>OZ024827.1:94633010-95171022 GCA_964016985.1 Anodontia alba
TCAGGTTTACTTTTGCCATCTTTTATAGAAATTCCTGTACTTAATGCAAACAGTGTAGATCTTGATCAGACGCCGCGTTCTGTGGTGTCTCATCTGGGTCTGCACTGTTTGCGAAGGTCACATTATGGGACGCTAGGCATAAATGGTTTAAATGACAATATTTTTGTATATTTGATTTTCTTATATTGATAGATTAAGGGCTCCATATTCCTCAAAAATAGACATTTTATTATCCAAGAAAAGATTAATAAATTGATATATGATATTAATACAATCATAAAATGTGGCACATGACAGCCTGTAAAATTTTAGTTAGTCTCTTGTTCTTGAAATGAAATGTTTTTATCGTATCTCTGAATTAATGTTGCCAACATTAATTCAGAGATACAATAAAGAATCATTTCAGTTTTGATTCAGTTCAAAAACAAGAGACTGACTGAAATTTTACAGGCTATCAGATGTCACATTTTACGATCGTATGAAATATATATATATATATATATATATATATATATATATATATATATATATATATATATATATATATATATATATATATATATGCTAGCAGTCTACGTAAATCTACATCGGGCCGTCATCGGGCCGTCAGCTACCCTGACGGCCCGATGACGGCCCGATATAGATTTACGTGGAATGCTGACTGGGTATATATATATATATATATATATTAAACCTTTCTTTGATAAAAAAATCTATTTTTAAAGAATGTGGAGCCTTTGAACATGTCTAGATTGTAGAGAAAAGGTGACAGCCCATGAGTTATTATGAATTATTACATTTAAATGACATCAAATATGAACTGAAAGCAAAATTGAATGTCCATAACTCTGGTAAACATTACGGTAACACACGTATGTGAAATGTACAGTTTTAACCTAGTCAATATATAAAGTGACTTTTCAACCAAAAACATTAAGATTAACCTTATTTCTCCAAGAAAACATATGTATATGCTTTAGAAGCGCTTCTAATGAGTACCCACTACATGTTTTCGTTGAAAAAATATGAAACATATAACCTGGGACCCAACTGAAACTGATATACAGTAACATTCCACTATTAGACCACCTTTGCTACTGCCTAAAAGAGGTCTAACAAGCGGGTAGATACGTATATAGGACTGACAAAAGTTGTTCTTAATAGCGGAGTTTTGAGTGTGTCTTATGTTTTTTCAGTAGACAAAGTCAAAATACATCCACTAGCTTTGTCGTTGAAAAGTAGATTTCCTGTTAAGGCTCAAAATGTGCTTCAGCATGAAAACATGCCTATATAAATTTGACCCCTTAAACCCCTCTTTTATGTAGTAAAACTGGGGTTTACAGGGATATACTTTTTCTTATTGCCCAAAAACATAGGCGGTTCTAACGAGTACCCACAATCTATGTTTTGAGCAGAAATATTAAAAATATCAGAGTTCTTTTTTTATCTGAAAATTTTCAGTTTTTGGAGGTGACATTTTCTATAGATTTGAATAGGCGTGTTTTCTAAATGTTAAGGTAGACCTTGCATTGTAACAAGAATAATTGTGAAACTGGGCCCTGCATACCCCTCTTATCTTGAGCTATGTAAGCTGTCGTATTTTCACTTTATAATGCAGAGAAATGAATCTCCACCATTGTATACCCACGTGTAACTAAGACACATTTTTGCATGGCGAGAGTCATTAATTATCTACATATCATTAATCAGAGGCTGTGATAACGACATCTCACCCACCGCAGACGACGACAGCAGCTGTCTGTACGTATAATGGACACGATTACTCTCAAGGAGAGATCTGGGAAGACTTATGCAAGTACAACTGCACGTGTGAGGACGCAACGATTGGTTACTACAGGTGTAGGACCATGTGAGTTTTAGTCTTACGTAATACAGTTGACTCTCGTTATCTCGACCTCGCTTATCTCGAATAACCGCTTATCTCGAAGTGAAAATCTGGTCCCTGCGTAAACATGAACATCTAACAACAGGTAAAAAATATCGTGGAAAAGAGAAGAAATTGCTGCTAAGGAGCAATTTCTCCTCTTTTCCACAATATTTTCAATACATCTCTAAATTCAAGAGTCCAATTACATATATATTTTTTATTTAAATATGGTTGTTCGAATAATGTTTTCCTCAATTCTGCAAATTTTATATGTCGAGGTACGGATATCTCGAAGTATTTAATAGAGTCCCTTGGAATTCGAGATAACGAGAGTCGACTGTATTTAAGAAACATTACTTCACTTACATTTAAAAATTTGAATATTGCTTTGTGGGTTATATGTAGTTCTGATACTAGACTTGATCATTTTCAGTTTATTGTAGTGGGAACGCCAACATGACTGAGATTTCTGCAGCAGAAAACTACTTAAAGTTGTTGCTGGTGATGGTGTTGTTGTTCAACCAATCTATTTGTCTGAATTTACTGTTAATCTAATAACAGATGACGTTACATTATAAACTCTTACATTTATGACAAATCATTTTAATAGACATTTTATTATCCGAGAAAGGTTTAATAAATTGATATATGGTATTAATACAATTATAAAATGTGGAACCTGACAGCCTGTAAAATTTCAGTGAGTCTCTCGTTCTCGAAATGAAATGATTTTATTTTTTTTATCGAATCTTTGAATTAATGTTGCCACCATTAATTCAGAGATACGACAAAAATCATTTCATTTTTGATCCAGTTAAAAAAACGAAAGGCTAACTAAAATTTTACAGGCTGTCAGATGCCACATATTATGATCGTATCAATAATATATGTCAATTTATTAAACATTTATTGGATAAAAAAATGTCTGTTTTTCAGGAGTATGGAGCCTTTACGAGTAACACAAAATTACTTGACTAAGTGTCAGGTTCAGTATTTGTAATGTGTGTGTGTGTGTGTGTGTGTGTGTGTGTGTGTGTGTGTGTGTGTGTGTGTGTGTGAGCCGAGCTGAGAATGAGCTATAGTGATCACTTTCTGGCCATAGACCATTCGTTCTCTCTTGTATGACTCCATTCACACCGAAATTACTTAAGCTATTCGCATCTAATTTGGTATTTTATTGAGTATGGAGATTTTTTTATATATATGCCCCCGCCATTTTCCATGGGGCGGGAGGCATAAAGTATCACTGTTGTCCGTGCGTACGTTCGTCCCGTCCGTCCGTCCTGTCCGTCCCGTACGTAACACAAATGGTTTCCATGCGATAGCTTTTGAAAAGATTGGTGTATTGGATTGAAATTTTATACACAGGTATATAATCATAAAATGTGGGTCAAGTTTGATTTGGGTAAAATCCAACAATTATTTAGGGAGGTATAGCCCTTTTTCAACTTTGAAAAAATTTCAGCTTTGAAAAATGGTTTCCGTTCGATATCTTTTGAAAAGATAAGATTTTTGGACTCAAACTTTAGATACAGGTATATAATCATAAAATGTAGGTCGTATTCGATTTAGGGTTAAAATCCACCAATTATTTTGGGAGTTATGGCCTTTTTCAGCTTTGAAAAATGGTTTTCATTCCATAACGTTTGGAAAGATTAGTGAATTGGATTCATATTATATACACGAGCATATAATTTTGAAATTTAGGTCAAGTTCGATTTAGGGTAAAATCCATCAATTATTTTTGGCGTTACGGCCCTTTTTCAACGTTGAAAGATAGTTGAAAAATGGTGTCCGTTCGATATCTTTTGAAAAGATTAGTGCATTGGATTCAAATTTTATACACAGGTATATAATCATAAAATGTAGGTCAAGTTCGATTTAGGGTAAAATCCGCGAATAAATTAGTGAATTTGATTCATATTTTATACACGAGCATATAATTATAAAATATGGGCCAAGTTCGATTTAGAGTAAAATCCACAAATTATCTTTGGAGTTACGGCCCTTTTTCAGCGTTGAAAAATAGTTTCCTTTTGATATTTTTTGAAAACATTAGTGTATTGGGTTCATAATTAATACACAGGTATATAATCATAAAATAGAGGTTAAGTTCGATTGAGGTAAAATCCACCCATTATTATGGGAGTTATGGCCCTTTTTCACCTTCAAAAAATGCTATCCTTTCGATATTTTTTTAGAAAAAGATTGGTGTATTGTATTCATATTTTATACACAGGTATATAATCATAAAATATAGGTCAAGTTTGATTTATGGTAAAATCTGCCAATTATTATGTGAGTTATGGTCCTTTTTTCAACTTCATGTTTTGCAAAATGCCTGCATATGGATGAGGATGGCCCTGGGAGTGGCATCTGTGTCATACTGACACAGTTCTAGTTTTTATTTATTTATTATTTTTGTGCCAGTCGACCATTACAAATAAAAGGTCACATAGACATAGAAAATGATTAAATATCCTCTTCTTCACAATCGATGAAGGGAGTCTACTTTTTACTTGATAGTAATGTTGATTGGGTGATCTTCTCTTGAAGTTATGATGCTACGTCCATCATCTGTTTTTTTCGGTTGTTTAACCTTTACCAATTTAGCAGACTATAAATAATATATATTTTCCCAGAAAACAGGGTTGACATTTCATGCAAATTGTCTTCATTGGAGACAATTTGTATGAAATGTCAAATCCTATTTTCTGGGAAAAATCAGAAAAAAATATATCAATATGTAGTCTTTTGAAATTTTTACACAGCGCGCTAAGCGTTAAACCGGAAATCTTAATGGGGAATAGATACCTTTTAGGGTGGATGGGGTAAAGGACAGCTATCAAAATACGTTTGCTCCCTTCTGATAAGGGTTTTGGGAGCAAATCCTTTCCTTTTAGAGTAGACCCCCTTTCAGAAAGGGATTGATGTACAGAGAAACAAACAGGAAGTTACCAAAGATAATTCCTTTGTAAAAAATATTCAGTCCCCTTGAACGACATCTTGAAGCGATCAGAGCCAAACTTGGCAGTAATAAACCTCAGACAGGCCTCGTTGATATTTGAGCCGGCACATGAAAAAAGGGGACCTTATGGTTTTCTGGTTTGTGGCTCTTCAAATGCGAATGTACAGTCCCCATTTGGGCTACAGACGCGTTCTTGCCTGAAGTTTTCTTAAGGTCTCTACTACATAAACGTCAAAAAGATTGCCTTTGGAAACAAGGAACACACTATGGATTAGAAAATGGGAGTTTCGGTTTTATTGAGACTCTTCATAAGCAGTAATGAAGTTTGCAACACTGCTGACGCCCTCTAGCGTATACATAAGCAGAACTCCATTTTCAAATACATGTATACCACAATGGGCCCAAACATAAAAAAGCTCTGGCGAGACTGCGCTTATGTGCAGACTCGCCTCAGCCTTCGCTGGTCGTCTATGTGGTAAGTAGCCTTTTCTCATGTGCTGATACATTTATGCTTCTCTTAATGATAAGCCGGTTTGATTACTTGTATTTGTAATTTATATGTTCAGTAGGCTTAAAATGGGACAGCTGTTAAAGGACATCTTCTCTATTATCGCTATAGAATTGAACTTGACACCAATGTACCTTATCTGTTTTGTAATCATTCCTATCCATTACTGTTTTGACTCGGTTTATTTTTACAACAGGAATACCATCACGAAAACACGCCTATATAATTTTGAACCCCTTGAATCCCACTTTTATATAGTAAAACTCGGGTTTACAGGGGTATGCACTATTTTTCTTATTTCTGCTCAAAACATAGATTGTGGATACTCGTTAGAACCAAGGCGGTTCTAACGAGTACCCACAATCTATGTTTTGAGCGGAAATATGAAAAATATCAGATTTTTTTCTCTGAAAAATTTCATTTTTTGGTGGTAAAATTTTCAGTACATTTGAATAGGCGTGTTTTCGTAATGTTTGGCATCATCTCCAAAGCACTGAAGCGATTTGAGCCATACTTAGCTATAACAATTCGTGAGTTGGACTCTACCATTTAAGTGCTTTTCATGCTGGTGGGCAATTTAGTAGGCTGTCATAGCAACCGAACCGAAAAGACATGATTTTTGAATGGAAAGTACTTAAAAGGCTCCGCCCTCATAACCGATGAAATGGTTTGAACTAAACTTAGCATGAATGCACGTTTAACATTAATTAAGTTTGTGTTTGAATAATCACTATGTTTTGGTTAATTACAACAACAAGTGTATCCAGGAACCAGTGTTTACAGTAAGGTTTACAGCAGCAAACTTACAGTTTAGTGTCAACATGATAATGCCTAGAATCACCGTGATTATCGCGGTCGCGGAAAAATTGAATGTAATAATGAACACTTTGTGTTAACAGGGGAGAACCAAGGTAAGTGAGTCACAGAATTGGTCGCAAAAGCAAGCGTAGTGCTTAGGGTACGGTTGCATTAGCATCATTTATTTTGCCGAGGTGACAGTAGGGTATGCGGTATCAACGCACAATGGACAGGAGCATTTCCTTCAAGATTGCTTGTGCGTCTAGCGAATACTCAGATCAGTTCTGGGCATCCACACATTCAAAGCATAAACTCTGCCGTCCGTCTAAAGACAGCGTGGATGTCTAGCTACTCACAGAGCACAAAACAATGACTGATCAACTGTCAATTGGTTTTGCCTAACTGAAAAAAGGGTCTTCTTCGCATTTGCACAGGCTGATCTGAGCCATTGTTTGGCGGACATGCTGCAGACTGCATGCCTAGTTATCAACCCAATCATTGGCTATGCTTCACTCGTTAATTGCACGACGGCGTATCGGGCCTAAGACTCAATGGGGTTTCTTCGTAAAACTTTAACCAGTGGGTTGGGGCTTGACGATATGTCTTTGGCATTGCCTGCCGTGGTTCAACTATTGGTTTTCATCTACTCTAGCACACAGTAGAATTAGCCATGAGTACTAATTTGATTTTTATATTTTCGCTTTGATGTATTGCCTGAGTTTGGAGCCTTTATCCGAATTCCTGTATTCAGAGTAGCATCGGGACCCAGGGTGAAGTTGGCTGGCGGTAAAAGTGCTTTAATCCACCCCCGCACCCCCTCTCGGTGGTTTATTCTACTGACCGTTCTAAGGCGGTGGTCCCGATGTTAGTCTTACTCTTTGATGTTTTTTGGCTTATTCTACGAGGCGATTTGTTTTAAGTCTTGCCTTGTGTTATTTTGTTCTTGTGTTTTTTCAGTCCTTTTAGCATTGCGATTACCTCGCTTGGGGAAGAGAGAGCTCATCTTAGTGCTTTTCGTACGTTTGTTCGATTTGCGCTTGTTTGGTTTTGTCTGTTTCCTCTTACTATTCGTGTCTGGGAAGGGCTGCGACTTATGATTATGGCAATCCCTGGACTTTTCTCTTACCTTTTTGTAGGAAATGCTGTTGCCCGGGTCACAGTGTTAATGGGGTGACAGGAACTGTTGCAGTACCAACTCTTAGTGTCAAGCTACTTACAGTAACGGTTGCATTTGTATTGGGTATTTGGGTACACTGAAAATAAAAGTCAAAAAGGATTGCCTTAACTTCGGTATTTGTTCCCCGACGCCAGTCGATGGAAACTATTAAAGTAGGTTCGTCCGTCCGTCAGTCCGGGCACACGAATGGGCATATATTGGGTATTTTTTACACTATTCCCTTTATTCCGTAGACTACTAGTGGGTACTTTTAACGTACTTTTGGGTATTTTTTACTTTTTTAACATAGAAAATATCCAATAAATGCCTGAACATGTGAACGTCTGTCCGTCCGTCCGAGATTCCGTCCGTTCGTAGACACAATGAGATGGGTAGCTTGTGGACGCAACTCCTCTTACATTTTTTAACCAATCTTTTTGAAACTCTGCAGGTGCTTTTTTTGATGGACTTAAGATGTGCATCTGGTTTTAGGGTTACCCTCTCGTTATTTTTTATCAACTTTTTTCCCACTTTTTCGTCCTTTTTTCAGGTCAGACTATTAGAATATATACCTTGTGGGCGCAACTCCTCGTAGAGTTTTCCACCGAACATTTTAAAACTATGCATACTTGTTTTACACGGTCTGTAGATGTGCATGTCGTTTTGGGGTTATCCTCCCATTATTTTTTATCAACTTTTTCTACTTTTTTTTACTTATATTTTTCAGGTTCAAAGACTATTAAAATAGATACCTTGTGGGCGCAACTCCTCGTCATTACGAAAACAAGCCTATTCAAATACACTGAAAATTTTACCACCAAAAAATGAAAAATTTCAGATAAAAAATTTTGATAATTTTTCATGTTTCTGCTCAAAACATAGATTGTGGGTACTCGTTAGAACCGCCTCATCGAGGCGGTTCTAACGACTACCAACAATCTATGTTTTTGAGCAGAAATAAGAAAAATAATGTATACCCCTGTAAACCCCAGTTTTACTATATAAAAGTGGGGTTTTAGGGGGTCAAAATTATATAGGCATGTTTTCGTGATGGTAGAGTTTTCCACGGGTCATTTTGAAACTACGGATACTTGTTCTGCATGGTCTGTAGATGTGCATGTGGTTTCGGAGTTATCCTACATAGTCTTTTTTTTATTATTTATTTATTTATTTTTATCAACTTTTACTACTTTTTCGACTTAGTTTATTCCAGGTTTGATTAGTATTAGATACCTTGTGGGTGCAACACCTTCTAGAGTTTTCCACCGATCATTTTGAAACTATGCATACTTGTTCTACATAGTCTGAAGATGTGCCTGTGGTTTTGAGGTTATCCATCCATTATTTTTTTTATCAACTTTTTCACTTTTTCGACTTAGTTTTTTCCAGGTTCGATTAGTATTAGAATAGATGCATGTATCTTGTGGGAGCAAATTCTCCTAGACTTTTCCACTGATCATTTGGAAACTTTGCATACTTGTTCTACATGGTATGAAGATGTGTTTTGGGGTTATACTGCCATTACCTGTTTTCAATTTTTTGCAGTTTTTTCAACTCAGTTGTTTTGGTTGTGACACGATAACAAGGGTAGCTTGTGGGCGCAACTTCTCTTACATTTTTTTTACCAAACTTTTGATGTCTCTGAAGGGAGGTGTGGGATAATTGTATCGATTCCTGATCATTGCCTTCCCTTCTATTTTAAAAACTTTGCAGGTGTTTTATTTTTTTATTTATTTTTATTTTTTTTTATTTTTATTTTTTTTTTGTTTCATGGTCATAAGATGTGCATATGCTTTTGGGGTTATCCTCCTATCATTTTTTTTTCAATTTTTTCCCACTGTTTCGACGTTTTTCAGGTCTGATTAGTATTAGAATGATACCTTGTGGGCGCAACTCATCCTACACTTTTCCACTCATCATTTTTAAACTATGCGTACTTGTTCTATACGGTCTGAAGATGTGCGTATGGTTTTAGGGTTATCCTCACAGTATTTTTTATCAATTTTTTTCCACTTGTTTTTTTTTTTTTTTTTTTTTTTTTTTAGGTCCAATTAGTATTGGAACAGATACCATGTAGGCGCAACTCCTCCCTTTTTTGACTTAGTTTTTTCCAGGTCCAATTAATATTGGAATAGATACCGTGTAGGCGCAACTCCTCCTAGGTTTTTCTACCGATCATTTTGAAACTATGCATATTTCTTCTACATTGTCTGAAAATGTGTGTGTGGTTTTGGGGTTTCCTATCATACGGATTCAAAAACTCACAACCCTTCACTAACAAAGCCATGATGTCGGGGGACGCTTGTCCGCAATTGGGCTTTTATTATTATACTGGAATGGACGCGGCAACAACGCTTTGTGCCATTTGGGTTACTATAACAGTCGAAGCATCCTCGATAACCCAGGTGAGATCCATAACGTTACACTTCACTCATTACCCCTGGGACAACTCGCTTAGAATTCTCCGTCCTCATGAATTATTAATGAGGCAATCTCATTGGTGATCTTAATATTTCCATGAGAAAATTTAGTCTATTTTTATCACACGTACTCCGCAAATAACGTCATCGTTCTATTTTTTTTTGTTCAGCGGATATCCAACCATATCATTCGTTGCAAATCCAATCCAGGCTTGGTATTAATTGTTGACAAAAATGTTTATTGGGTTTTCCGGAGTTATTTTTAGTAACGGAAGATCAAAAATGAATCTTCCGCATAAGAGAGTAGCGCTATGTTATCTCTTTGTGAAAAGATAGGTAAAGCATCTCGCCTTAAAGTGAGTTTTTTAAATTGTATCCTTCCACCTTACACTGTGTGAAAACAGTACATACTTGTGCAAACGTAAATTTTGAGCCGGCCTCAGTGGCTCATTTGGATGCGCCGTCCGACTGGAGACCAGGAGGTCGCGGGTTCAACCCCCGCCGACGAGGTCGGCAACATTCTTTCGTGGAGATTGATCATGAAATATTTTCTACGGTCATTCTCTCCCTTCCGCTGATTCAAGAAGGGCAGTTGTCAGTGTCTGGCGAAAGAGGGTGCACAATACAGGTTAATCGCTTAGAGGACTAAGTCTGCCCAATAAACGTGTGGCTAGGTAAACTGACCGCGCTCGACATGACCCCATTGGGTTGACTGGGCCGTAAAACCTCAACACAAACATAAATTTCAAAGCGTTGACTAAAACTGCTTTAGCATCCATGTAGACATATCAAGGTTTTATGCCTTATGCTTTGCAAAATATGAGTCACGTCTTGCAAAATATAGCTCAGCGTATTCATATTTGAGCCAACGAATGACAAAACATACAAAATGGCATATGCGCCCAGCGAAGACTCAGATCAGTTTGGGCTTGCGCCCAGGCTGATCAGAGTCTTCGGTGTGCGTTCAATGTGTAGCTTATGACCCCGTCTCTGCTCATTGATATATTATACAGTATCGAGTTATTATGAAAGTGTATATGGATGAACCTGATCAGAATCGCCAAAGCGCAAAGTTATCTTGGCCATCATTACATGCATATGCATTATAAAAGGCTTAATTCTCATGTTGCATCACATAGAATTGAACTAGGGCACAGTATCTCCTACCAGACTGCATGTATTCCAAGCGAAGACTCAGTTAAGCATGTGAATATGCGTAGGCTGATCAGTCTTCGCTGTCAGCCTGAAGGCACTCTAGATCTTTGGCTACCCAACGTTACGAAAACACGCCTATTCAAATATATAGAAAATTTCATCTCCAAAAACTGAAAATCTTCAGATAAAAAAAAACTCTGACATTTTTCATATTTCTGCTCAAAACATAGATTGTGGGCGAGGCGGTTCTAACAAATACCCACAATCTATGTTTTCGAGTAAAAATAATAAAAATAATGTACACCCTGTAAACCCCAGTTTTACTATATAAAATGGAGTTTAAGGGGTCAAAATTATATAGGCATGTTTTCGTGATGAAGAGTGCCTTGCGACGACATGAGGTCAAACTGGAAGGATGTACATGCAGTTATTGTAGGAAATGCTACTGCAACTGAACAAACTGCTACACTAATGCACATCCAATTGGCATCGCATTAGAGCCCTGCCCTGAGTATCCGTGCACAGATATACAATAGAATAATCGTATATCCAAAAATAGTTTTAAGCATCTCTATTCAAAAATATTTTTACAAAAAAAAAAAAAAAAAAAAAATAAAAAAATAAAAAAATAAACAAAAAATAAAAATTAAATATGGAGATACTCAGGAAATCGTGGAACACAGCTCTCTGAAGGGACCATGCCAGGGTTTATTTACATAAAATGACTATACAAAATACCGTAATAACCCTAAGTATTGGGAGAGAAGTAAACAGTGTAGACCAGACCAGACGCCACAGAACGCGGCCAGCAATATTGAAAACACTTCAGCAGGTAATGACACAGACCGTTGCAAACTTTAAGAGAAGTATGGTGAGGCAATGAGGTGTTCTAAAACTTGTGGTAAAACACTTCGTCGAAAGAAAAACGAAGAAAATGCATCAGAGCAGACAATTGGTGAGAAACTGTTACAGAAACACCGCCTTTGAACGATCAGTACATGTAGCAGAAAATGATAAATAAAACAAACACATAATTTGCCTGAACGCTTGTCATATGATTCAATATTTGGGTCGCATAAGGCAAAAAAGTGTCTTCGATCACGCATAAATGCTCAGATTCAGATCATTGAAATTTTAATCCATTTACGCCGAATGGACCCTTCTACCATAACTCTTTGGACAGGTCCATTTCCTATATCAGGGGTGTCTGGTTAGTTTATTTATTATAATATTTTGTAGAAATTTCTGAACTTAATGCAAATAAAGTAGACCCTGATCAGACGCCGCATTCTGCGGCGTCTGATCTGGGTCTACACTGTTTGCCAATGTCCCTTTTATGGGACGCTAGGTTTAAACGGGTTAATCCGGGCATTTGCCCTCCGTTCATAGATTCTGCGGTATCCGATAATTCTGTTAGCGGACAGTGAAGGCCCTGATCAGACTGCGCGGATGCATTGCGCAGTCTGATCTGGGCATTCGCTGTCCGCATATGCTCGAAAACACATATTTGCATGGCGGCGCCCAATTTAAATCAACAGTTATTTCTTTGCAGTCAGTCACTGGATTGTTTTATGCAATAATGGACACAATCACAAAGCACGGTATTTGTGGAATTGCTTGTTACAAGGAGCTCTTTGTGGGTGCTATCAAACACAAGCGAATGCGCATATCTAACACCTTCGCCTTTAGCAATTAGACATCTTTCTGACGACATATCTTTAGACCAAACACTGATCTCCCCTGTTGCGAAACACACATAAACTCGTCCCGTTTTATCTACAGTAACACCTCGCGGCGTCCGATCTTTAACATCACAGACTTTGACAACAGTTCCTGAGTGAGCGTCCAGAACTGTTATAGTCGCTTTATCCCAGTCTGTTACAACCACAGTGTCCCTATCAGCACCTACACATGTTGTTAAGAAACGTGCATAGTCAAACAATGAATTACCCAATAAGTCCAATGTCACTGTCCATAAGATCTTACCTTTTCTGTTTATCATTTGAATTGACCGAGGAGCCTCGTTTGATATGTCACAGGAAATGACCAGATTATTTTTATAAACTGCGATTCCCCAAACAAAATGATCTAAATCGATAGATTGTTTCAATGATAATTCGCTTTGTTGTCGTGAATCTATATTTAAAATACATATTTGTGGAATGGTCAAACTGACTGCAGCTTCAGAGTTGTCGATAACAGCAATATCTACAGGTTTCTCTGCCATGTTTAAGTATGATAGTAACTGTCCAAACGGTGAAAAAAGTTTTACTTTGCTATTGTCAAAATCTGCAAGGAGAAAATTTCCCTCCGCTGTCACAGCCATACCAGATATATAGCAATCTTCCGAATCATCAACTACTTTCACCTTCATTTTACCTTTCAATCTTGCCATTTCAACTGCAAAAATAGTATCATCGTTCCCAGGCACTGATGCTTCTGTTACCATGCCATGTTCGTCCGGATCAGCTGTTCTGTGAAATGAAAAGTAACAATAAAAAAAAAAAGAAAAAAACGAAATCAAAACGGACATCATTTAAAATGGTGAAACCAACAATACCATAACAATGGTCGATTGTCAGTTGGTTTGACAATCCATAATTGGTAAAAGATCCACCGGCTAATCGCGTAAAGGAAGTATCTTGAGTTTCATTCAGTGCAATACAAACTTAAGGTTATATTTCATATTGATATAATGCATTGACTTGCTGGAAAAGTATTATAAAAAATTACAAAAATATGTCACAAGCAGAATTCCGCGGAAGGCAGCATCGCACCTGCTGGGGCAAAAGTCATAAGAGCCACAATCAGAATGTGGTTATTAAATAAGTTTATTTCATTCTTAGATTGCTTAGTTGGAAAAGTGACAAAATTAAAGACAAGGATTATATGAATATAGGAATTTCATTGAAAGCATATGCATTTTCTCATATGATGCATGAGAAATTGGGCTCAAACAGTACCCACAGTCTGTACACTTTCATAAAATCTGAGGTTCGAAAAATGACGAAGTTAAAGTGGAAAAAGTGACAAAAATAAATTTAAAAATCAAAGTTTCAAAAAGACCGTTTAAAATTGTATGAGAGGTTGCAATCACAAGGTGCCCACTGTCTATACATCTGAGGTCAGAAAATGACAAAGTTCAAAAAGTTTAAAAAGTGACAAAAAATAGGCAAGGATTATATGAAAAGCACATGCACATCTTCAGACTATGGAGAAAACATGTGCAAAGTTCCAGAAAAGATCAGTATAAAATTGATTATGGAGTTGTGCTCACGAGGTACCCACTGTCTATATATTGAGGTGAAAAATGACTAAGTTCACAATGCGGAAAAAAGTAAAAAAAAACAATCTAACAATTACATCCAAACCACATGCACGTCCTCATACCATAAAGAAAACGCATGCAAAATTTCATAATATTCGGTAAAAAACTGTAAGAGGAGTTGCGCTCACAAGAGGTACCAACTGTTTATATATAAAGGGTGAAAAATGACTAAGTTCACAATGTAGAAAAAGTGACAAAAATAATCTAACAACTTTATCCAAACCACCTGCACATCCTCATACCATGGAAAAAACATATGCAAAGTTTCAAAACGATCGGTACAAAACTGTAAGAGGAGTTGCGCTCACAAGAGGTACCCATTGTCCTTATACTGAGGGTGAAAAATGACTTAGTTCACAATGTGGAAAAGTGACAAAAATGTTCTAACAATTATACCCAAACCACATGCACATCCTCATACCATGGAGAAAACACATGCAAAGTTTCAAAACAATCAGTAGAAAACTGTAAGAGAAGTTGCGCTCACAAGAGGTACCCACTGTCTATATATTGAGGTGAAAAAATGACTAAGTTCACAATGTGAAATAAAGTGACAAAAATTATCCAACAATTATATCCAAACCACATGCACATCTTCATACCACGAGGAAAACACATGCAAAGTTTCAAAATGATCGGTACAAAACTGTAAGAGGAGTTGCGCTCACAAGACACCCAGGGTAAATGTTGACGGAAAGACGAACGGACGGACGGATGGACAGACGGACGGACGGAAACTTACACGCCTGTCGCCCATATATAAGCAGGTGCGACAAAAAGGAATAAGATTTAATCCTAGTTCTGCACAAATCATTAGCATACATATAGAGGTATTCTTCAAATTTTATAAATGAAAATTTATACAGGGCAGTTCCCAAAGTGTTTATTTTATCTGATGTTTTAGTCAGTGGTCAAGATAATAGAAGAATGTCATTCTCTTCGTATGAAGCCATAATCCTTTCTGTTTATGTCTCTACGTATGACATCATAACCCTTTCTGTTTATGTTGCGTTTTTTATTAAATGATAATAAAATGGCGTCTGATATTTAAAAGAGGGAAACCATTTGGAAATAATTTTGGCGAGTTTTTAAATTCACAAGGAAGTCAAGGTGTGGCATTTTTACTTGCATCCTTGAAAAGCACGGTTTTATTGAGAACCGCTTACTTTTGTACAATAACCCATAATATATATCAACGAATATCGCGATTCAGTCATTCGTCAATGCATTCATTAAATTCAAAATAAACTTTGATATGAAATCAGTGTGAAACGGTCTAAATATCATACTTTTACCAGACGAAATATTCAAGAAGTTACTCAACTTTAAACTAGACGTGTCACCCCAAGAAAAAGACCGTTCCTGCTGAAAATCTAAAATAAGATCTGCAATGCAAAACTTGTTCACAACAGTGTGTCAAACTATTGATTGGCGAGAAATTGTCAGTAAACTTAGACGAAAATCCATTAAGTTTCTGATAATATTAAGTTGAAACAAAAAATTACTGAAATCAATCAGGAGCTTGTATAAATTCATTAAAATAGCCATGTTTAAGTGACAGCCTAGAACCTGTCAGTAACAATGCATACGCCAAAACTTGATGGAAATATATCCGTTCTTTCTCAAATAATTATGTAACACGGCTTCAAACAAACGTATAATAAACCATCACGAAAACATACCTATATAATTTTGACCCCCTTAAACCCCACTTTTATATAGTAAAACTGGGGTTTGCAGGGGTATTAGTTATTTTTCTTATTTCTGCTCAAAACATGGATTGTGTGTACTCGTTAGAACCGCCTCGCCGAGGCGGTTCTAACGAGTACCCACAATCTATGTTTTGAGCAGAAATATGAAAAATATCACAATTTTTCTTACCTGAAAATTTTTAATTTTTGGAGGAGAAATTTTCTATATATTTGAATAGGCGTGTTTTCGTAATGCTTGTGAATGTAGGTGGAGTCAGAGAAAGTAAAAGCGATAGCAGTTATCATGTCTTAGAGATGTGTGTAGAGCTAAGAGCTAATTATGGAGCAAACGCATATAAATGAGGAGTGAAAATTCAGACCTTCAAATTCCAGCAGCTTCGTACGTACAATTAGCTAGCAATCTGCTAAAATCTGTATGGGAATCCTGTAGGGCAGATGTCGGGCCGACAAAGATTTCAGCCGATTTAACCCGTTTATGCTTAGCATCCCATAAAATGGACATTGGAAAACAGTGTAGAACTAGATCAGACGCCACAGAACGCGGCGTCTTATTCGGTTCTAAACTGTTTGAATTAAATACAAGAATTTCTATAAGATATTGTCATAATGAAAATTAACCAAATACGCTTTCTATTAGATATGGGCTGGTCCAAATAGTTAAGGTAGAAGAATCCATCGGCATAAATGGGTTAAGCAGAATGCTTATTGAGAAGACACTAATGACAAGGGTCCTACTGGAACAGGTTACAATATGCTTAAAAAAGCATGTCGATTGTAACTAATAAATTTGAACTGACGCTTACCCTAAGTCCAGCTCTTCTTGAGAAGGCTGCTCTCCCATGGCTTCTTCGTATGATGGCGGTAACAGAGGTTCTGTAAAATATACGTATTACGTCACTTGAATCACCACAATCAATAATGTACCTTAGTGTATATGCGAACATTGCAAACTTTAACGCGCGTCTGTGTAATGTAATCGTTGTCGGAACGCACAGTTTGATTATGTTTTTCTTTGTCCTCTCTTTCTCTCTCTCCATCAGGAAAACATGCCTATATAATTTAACCCCTTTAAACCCCACTTTTATATAGTAAAACTGGGGTTTACAGGGGTATACATTATTTTTCTTACTTCTGCTCAAACACATAGATTCTGGGTACTCGTTAGAACCGCCTCGACGAGGCGGTTCTAACGAGTATCCACAATCTATGTTTTGAGCAGAAATATGAAAAAATATCTGAGTTTTATTATCTCAAAATAATCAGTTTTTGGAGGTGAAATTTTCTAGAAATTTGTATAGGTATTTAGAAATTTGTAAATTTTCGTAATGTCTCTCTCTCTCTCTCTCTCTGAGACATATACTGACTGATTTGCAAAAACAGTTCAGATCCACATAATTGCGCCTTTAAAATCGGCTGTGGTCATCTTCTTAAATGACTGTCACTTTGTTGTCTGCTTTCCTTCTGTCTGTATTGTTTTACTGTTTGGAGCTGCACCAGGAGATAAAAGTGAGGTTTCACGCGACGAAAACTGGTTTCAGATACATCTAATATATCTAGCATAATATTTAAGATGATAAGGTATTATTTTAGTTTCAAGAAACGCCCATATGATTGTTGATTGTAATGCCTTATGTTTTCTGAAGGGAGTCAAAACAATTTTGACTTCGTTGCTTCACCTGAAAGTGTATCCATTCCATTAACCCACTGTAGACTGAATGAACTGCCCCATACTATATATTGGAAGGTTCTAATCTTGATATTAGGTATGTCAGGCAATGTGATTTAGATAATCCTAGAGAAAAATGGTTGAACTATTTGCAAACGTTCTCCGGCGTCTGATCTGGGTCTGCACTGTTTGCTAAGTACCCTTTTAAGGATCTCCAGACTACAATGGGTTAATTACACAACCAGTTTAGCTGATTCTTGGAATGATGCTGGATGCTAACGTTTACATAATACCCACCATCTCTACGCTAATCAGAACGTGGTTATTAAATAAGTTTATTTCATTCTTAGCAGTGCTTAGTTGGAAAAGTGACAAAATTAAAGACAAGGATTATATGAATATAGGACTTTAGGATCCACAGGAACCTGACGTTATATTTTTTTCTGACGTTATAAGAAAGCCAAAGGACGGACACTTCACAGTTAAAAAAATGGTTTTGGGCGATTATCGTCGACAGTAAACAACATGCAGACTACACCATATGCTCTTGTTATTGTGAACCGGACCACTAATTCTCCGCCGCACATTGCATTTGGCTTTATCTCGACTATACTACACCATAGCGGTTTAAATCACCAAATAACCTGGAGTGTCACTGGATACGTCATCTAGGGGTGAAAGTGACGGACTTCAACCCGTCAGATCGCGAATACAAAGTACCCTGATGTGCATCAACGAACAAGATGGCGAATGTATCCAGTGACTGTCCGGAGGCAAATTCGGTGGATTAACCCGAGTTACTATTGTATAAACGATCCACTGTCTACTATAAGGTGCGGCGGAGAATTACTGGTCACTTTTGCAGTAAGAAGAGCATAAAAACTAATCTGGGCCCGGTTGTTCAAAGCGTCGTTAGCTTAACGAGCTCGTTAAGGGTCATTTCGTTAACTGTTTTAGCAGATTCAATACACAATATTCTGATATTTTTTGCTGAAAAAATGTGAGTAGCTTTTGCACTGCAAAAGCTACTCACATTTTTTCAGCAAAACATTTCAGCATATTTGCGTAATACTTGATTTAAAATTTAACGAATCGTTAACTAACGACATCGTTAGCTTTGAACAACTGGGCCCTGTATGCGAATAATTGGCACGATATCAACCCGAAATGTATCAGCTGCGAAGTGTCCGTCCTTTGATTTTCTTCGAAAGTCGTGTAGTCATTTATATGAAAAAAGTACCTTCAAGCTCCTGTGTTAGGATCTAGGTTCCGAACTTTGGTATTTTGTGTAAAAGATTTTGGTTATAATTACATGTTATTGTATCCTCAGCCCTGTACAGAATTAGTCCTGTTGTGTACGGCTTCACAGTTTACACAATACTACCCGTGTCCCAGTCAGTGAATTTGAAGTTAAAGTAATAGACTTTGATCTAAAGTCAATGGTTAAAGTTTTCTACGTGTTATAGGGAGTACGTGGTGTACATTTCACACACTTGATATCGTAAAGTTAAGTACAGTGCATGTCAAAAGAAAAACGAAATTCATGAAACACTTACGTTTAAATGTAATCTTAATATCAGTGCTTGTAAAATTCGCCTTTGAATCAGACTATGAGGTAGCTGCTAGCTTCATTATCGCTTAGCATGCTGGGTAAAAACAAAATCAGCAGACGACTTTTTGAAATATATTTCTTTTTTTCCCCCAGAAAATAAACTTTGACCTTTCATGCAATTTTAATACAATACTATTATTTATATTTTGGATTTTTTTCTTTCGCAGACATATTAACCTTGAATACTCTCTAGGCTAATTCGGTAGACGACAAATTTGTGATATGTTCTTATTTTCCCAGAAAACAGGATTAGAGATTTCATGAAAAATGTCTCTGAGACAATTTGCATGTTATGCCAAATTCTGTTTTCAACTATTTCAAAATGTCGTTTGCTGAAAATTTTACCCAGAGTTCTAAGCAGTAAAGTAAATTCTAGTTATGACTCTTACCATCGTCTCCATCAAGTAAGATCCTACCACTTTCACAAGTTCCATCTTGCGTTAGTTCTCCAGAATACGGTGGAGGTCCATTTCGGCAGACATCTCCTTGGGAGTCTTCTTGCAAATCTTCAGCAACTTCTTCATAAACTCCTTGCTGGCCAGCCATTGTAATCCTCGTTAGAACACGTTTCCAGCGTAGAATCTGTTAAACTGAAACTTAACCCTTAAAGCGCCAAGAAAAACTGCATCTGAAAATGTTGTCTGTTTATGTCGTCTGCTGAATATTCTTGCAGACTTTTCAAACCTATTTTTGCATACAGGCAAACAGTGTGGACCCTGATCAGACTGCTCCTAAAGGAGCAGTCTGATCTGGGTCCATTCTGTTTGCAAAAATGACTTTTAAAATCACAAGCAGATGACAAAGCAGACGACAATAGTTGTGACTGGCGCTTTAAGGGTTTAAAGTGAATGGACAGTCTTGCAACATTCCCTGCCATTGCTTTACAAGAGAGACAACTTTTGGGTTTGCCCGTTTGTCTTCCTTAATGCCAAGGTCATTCTGAAAAGGGTCTACTCTACGTATGAGCAAATTCTTTTCTTTTAGAGACCTCTTTTCAAAGGGCGGCAGAAGCGGCTGTACATGAGTAAGTCTCTTCAATAAGTATCTGGTCTCCTTAAAATGTTGTTCAAATAATGTAAGAACATTGATACGAGTATCTAATTACACAACAAAAGAGTATTACACCTTTATACATATTTGCCTGAAAAATTGTTTGCTTCCCATCTGTTTTGTAACAATAATATTCGCTTCTATGGTTGATGAGATTAATATGTAACTGGATAGAAATGCTAAAAAGAAGTAAGGCATGCAGATGAATTGCATGTCTCACTTCTTTGTACCGTTTCTGAATGGCTTAATATATTGTATGTCATCCAGAAATTTAGCCTCCGCTGCAGCATATATCCTCGTCATCTCTTAAATAAGGACCGAACATACGAATAAATATAAAGTAAAAAGATATCGTAAGCACATTCATGAAATAAAACAGAGGGCATCATAAATTATGGATCAATGATGCAGATGGTGTAGACAATCAAAACAGTAGCTTATCGCCTCTGCGAAATACACAGATCTAGATCAGCCTGCACTTAAAAATGTTTGATTTCCATACAGATTCTGGGCTCTGCATAATCAATCTACAGGAAATGTAAAACCATTTTTTTTTGTGAAAAATGAGGTTGTCTGTCGACATTTTTTTTTATCTCAGTATGTGAAACTAAAAATAGGATTTGTCATTTCATGAACATTGTCTTCTGACAATTCGCTTGCTGAGTGGGTTAGAAAAAGTCCAGTAGTCAGTATTTTTGTTAAATATTTCCACAAAAAAATAGGGTCTGACATGTCTTTTTTATACAAAAGTAGGGTTTGACATTTCCCACAAATTGTTCCCTTACAATTAACTATCGAAAGCACATTCACGAAGAAAACGAGAGATCAACATAAATACTAAGGGCAAAGGTATTAAAAGTGCAATCACTAAATATAACAGAAGGCGGAGGACAGCTGTAGTAAATGACCACACAGCTACTCACCTATCACATAATTTGAAAATTTTATTTGCATTTTCATGTCGGAAAAATCTTATTGAGGCATCCATATGTGAAAAACTACAGTCTGACGTATTTCAAACACTTTTTCGTCCTTAAAATAACGCATGTAATATTATTCACAAAACAGTTATTCTTATCTTTGACCCTAAGGACAGGGTTGTCCATTGTTTACATGGCTGATTCGAGATGGCTGATTAAAGTGTTAAAATCACGTCTGCCATAAAGAAGAACTATGGCCGACATAGCCGACATAGTCAGCTTGTCAGAAACAACGAGATTTCAGTTATACAATTCATAAGAAACATTTGTATGCCAAGTAACATACCGACTATTCTAGACAACGAGCTATGTCTAGAGAACGAGCAATATAGTTTTATCCCTTTCCACCTCCGTGTCAATCTGTGCGATATACGTATAAGTGAAGACTGTTAGGCCACAAGCACGAAGCATAGCCTTACCGAGGCACCAAAAAGAAGGAGAGATGAAGAAAAACTAATGACAAAACAAACAGCACAAACGAAACTTCTGACGCATGAACAAAGAAACACTGCAACAGAGGATCCGTAAACAATACTAGAGAACTTGAATCAGCTTAATTCGCGCGAAACTGCCCGCTAATTCTGATGCGGCTCCAAATTACAAACATATTGCTCGGTTTGCACAGGGGTCCTCTACCTCATCAGTGAAACGTCTCAGTGAAACACATATAACCATAAACACTGAGATGAAAGAAAGCGAAGGGCTCTATGTCCATCTGAGGCCAGGCCCCGAGGTTATAAAACATTTTTCATGCTCAACTCAGCTGAGCGTGAACTTTGGTTTGCTTATAAATCTTAAAATACTGAAAAAATTTTGAAACTTTTTTTCATGCTCTACCTCATCAGTGAAACATCTCAGTGAAACGCATATAACCATAAACACTGAGATGAAAGAAAGCGAAGGGATCTATGTCCATCTGAGGCCAGGTCCCAAGGTTATAAAACTTTTTTCATGCTCAACTCAGCTGAGCATGAAATTTGTTTTGCTTATAAATCTTAAAATAGTGACAAAATTTTGAAACTGTTTTCCATGCTCAACTTAGCTGAGCATGCTCAGCTGAGTTGAGCTTGAAAACAGTTTTAACTGTTGGTATTTTTATTTTTATGACCAAGTGAAATTTCAAGCTCAGTTGAGTGAAGCTTGAAAAAAGTTTCATAACCTCGGGGCCAGAATACAAGAAAACCGCAACGGTACCAAGTGATGGGCGCAACCAAAGACATTAATGGTCTGGCGCTGGGCTTTTAAAATAATTGAGGAGGGAATCATTTAGTCTGGGAATGGACTCACCGTCGTGCAATTCGAAGGAAGCAAAGTTATCAACCATGAGTTTGCTGCAGAATATCCATATTTTAACCTATTTTTCATTGTAGCAAGTGGCAATCGTTTTACATTCTTCCGTCTCTATTACCCATTGAATGACAGATAAATGACACCGGAAAGCTGATCTCTATTTTTCTCGAGCAATACAATGACCTTGAAGAACACTTAATCGACATGCGACAAAATATTATCGTAGGATAAACTACCTCATTGGTTTTATTATATTACGCACACAGGTTCGGACATTTTGAAAAAAAAAAAAAAAATAAATAAATTAAACGGTTATAAAAGTTACATCAAAACGGCAATGACTCGAACATCGATGGCTCATTCACCATGACTGATTCGAACTCGTTTTCGTGTCCCTAGCTAATTCTTTCGATCGCTGTAATGTACAAATATTTAGGGATGCTTTTAGTAAAATTTTCTTATTTCATTATGAATATATATGTCGTATTATTCATTACACTCAGCATACCATTATTTTATACAATTCCGAAAACACGTCATCAAATGAAGCCCATGTGCATCCTGACCTGACGTTATTGTTAACTCTCAGAGCCCAGTTGTTCAAAGCTAACGATGTCATTAGTTAATGATTCATTAAAATTTACATGAAGTGATACGCAAATATACTGAAATTTTTTGCTGAAAAAATGTGAGTAGCTTTTGCAGTGCAAAAGCTACTCACATTTTTTCAGCAAAAAATATCAGAATATTGTATATTGAATCCGCTAAAACAGTTAACGAAATGACCCTTAACGAGCTCGTTAAGCTAACGACGCTTTGAACAACTGGGCCCAGTAGCTCAAACTATCCATGTCAAAAACAAAATTCCTTAGCCCTAAAGATGATTCAGCAATCCAAGTTCGACTGTATATTTAAAGGGAATAGATACATTTTCAGTGAAGGTGAATGGCAAAAGTGTTTTTGCCTCCCACCTTTGAAAAAGCAAAACACTGAAAGTGCTGATAGGGGTGGTTACCTGAACTCTAGAACTGATTGGGATTTACGTTGAAATTAAAAAAAAAAGCAACAACAACAACAACAAAAAGGACCGCCGCTAGTGTAACTCTTTCTCAGAGATGAGTATAGCGCGCGGGACCTGTGCCGATTTCTGGTGGCTCTCAATTTTATGGACTGCATGGGGGAGTGCTTCAGCAAAAAAAAAAAAAAAAAAAAAAAAAAAAAAAAAAAAAAATAAGATTCCTGCAATATATATTCCAGCGAATTTCATATTTTCCGGACCTAAAAGTATCATAGAAGTTTTTTCCGTTCATTTTTCTTTGATATGAAAGGAATGTATCAAATGTTTTGATAAATGTATCAGTTGCTTAAACTTAGCTTATACGTTATCAAAGCTATACAAGGAAAACAACTCAAACACAAATATCGCGAAATACAGTTCAAATCGGTCAGTTCGGACAATACCACTAGGGCACTAGATAAATTGAAAGAAAAGAAGACACGCATAATATTAAATTGTAAGCCTCATCCCTTGTGGGTTTTGACCCTCCCAACCCCCACATTATGTATCATTGGGAAAGCTCTCACTCTATTGCAAATTCCTAAAAATATCCTTGCTTACTACTTAAAGCTATAGACGGCGTGTTTTATTGAAGTATTCATATTCGTCCGCCGATATTGTACTTAATATGATCAAAATCTTATTTTTTCAAAACTTTGGTTGTGCTTATTTATTCGCTGTTTATAAGCATCAGTGTATAATGCTAATATGTTTAAATACTGAATTGAGCATTACGAGTATCAGCGTAAGCAAGGAACTATTTTGAGGGCGACTTTACGTGATTTTATCAAAATTTCCTTCATAAATAAAGAGATGGATCTTTTTGATTTGCCTAGTATCTTCCGGGACAATTCGGTTATTTCATCTATTCCAACTTATTTTCAAAATACTGAAACACCCATAATTTTCTATAATATAACAAACCTGCTCGATCTATCATTTTTAATTTTAATAAACTTGTTTTAGATCTTGATATTGACACAAATACTCCTGAGACAAGAGATGTAAAGACAGTGTACTGCTATCCAGCAACAGGTTATATAATCACTGGGAATTTGAAAATAATTCCTGATTATAGAATCCGAAACATAATTTCTAAAGGACCGAAATACCGATTTCTTCTAATATTGATTTCAATAAATGTAGGCAAAAAATTGCTGCTGCCTTGAATTCGGTAATCAATGGTGTAAGCGATAGTATGTTGAACATGCAGCCCTTAAATAATGGAAACAGCATTTTGAGAATAGTTAATAAACGCATTTCTTTTTTTTTTTGTCAGAATACTAATTCATTACCTCCTAAACCAAAAAAATTCATTACCTCCTAAACCAAAAAAGCGTTTTTACGTCACCTTAAACTAGGTATTCAATAATTTCATAAGAAGTATGTTTTGGCTCCGGCAGACAAGAGAGCAAACAATGTCGTCGTTGTTTGACGGTCCCATTATTTTAATACTCTTAAGCAAGAACTTGGTGGTACAAAGGCCTATGAACTACAAACTTTGATTGAAGAGCGGTCTGTGTTTTATGATCATACCTACCATTCAGCCACCGAGTTATCTGTAAGTGTTAAAGGAGGCCAAGATAAGCTTCCTACGTTATATCCCAGTCAGCATTCTACGTAAATCTATATCGGGCCGTCATCGGCCCGTCAGGGTAGCTGACGGGCCGATGACGGCCCGATGTAGATTTACGTAGAATGCTAGCTGGGATATTGGTTGCCTAAACTTCACAGAAGAACATACAAAGCACGGTTTATTGCAAATTTTAACTCTTGTACCACTACTGAATTTTCTAAATTGTTGACTTCTTGTCTTATTGCCATCAGAAAGCATGTGATTAAATATTGTAACAAGGTATATGAAAGATCAGGTAAGAGTCTGTTTTGGTCCATTAAAAATTCGAATGAAGTTTTGAATAAACTAAAATCCAGAAGTTTTCGTGCATAAGTCTGTCTACGTATGATTTTTCCACGCTTTACACTACACTACCTCATAATCTACTAAAAGAAAAAAATAATGAATTAATTGAATGGACATTTCATAGGGAAGGTTTCTTCTATCTTGCATGTAATGGTAGAAATGCTTTTTTCACTTCCGAAAAGCATCGAAATTATACTTCATGGTCATGTCAGAAAGTGTGTGAAGCTGTCACCTTTCTACTTGACAATATTTATATTAGATTTTGCACTAAGCCCTTTAGACAAAGTGTGGGTATTCCAATGGGTACGTATTGCGCACCGCTTGTGGCTGATTTGTTCTTGTTCTGTAATAAAAGAGACTTCATGATGTCTCTTTCTGAAGAAAAGCAAACTGAAGTTATTGAAGCTTTCAGCTCGATGTCTAGATATTTGGACGATTTGTTAAATATTGACAGTGACTACTTCGATGGTTTGATCAGTCAAATTTATCCTGCAGTGTTAGTCTTACTCTTTGTTGCTTTGTGGTTTATTCTACGAGGCGATTTGTTGTATGTCTTTCCGTGTGTCTTTTTGTTCTTGTGTTTTTCAGTCCTTTTAATATTGCGATTACCTCGCTTGGGGAAGAGAGCTAATCTTAGTGCTTTTCGTACGTTTGTTCGGTTTGTGCTTGTTTAGATTTGTCGGTTTCCTCTTCCTCTTGGGGTCTGGGAAGGGCTGCGGTTTGTGATTGTGGCACTCCCTGGACGTTTCTCTTACCTTTTTTTTCTTCAATTAAATAAAGCAAATTCTTCTGAAACTGAAGCCCCTTTTTAGCATGCATGGTAGTTAACCTAATCACGGTTAATAACTTTGCTTCCCTCTTTGGTTGCACGCCGGCGGGTCGGGCCTCAGCCACTATGACGGCTCCGGCCTAAAGACGTTTTAGTAAGTCGGTTGGTGCCAGATGCTCTGGCTCTGGTCGGTCCGAGTCCAACTGTTGGTTTTCGTTAGCTTCAGCATTTTATTATTTGTTGCTGTCGAATCCTCATCGTTGTTTCCTCTCTGTATTCGTTTGATGTTTATGTTTCCGGAGAGATTGCACTGATGAGTTAGGAACCCTTCACGCGGGCTGAACAACTTTCTTGTGTATACCACGGCAGAACTAAGGGCGAAGGTTATGGCCACGTACAATCGATTTAAGCTCCCCCCGCTCCCCACCCCCACTCCCTCCCCAGTAAAATTTTACTGACCGTCGCAAGGCGATGCTTCTGCTGTAGTTTACTATGTCTATCGTTACATGTATGTCGTGGCGAAATTTTTATTTTGGATAGCCGTTTGGCCAATTATTGGGAAAGAGTCATTTTGGTTTTCTGCTTGTCGTATTTTGGTTGTAGTGCCGTTGCTTTAGGTGCGGCCTTCTTTCCCTTTGGTGTCTTGGACGGAAGGTATTAGGAAATTATATCGATTCCTGATAATTGTCTTCCTTTCTATTTCGGTAGTTATTAGGTAGGTAGCATAAGCTTAATGGATGCAGGATGTTAAATCTGGTGGAGGTACACCGTCCCTAAAAATGGTATAATCTAGAAGGAAACCATTTGCTTGAAAGCTAATTCTTTCCTTTTGGAGAAAACTATTTTCAAAAGGGGCTTAGTGTGCAAGCATGTGTAGCGTTAGCGGGTCTTCCACGAAGTTAAGCAAGGCAATCAACCACTTAGGTACTAACCGTTATGTACGTTGCTTATATCAGAACCAGAATTTTACGGTGATTTAGTGTACAGATTTAGAAAAAAATCTGGGATGGGAAAATCTAACTTTTCGGAGCAAATCAGAAAATTAATTAACCGTTATAAAAGAATCGGTTATGGCCTGGATATTATGCGGCATATGCATGCCTAGTTATCAACCCAATCATTGTTGATGGCTATGCTTCACTCTTTAATTGCACGACGGCGGTTCGTGCCTCAGACTCAATGACGGCCTCTTAGTAAAACTTTAACCAATGGGTTGGAGCTTGACGATTTGTCTTTGGCTTTGCCCGCCGTGGTTCAACTATTGGTTTTCATTTACTCTGTCACATAGTAGAATTAACCATGAGTACTCGTCTTTGTCTATCATAGTGATGAATTTGATTTTTATGTTTTCGCTTTGATGCATTGACTGAGTTGGGAGCCTTTATGCGAACGAAGTTTTTATGTTTTTCTGTATTATGAGTTACATCGGGACCCAAGGTGAAGTTGGCTGGCCGTAGAAGTGCTTTAAACCCCCGGTGGTTTATTCTACTGACTGTTCTAAGGCGGTGGTTCCGGTGTTAGTCTTACTTTTGTTGCTTTGTGGTTTATTCTACGAAGCGATTTATGTCTTGCCTTGTGTTTTGTTGTTCTTGTGTTTTTCAGTCCTTTTAGCATTGCGATTACCTCGTTTGGGGTAGAGAGAGCTTTCGTATGTTTGTTTGATTTGCGCTTTTTTAGTTTTGTCTGTTTCCTTTTCCCCTTGATGTCTGGGAAGGGCTACGGTTTGTGATTGTGGCACTCCCTGGACTTTTCTCTTACCCCCTTTTATAACTCTGTAGAAAAACGAATCACTCTACCAGCATTGCCATAGGCGTCGGCTTCCATAACAAGGCTGTAGATGTTATATGTAAACCTAATCCGTTAAAAAAGCAAACCGGAAGTAACTGATACTATTTCCCTTGTTTAATTGTTAAAATGGCGGGAAAAGTACCAGTTGTATCCATTCACCTTAGTTCGGGTCGGTCTAGGACGCTCAGTCGGATGCGCGTCCGACTGGTGTTCAGGAGGTGGCGGATTATATCTTTACATCTGTCACAGCACCCTGGGAGAGGATAAATATAGGCCTAGCCTACATCCAATCCCTTGGCATTTATGTATATTTGTTTTCGTGAAATATATATATTTATGTAAAACAAAAAAAAAAAACAAAACAAAAAACAAAAAAATATATATATATTCCCGCCGGGTCCGGCGACAGTCTTTGGCGGAGATGTATTAGGAAATATTTTCTACAGTCATTCTCTCCATTCCTCTGATTGAAGAAGGGCACTTGTCAGTTACTGGCGAAAGAATATGCACAAGTACTGGTTAACTGCTTAGAGCACTAAGCCTGCTCAGGAAAAAAAATGGTTAGGTTAACTGATCGGTTCGACACGACCTTAATAATGTAAACTGGGCCTGCCGTAAAAATAAATAAATAAAAAAACAAACACACACACACACACAAAAAAAAAAAAACAAAAAAAAAAAAAACAAAAAAAAACAAAAAACAAAAAAAAAAACAAACAAAAAAAAAAACAAAAAAACAAACAAACAAAACAAAAACAACAACAACAACAACAACAACAAAACTATAATTATTTCAGGTTGTTACCATTTGCACCAGCTTTAGGAGTTCTGAAATGTATCTTTTCAAATAAGGGGAACAGTGAAGTATCATTATATATCAGCTTCACAAAAGAGTATGGTCTGTTTATAAAATTATGGACAGGAAAACAAAACACATTTCTTACACATGAACTCAAGCTGTCGCTTTAATCGCTTTAATTTATGTCTGATACAATGAACTTCGGAAGAGAACATTTTATATTCAAAGATTTGTTACAAAGAAATCGCCTTTTTTATTTTTTATTATTGAAACTTTTTAATATAATTGCAAACAGTGTAGGCCTTGATCAAACGTAAGTTATCAGGGACAAAAATAAATAAATAAATAAAACGTTTACTGATCAAAGAATGCCAATATTAGTATTCTGCTTGAATTCGAAATAAATAAAAAAAAATACAAACCCCGTGTCCGTCTGTCATGTTCCACAGTTTATGGTCAATAGAAAGCATTCCAGTCAGAAATGAAATTCTCACTTTTTTAAGATCATGTTTATACCTTATTAGTCCGTGACGATGAAGTCCGCCTTTGTAGTGTCGCATGAGTGTCATCCTTTGATATGTGAACATGCAATTTAATATCTATATCCGATTGTGATATCATATTCGTTCATTTTCCAAACTCGTAATATGGGCCTCTTCAAGTAAAAAGGCCCTTCGACGTGAGCAAAATACAAGGATTCATATCACCCTACGCATGCATGCCCGCAGTATCACCCGTTCCTTTGCTCTCCATTCGTACATTCTGTTGTATCCAATGATTCTGTTAGGGTACAGTGAAAATCCTGATCAGACCTTGACTGTGCGATCATTCTTGAAATGCTCCTCTTGCAGTAAGCTTACAGTCTTTGCTCTTACCATGTAAGGAGGCAGTTTCTGTCTGGTATTGTACTGTCTGGGATGCATCTTGTTGAACCCCTTGAAAACTTTCAGAAAAAAGGCATTGATTTCTGGGAATTTTCGAAACTGTCTGTCAAATCAATTGCTGTTAACCCTTTGTAGACTGAATGAACTCCCCCACACTATATATTGAATGATTTTAATTTCAATGTTAGTTATGTCAGGTTATGCGATTAGATATTCCTAGAGAAAAATGATTGTACTATTTGCATACAGTGGAGACCCTAATCAGACGCCGCGTTCGATGGCGTCTGATCTGACTCTGCACTGTTAGCCAATTAATTGTTCGTCTGTCAATACTGACAATGACCAATCTTAATCATATGCGAGAAATGCTACTGTTTGTGTGTTCTAAGATGGCTGATGAGACCAATTCTAACTCTAAACTCTCTGTTGCAGATGGAACAACAAAGGTCAGAGCAAGACAACTCTGTTGGTGATGCCTTAAGTTAGCTCCGGCTTTGCGCTGTGCACGTCTCTGCTCGGCTTTGCCGATTCTTTTTACCTCATATTCACTAGCACTTCTTCTGATGAGGCCTTGCCACTTTGCTCGGTTCTGTGCAATTTGTTTCCATGACTCTGATGGTATGTTGAAATCTTTGAGGGAGGCTTTGAGGGTGTCTTTGTATCGCTTCTTCTGACCACCATGGGAGCGTTTGCCCATTTCTAGTTCATAGAGGACTTTCTTTGACAAACGTTCCTCAGGCATCCCGGTAACATGGCCTGTCCATCTTAACTGTGCCAGTTTCAGGAGAGTATGTACACTCTGCATCCCTGCCCTTGTCAGGACTTCTGTGTCTTGAATCCTGTCTTGCCACTTAATCTTTAAAAGTTTTCTAAGGCAACTTGTATGGAAGTGGTTCAGTCTTTTGGCGCGCCGTTGGCAGCACCACACTTTTGTAGACTTTCAGCTTTGTGTTAAGCCTGATTATACTTTGATCCCAAACACTACCAGGTAGTTGGCCAAATGCTGCACTAGCTTTGGCAATCCTGGCATTGACTTCATCATCAATGTGTACAACTCTTGACAATTTGCTTCCAAGATACGTAGGTGAACTTGTCTACCACTTGCAATCTTTGACCGATCACTGAAATGGTGGCCTCCTTGTAAGGCTTGCCAAGTGCTGGTTGATAAACCACCTCGTCTTTTTGAAGATGATTGTGAGCTCATAGCTATCACAGGAGTCATATACATGATTTACACATTTTTTGCATATTCTTTCCTGTTGGAGCACCCTTTGCCATGTTATCAGCAAAGAGGAACTCATCTAGCACCTCTGTCTGCACCTTGGATTTGGCTTGCAACCGTCTTAGGTTGAAAAGTTTCCCATCAAAGCGATACCTAAGAGGTATACCATTGTCACCATCCTGGAAAGCAGCTGTGAGCATGGCAGAGAACATCATGCTGAACAGAGTTGGGGCCTGTACACAGAATTGCTTGACGCCATTTGTCACAGGGAATGGATCAGAAAACTCACCATCATTTTGGACCCGTGCAAGCATACCATCTTGGTTCGGGCCTCTGACTCAATGACGGTCTCTTCGTAAAACTTTAACCAGTGGGTTGGGGTTTAACGATATGTCTTTGGCTTGGCCCGCCGTGGTTCAACTATTGTTTTTCATTTACTCTGGCATACAGTAGAATTAGCCATGAGTACTCGTCTTTGTTTATTATAGTGATTAATTTGATTTTTATGTTTTCGCTTTGATGCATTGACTGAGTTGGGAGCCTATATGCGAACCGAATTTTTATGTGTTTCTGTATTAGGTGTAGCATCGGGACCCAGGGTGAAGTTAGCTAGCTGTAAAAGTGCTTTAAACCCCACCACACCCCCCCCCACCCCGGTGGTTTGCTCTCCTGACCGTTCTAAGGCAGTGGTCCCGGTGTTAGTCTTACTCTTTGTTGCTTTGTGGTTTATTCTACGAGGCGATTTGTTGTATGTCTTTCCGTGTGTCATTTTGTTCTTGTGTTTTTAGTCCTTTTAGTATTGCGATTACCTATCATTTTGTTCTTGTGTTTTTCAGTCCTTTTAGTATTGCGATTACCTCGCTTGGGGAATCTTAGTGCTTTTCGTACGTTTGTTCGATTTGTGCTTGTTTGGATTTGTCGGTTTCCTCTTCCTCTTGGGGTCTGGGAAGGGCTGCGGTTTGTGATTGTGGCACTCCCTGGACTTTTTCTCTTACCTTTTTTGGAACTGCCTCACAATTGCTATGAACTTGGTCGGACAGCCAAACTTCGCCATAATTTTCCAAAGAACCTCACAACTGACTGTATCAAATGCTTTGGTAAGTTCAACAAAGGTCATGTAGAGGTCCATGTTCTGTTCCTGACATTGCTCTTGAAGTTGTCTTGCTATGAAGATCATGTCAGTTTGGTCTGAACTGTAAGCCAATTACCCTTTTAGGGATCTCAAGACTTAATGGGTTAAACTAACCTCAAAAAGGGGGCATTTGGCAAACACTGTAGATCCAGGGTCGATATGGTTTGCGTTAATTACTAGTTTTCTATGAAACAGTCTTAAAATAAAACTAACCAGACATCACTTGTATCGGTAATGGACTTAATCAAAAAGTTTAGGTAGAAGGATCCACTCGGCATAAATAGGGTTAATGTTGGACGAAGTGGTTTATTATTTGACTGTAGATAAGGTGCTATAGAATTCATATGTCAGAGTGGGCGATGACTGAACACTTTGCTTTAGTCCGCTTTCCTGGTAATATTTGTGACGTTTGCTGTTCTGTAGGCGTCTGGTATTCTGTCGTTTTAGTAGAGGGTCAGCGCTAGATTGACTGGGTCTGCGTTTTATTCAGAAACCTGAAACCAGTTCAAGTCTTTTTTGTTCACTTTTACTATACCAGGTCCTAAGGCGGTGGTACTAGTATTGTTTGTTCTTTCTATCACCTTGTGGCTGTCCACTGCAAGGGCAGGGCTTTGCTTTCATACTTTGTCCCATTTGGTGTCTTATTAGTGTGTTTAACCCTTAAAGCTCCAATCACAACTGCAGCAGACGACATTTTTTTTTATTTTTCAGAGGAAACAAGTCTTGGCATGTCGTGTGAATCGTCTGCTTGGCAGACGATTCACATGAGATGTCAAGACTTGTTTTCTCTGAAAAATAAAAAAAAAATGAAAAATTTTGTTTGACGCTTTAAGGGTTAACGGAGCCTGTCTAGCACTGTGACCACTTTATATATCGTTCGTCTGTCATTACTGACAATGACCAATCCTAATCAACTGTGTGATGTGATTATTTGTGTGTTCTAAGATGGCTGATGAGACCAATCTTAGCTCTAAACTGCCTGTTGCAGATAGAACAAGAGAGGTCTGAGGAAGAAAGCTCTGTTGGTGATGCCTTAGCTCTGGCTTTCCGCTGTGCACGTTTCTTATCGGCTTCGCTGATTCTTTTTGCTTCGTATTCACCAGCTCCCCTTTTATGAGGCCTTACCACTTTGTTCGATCCTGTGAAATCTGTTCCCACGACTTTGGGTATGTTGAAATCTTTAAGAGAGGCTTTGAGGGTGTCCTTGTATCGCTTCTTCTGACCACCATGGGAGCGTTTTACAACTTGTAGTTCTCCACTGAGGATTTTCTTTGGCAAACGTTCATCAGGCATTCTGGTAACATGGCCTGTCCATCTTAACTATGCAAATTTCAGAAGAGTATGAACACTCTACATCCCTGCCCTTTTCAGTACATCTGTGTCTGGAATCTTGTCTTGCCACTTGATCTTTAGAAGTTTTCTGAGACAATTTGTATGGAAGTGGTTCAGTCTTTTGGCATGCCGCTGGTAAACTGTCTAAGTTCCGCATGCGTATAATAGTGTTGGCAGCACCACCGATCTTATACTTTCAGCTTTGTTTCAAGTCTGATTCCACTTCGGTCCCAAATACTTCCACGTAGCCGGCCAAATGCTGCACTAGCTTTGGCAATCCTAGCATTGACTTCATCATCAATGTGCACAACTCTAGACAATATGCTTCCAAGGTAGATGAACGTGTCTATCATTTGCAGTCGTTGACCTTTCACTGTGATGGTAAGCTCCTTGTAAGGCTTTCCAGAGCTGGCTGATATACTACCCCAATCTTTTTTTATGCTGATTGTGAGATCATAGCTGTCACATGAATTAGATACTTGATTCACACCTTTTTGCATTTCTCATCTGTTGGAGCACCCTTTGCCATGTCATCAGCAAAGAGGAACTCATCTAGCACATCTGTCTGCACCTTGATTTAGCTTGCAACCTTCTAAGGTTGAAAAGTTTCCCATCAAAGCGATACCTTATAGGTATACCATTGTCACCATCCTGGAAAGCATCTGTAAGCATGGCAGAAAACATCATGCTGAATAGTGTAGAAACTAGTACACAGCCTTGCTTAACTCCATTTATCTTATGTAGCCAGATCACCTTAATGCACCTTAAAGCGCCAGTCACAACTGCAGCAGACGACAATTCTTATTTATTTGTTGTTTTTTTTTTCAGAGAAAACAAGTCTTTACATTTCATGTGAATCGTCCGCTTGGCAGACGATTCACATGAAATGTCAAGACTTGTTTTATCTGAAAAAAAAGAAAAACTGAATGTCGTCTGCTACAAAGGTTGCTTGGCGCTTTATGGGTTAATGGAGCCTGCCTAGACTGTGATCACCTTGCTGGCGAAGAGGTAGCTGGTTGCTTAGTTTTTCCTTGGTTTGTGTCCTGTTTACCGTCTGTTATGGTTTGTTTGCGCTTCCTCTTGGTGTCATTGGTAGGCTATGTTCTATAACTGTGGCTATTCATGGACATTATCTATACTCTTTTTCTGGTATCGAAACTCGACTTGTTGTAAAAACTGCTACAGACGACAAAGATAGGGTCGGACGCTCGGAAATTAAGTTTAACCCTTACCACAAATTCAGCAGACGACAAATTGGTGATATGTTTCTTATTTTTCACAGAAAGCATGGCTTGAGTTTCATGCAAATTGTCTCCAGTGGAGACAATGGCTCGTAACGAGCCGTTCAGGACCATTCTCCGAGTCTCATCAGGACTTACACTGTTTGTTATTCGGTTCAAGATTTTTGTCTGGTATCCCTATCCGCAACTATGGACGTGTCCGAATTCGGACAGGGAAGAGTCACTGCAGAGACTCGGGGATGAAAGGGTTTAATAACTTGTAATGACAACACACAGTACTTTTGCAATTAAAGGTCAGAAAAGAAGAGCTGAAACATAACTAACGCCTCGTTACGTTCAACAGCAAAAACTGTTGGGATAGGGCCTTAAACTGTCTTTCGGTCGATTGTTGTTTCCAATCGACATGATACTCATTGACCAATGAAATCAAACCGCACGTCTTTGTTATTTATGACCGCACTATTGTCCCCTTAACGTCAGAGTGCTGTGTAAAAACGATTATCTGTAAAACCCGGACTAAGGTTAGTGCTGGGTCATGGAAAAATAGTACGGACCCAGATCAGACGCTGCCGAACGCGATGTCCGATCGGTTTCTGCACTGTTTGCTTAAATTACAGGTAGTTAAGGGTTAAATAAGACAGTTTTAAGTACCCCGTTCAGGACCATTCTCCCAGCAAACACTGAGAGACAATCCACTCACCAGTGCTGTCAGTGCTCTGATTATGAACGTCTATTCTTTGCTCTTAGGATTCATACAGTTTCATTTACACGCAATTGTGCAATCCTAAGTCATCAGGGGATCAACACAGAAATCATATAAGTTAACGTGTCAGTAATATGATGAAAGAAGACAAAAAGATCAGTTGGTCAAATATACCCGGGTGGCGCCATCACTAACAGTATGTCTTACCCCCATCACCTTGACCTTCCATTTTAGCTACCATACAGAGTAATTTATCGTTTTATACAAGAATATTATGTTGTAATTGCTCATTTAAAAAGTCGAAACTGTATATGTTTAACACCTCTCTCTCTCTCTCTCTCTCTCTCTGAGTCTCGTCAGCAGGTTATATTTGAAACAAATATATCTACTCTTAGTGCCTCAAATCTAAGATAACGCTGAAAAAAGTACTCTTTCAACGTAATTTTGTAACACGATATTTAAACACATCTGTTGTCACTGGTGACTTTATCATTTATTTATGATGTTGTTTGACCAACATTTCGATGACTCATTTTAAAGGAGTTATAATATCACAAGAAATATGACCTTTAAAACGAGAACATCTAGATCTGCGCTGTTTGTCATTGAGTATGTGAATTTGTATCAACAGCTTGGATCAAGTAATGTGACTGGCTAAAAAATAGAAGTGGGCGTGGCATCTTTATTTATTCGACATAAGAAAGGTTAAGGACAAGTATTAAAAGGAGTACAGGCGTCTGAATGCAAAAAGTAAATACGATTTGGTGATTCGACATTAAGGTAAACATAATCGCGATGATATATAAATTCACACTCCGCAAGATCATCATCTTTAACTGCTTATTTCAACTATACAAACAAGCTCAAAGCGCTAAATTTAAATCATAAAAACATTGAACTGATATAGCGTATATGTTGCGTATAAATAAATAAAACCAAAGAAAACTACAACTTTTGAAGATTAAAGATATTTAATCGTACTTCATATTGAGTACAATATCGGCGGATGAAAATACTTCAATCTACAGTTTTAAGTAAAAACTGTAACCCGAGCCACGGTCCTACTAATCACTGATAAGGACATTTATCACCGAAAAGGAACGAAAAGGGGGCTCAGTTCTAGAGGCCTAGAGAATTTCAGACAATCGCCCCATCAGCATTCTTAGTGCTTTGATTATTATTTTTATCACACTTTGGTTTTCAATTATGGATGACCGTTCACGCCCTTTATTTATCTTCAGCCAAACAACAACAACAAAAAAAAAAAAAAAAAAAAAAAAAAAAAAGAAAAAAAAACAACAACAAAAAAACAACAACAAAAAAACAACAAACAAACTGCACCATGATAAATCACAAGGATACCGTTTTACAACCGGGGATTACTGGTTTCTTGCTTTCAACGGATTCCTTTCATAATTGATTTGACTGGAAACTCAGCATATCGATGGATTTCGACAAAATACGAGCCTGAGCCTGAGCAAACGAACCTTAGGACACGTGCGCCTAGCGAAGATTCTGATGTCTGCACACTTGCGCAGTCTAATCAGAATTTTCGCTACGAACATTTTGCAAAGAAACGAAAACTCTAATAAGACTGCGCGGAAGCACAGGCTTTGAAGACTGATTTGAGTCTTCGTTGGGTGCACGTATGACGGTTCGTTCTTTCATGTTGCATACAACAGCTTTCATAATGTACATGCTGGACCTTCTCCCACGTTGCGGCGCATACAACTGCTATTATAATGTCACATGCTGGACGTTATCTCGAGTTGCAGCTCATACAACTGCTATTACAATGACAAATGCTGGATGTTCTCTCACGTTAAGGCTCATACAACTGCTATTATAATGGCACATGCTGGACGTTATCTCAAGTTGCGGCTCATACAACTGCTTTTATAATAACACATGATAGACGTTATCTCACGTTGCTGCTCATACAACCGCTGTTACAATGACACATGCTGGACCTTCTCTCACGTTGCGGCGCATACAACTGCTATTATAATGGCACATGCTGGATGTTATCTCAAGTTGCGGCTCATACAACTGCTTTTGTAATAACACATGATAGACGTTATCTCACGTTGCTGCTCATACAACCGCTGTTACAATGACACATGCTGGACGTTCTCTCACAATGCGGCTCTTACAACTGCTATTATAATGACACATGCTGGACGTTATCTCACGATGCGGCGCATACGACTGCTATTATAATGGCACATCCTACACGTTATCTCACGCTGCGGCTCGGCTATCATAATGTCACATGCTGGGCGTTCTGTCAAGTTGTGGCTCAGACAATTTCTATAATGGTAACAAATGCTAGACGTTCTCTCACGGTGCGGCTCATACAACTGCTATTTTAATATCAGATGCTGTACGTTCTTTCACGTTGCGGCTCATACAACTGCTATTATAATGACATATACTGGACGTTATATCACGATGCGGCTCACACAACAGTTATTATAATGTCACATGCTGGACGGTCTCTCACGTTGCGGCTCATACAACTGCTATTATATTTACACTTCTCACGATGCGGCTCACACAACAGCTATTATAATGTCACATGCTGGACGTTCTCTCATGTTGCGGCTGATACAACTGCTATTATAATGACACATGCTGGACGTTATCTCGCGATGCGACTCACACAACAGCTATTTAAATGTCACATGCTGGACGTTCTCTCAGGTTGCGGCTCATACAACTGCTATTATAATTACACATGCTGGACGTTATGTTACGATGCGTCTCACACAACAGCTTATAATATTGTCACATGCTGGACGTTCTCTCACTTTGCGGCTCATACAACTGCTATTATAATTACACATGCTGGACGTTATCTCACGATGCGACTCACACAACAGCTATTTTAATGTCACATGCTGGACGTTCTCTCACGTTGCGGCTGATACAACTGCTATTATAATTACACATGCTGGACGTTATCTCACGATGCGGCTCACACAACAGCTATTATTATGTCACATGTTGGACGTTCTCTCACGTTGTGGCTCATGCGACTGCTATTATAATGACACATGCTAGACGTTGTTTCGCGTTGTGGCTCATACGACTGCTTATATAATGACACATGCTGGACGTTATCTCACATTGAGGCTTATACAACTGCTACTTTAATGACACAGGCTGGACGTTCTCTCACAGTGCGGCTCATACAACTGCTGTTATAATGACGTATGCTGGACGTACTCACAGCCTTCGGCTCATACAACTGCTATTATGATGACTTATGCTGAACATTATCCCAAGTTTAGGCTTATACAACTGCTGTTATAATGGCAGACGCTGGACGTTATCTCAGGCTGCGGCCGGCTCAGACAACTGCTATTTCAATGACACATGCTGGACGTTCTGTTAAATTTCGATTCGTACAACTGTGACTATAATGTCACAAGTTTGATGTCATCTCAAGTTTCCGCTCATACAACTGCTATTATAATGACACATGCTGGACGTTATCTCAAGTTTCGGCTCAAACAACTGCTATTATAATGACACATGCTAGATGTTCTCTCATGCTATGGCTCATACAACTGCTGGTATAATGGCACATGCTGGACGTTCTCTGAAGGTGCGATTCATACAACTGCTATTATAATGGCACATGCTGATCATTATCTCACGTTGCGGCACATACAAATGCTATTATAATAGAACATACTGGACGTTATCTCACGCTGCGGCTCGTATAACTGCTTTAATATTTGCACATGCTGAACGTTTTCTCACGGTGTAGTTCCTACGACTGCTATTATAATGGCACATGCTGGACGTTATCTCACGCTGCGGCTCATACAACTGCTATTATTATGGCACATGCTTATCAATATCTCACGTTGCGGCTCATACTTGTTTTCAATGGCAAACCGTTTGACGTTTATTTTACTACACTGCAGCTGGTGAAAGTGCCGTGTGGTGGCCGGTAGAAAGTCTCCCCGTACATCACCATAGTGCAGATTATATTTCATTTCCTTTGAGATCACTGGGGCCATTGTGGTATACTTGAAAATGAAGTTCTGCTAATGTATATGCTAGATGGCGTCAGCAGTGTTGGAAACTTCATTGTTGCTTATGAAGAGTCTCAATAAAACCGAGACTCCCATTTTCTATTCGGTAGTGTGTTCTTTGTTCCAAAGACAATCTTTTTGGCGTTTATTATCATTAAACTGCTATTATAATGGCACATGATGGACGTTCTCTCACGTTGCGGCTCATACAACAGCTATTATAATAACACGTGCTGGAGGTTCTCTCACACTGCAGCTCGTACGACTGCTATTAAAATGGCACATGCTGGACATTATCTCACTTCCCGGCTCATACAACTGCTATTATAATGGCAAATGCTGGACGTTATCGCACGTTACGGATCATTCATCTGATATTATAACTGCACATGCTGGACGTTATATCACGCTAAGGCTCATACAACCACTATTATAACAACTCATGCTCGACGTTATCTCATATGACTGCTATGATAATGGCACATGCTGGACATTATCTCACGTTGCGGCGCATACAACTGCTTTTATAAAGGCATATCCTGGATGTTATCTCACGTTGTGGCTGATAAACTGCTATTATAATGACTTATGCTGGACGTGATCACAAGTTGCGGCTCATACAATTGCTATTATAATGACTCATCCTGGACGTTCTCTCACGTTGTTGCCCATACAACTGCTACTATAATGGCATATGCTTGACTTTATCTCAGGATGTGGCTCATAAAACTTCTATTATAATGACATATGCTGTATGTTATATCACACTACGGTTATACAACTGCTTTTATAATGGTGTATGCTGGAATCTCTCACGTTGCACCTGATACAACTGCTATTATAATGACATATGATGGACATTCTCCCACGTTGCGGCTCCCACGACTGCTACTATAATGACAGATGCTGGACGTCATCTCACTTTGCAGCTCATACAACTGCTATAATTAATGACACATGCTGGACGTTCTCCCATGTTGCGCCTCACACGACTTCTATCGTAATGACACATGCTGGACGTCATCTCACTTTGCGGCTCAGACAACTGCTATTATAATGGCACATGCTGGATGTTCTCTCACGCTGCGACTAATACAACAGCTATTATAATGGCACATGCTAACAGCTATTATAATGGCACAAACTGGACGTTCTCTCACGCTGTGGCTCATACAGCTGCTACTATTGTGGCACATGTTGGGCGTTCTCTCACGTTTGGGCTCATACAACTGCTATTATAATGACACATGCTGGACGTTCTCTTACGCTGCGGCTCATATAACTGCTAATATAATAACACATGCTGGACTTTCTCTCATTCTGCGGCACATACTACTGCTGTTATAATTGCACATGCTGGACGTTCTCACACGTTTCGGCTCATACAACTGCTATTAACATGGCAGACGCTGGTCGTTCTGCCACGTTACAGCATACAACTACTATTATATTTGCACATGCTATACGTTATCTCACGTTGCGGCTCTAATGACTGCTAATATAATGGCACATATAATCGCATATGCTGGACGTTATCTCACGGTGAACTCATACAAGTGATATTCAAATGGCACATGCTGGAAGTTGTCTCATGTTGCGGCTCATGCAACTGCTATATTTATAGCACATAGTGGACGTTATTTCACGCTGCGGCTCATACAACTGCTATTATAATGGCGCATACTTGACGTTATCTCACGCTGCGGCCCATATAACTGCTATTATGATGGAATATACTGGATGTTATCTCACGTCGGGACTCATGCAACCGGTATTACAATGGCACATGATGGACATTATCTTACGCTGCGGCTCATACATTTGCTATTATGATAGCGTATGCTGGACGTAATCTCACATTGCGGCTCTCAGAACTGCTATTATTATAGCACATGCTATACGTTATCTCATGGGGTGGCTTGTACAACTGCTACTGTAGTAGCACATGCTGGACATTATCTCACGTTGCGGCTGATACAACTGCTATTATAAAGGCACATGCTGGATGTTATCTCACGTTGCCGCTCATACAACTGCTATGATAATAGCACATGCTGGATGTTATCTCACGTTGCCGCTCATACAACTGCTATTATAATAGCACATGCTGGATGTTATCTCACGTTGCCGCTCATACAACTGCTATTATAATAGCACATGCTGGATGTTATCTCACGTTGCCGCTCATACAACTGCTATTGTAATGTCACATGCTGGACATTATCTTACGTTGCGGCTCAAACAACTGCTATTCATATGATGGACGTTATCTCACGTTGCGGCTCAGAACTGCTATTATTATGCCACATGGTATACGGTATCTCATGGGGCGGCTTATACAACTGGTATTATAATGTCACATGCTGGACGTTATTTCACACTGCCGCTCATACAATTGCTATTATAATAGCACATGCTGGACGTTATCTCACGTTGCGGCTCAAACAACTGCTATTATAATGTCACATGCTGGACGTTATCTCACGTTGCGGCTCAAACAACTGCTAATATAATGTCACATGCTGGACGTTATCTCACGTTGCAGCTCAAACAACTGCTATTATAATGTCACATGCTGGACGTTATCTCACGTTGCGGCTCAAACAACTGCTATTATAATGTCACATGCTGGACGTTATCTCACGTTGCGGCTCAAATAACTGCTATTATAATGTCACATGCTGGACGTTATCTTACGCTGCGGCTCATACAACTGCTATTCATATGCTGGACGTTATCTCACGTTGCGGCTCAGAACTGCTATTACTATGGCACATGGTATACGGCATCTCATGGGGCGGCTTATACGACTGCTGTTATAATGTCACATGCTGGACGTTATCTCACGCTGCTGCTCATACAACTGCTATTATAATAGCAAATGCAGGTCGTTATCTCACGTTTCGACTCATAATAAATGCTATGATGACGGCACATACTCAACATTATGTTACGTTGCGGTCCACACGTCTTTTATAATGGCACATGCTGGACGTTATTCCACGCTGCCGCTCATACAACTGCTATTATAATGGCACATGCTGGACGTTATCTCACGCTGCCGCTCATACAACTGCTATTATAATGGCACATGCTGGACGTTATCTCACGCTGCCGCTCATACAACTGCTATTTTAATGGCACATGCTGGACGTTATCTCACGCTGCCGCTCATACAACTGCTATTATAATGGCACATGCTGGACGTTATCTCACGTTGCGGGTCATACAACTGCTATGATGATGGCACATGCTGGACGTTCTCTTACGCTGCAGCTGAAACAACTGCTGTATTAATGGCACATGCTGGATGTTCTCTCACTTTGCAGCTCCTACTACTGCTATTATAATGACATACGCTAGACGTTATCTAACTTTGAGGCTCAATCAACTGCAATTACAATGACACGTGTAGAACGTTATTTCAGGTTGCGGCTCATACAACTGCTATTATAATAATATATGCTAGACGTTCTCTCTAATGCGGCTCTAACAACTGCTATAATAACTGCACATGCTGGATTTATCTCGCGCTGCGGCTCACACAGGAGCTTTTATAATGGCACATGTGTTGAAACAATTAACAATATCAGTAACTTGTTTATACTTGTTTAATACAATTAGTTTCATCATTATATGCTAAACAGTTAATAGAGAATTCCTAACCAGAACTAGCTTCCACATGGGGTAGGGCATTCTGGCTCAACATAACCTGGTGGGTATGGTATCGTACCGTAGGTAGGACAGGACGGTTGCCCGCAACATTTACCAGCTGCCGGAGCACTGATGTGGCACTCTGACGGCAGGTTAGTCCAGTGTGGACAGCTAAAAAAAAATAAGACATGTCAAGCAAACACACCACATTACGAAATCACGCCTATTCAAATATATTGAAAAATTTGCAAGCAAACAAATGAAAATTTTGAGATAAAAAATTCTGATATTTTTCAAATTTCTGCTCAAAACATAGATTGTGGGTACTTAACGAGTACCCACAATCTATGTTTTTGGCAAAATACGAAAAATAATGTATACCCCTGTAAACTCCAGTTTTACTATTTAAAAGTGGAGTTAAAGGGGGTCAAAATTTTATAGGTGTGTATTTGTGATGAGCGGCAATATAAGAAAATGTACCTTAAGGGAAAAGGTACATCTGCTAAATGTTTAGTCATTTAACAAGGGGGATGGGTGGGGTCGGAAGGGTAAACATTTGTTACTTCGTCTATGCTTTCCTGTACACCTGTGCTCTTCTGAAGCGCATTCTACTCTATAAGAAGAGAATTTGCTTCCAAAGGGAGGAAACTGGTACCTTTTTAGAAGGGCGCAAAACAATTTTGACAGAGTTGCCCCCTTGAACGTATATCAATTTTCTTAAAGCCCAAAGAAGTCTCAGAGCATCCTGTTCATTACACACAAACTCATCCCGGGTTTTGTCTATTCATCACACCATCTATAGAATCCTGTGATTCTGCGAGTGTATAACGATGGTCCTAACAATACTGCATCAGTTTGTAGGCTGATCTAGGCTTTTGTTGCCCGGCTATGCGAGGAAGACCATTTTCTCATGTTGAAGCTCACCTTATTAACAGTTTGCATGCTGCGTAAAACACTCAGCAAAATATTTTTGTGACTATTCTTAGGAAACAGGTTTTGCCAATTTATGCAAATTGTCTTCCTTCGATGATAATTTGCATGAACTGTCAGACCCTATTTTTTTAGGAAAAATAAGCAAAAATAACCAGGCTGTCGTTTGCTGAATTTGTCCATAGCATTTTAAGTCTTAATTGTTCATTTACTGCATTGCCATCATTTGCACCGACATTTCGTGATCTCTTTGAAAAAAGAAAATATTTTAGAGTTTACCCTTTTTCCAAAGAGACTTGGTGTGCAGAAAAGCTAACGAGAAGTCACAAAAACTGTCTTCCTTGTAAAATATGGCGGGATATCTATCAGGTATATCCATGCACATACATAATAAATCTAACAAAATAATTTATGCGTATGCAAAATAAATCAAACATAATGATTATGCTTTATGCGTATAGTTAATATATCGAACAGAATGATAATGCTTTATGCGTATGAATAATAAATCAGACAGAATCATAATGCTTAATGAGTATGCATGATAAATCAAACAGAATAATAATGCTTTATGCGTATGCATAATAAATAAAAAAAAGAATAATAACGATTTTCGTTTTTTTGTGTGTTCTTTGTTTCCAAAGGCAACCTTATAGCTTTTATTATACTTCACTGCAACCGGTGTGAAGTGCCGTGTGGCGGCCGTAAAACGTCTCCCCGTACTTCATCATAGTGCAGCTTATATATTCACTACCTTTGGGAAGACTGAATTAACTCATACTAGCTACTTTGAAAATGGAATATCGCTTATACCTGTGCTAGGAGGCGTACACAGCCTTGCAAATGACACTGCTTTATATGAAGAGACTTGATAAAAGAGAATCTCCGATATTCGTTCTTCTGTATATACTTTGTTTCCTGAGGCAACTTTACTTTTACCTTATACGTATACATAATAATTCAAATAGAATAACAGAGCTTACAGGGCATTACAGTGGTATTTGCCAGTACTTCCGTCTACGCACTCACAGTCAAATTTACATCCATCTCTCCATTTTTCACCCTGGTAATAATACTTATTACCATAGAGACAGGTATTGGCTGTAAATATATTAACAAATGATTATGTGAGTCTCAAAGTCAAAAACATTCTTTCGGAAATGTGCGCTCAGCGAAGATTCAGTCCCCAAGGTTATAAAACTTTTTTTCATGCTCAACTCAGCTGAGCATGAAATTTTCTCTGCTAATAAATATGAAAATGCCAACAATAGTTGGCATTTTCATATTTATTAGCAGAGAAATTTTCATGCTCAGCTATGTTTAGTAAAAAGGAATTTGCAATTATAAGTAATCTGAGATTTATTAGCAGAGAATATTTCATGCTCAGCTGAGTTGAGCATGAAAAAAGTTTTTTAACCTCGGGGCCAGATGAGCCTCCGCATTCGCAGTCTGCTCAGAAATCTTCTCTTGGTGAATTCGGATAGCTAAGGATGCAGAGTTTCTTTTAGCGGACAACGTAGACGCTGATCAGACCGCGCAAATGCGCCGGTTGATTTGGTTTGGTTTAAACATACTTTATTATAATAATATCATTGCAATATGAGACAAGTAATGACACAAATTGGGATAAGAAAGCACGCGTACTCATACAGTTCTTTTTCCAGAAACATTTGACATGTATACATAATGGCGAATTCCAAGCAAAGTACATTGAAACAAATAATATTATGTAATGATATTGAACAATGACAAAACAACACACAATACATGTTGGTTATACATGTTTGGGTGATAAAAATGAGGAAATACCGATATAAAGTGATACCGAATAAAAATCATTTTATATAAAACACTTTAGAAGTCAGAAAGGGATAAGAAAAAGTAAATGGACAAACGATAGGGAGAATGGAGGGAGGTTAGGGCGGGGATGGGAGTGGGGGGCGGGTGCGGGAGTGAGGGGAGGGGGACGGGGCACTTGGCATTCAACATGGAATACAATACCGTTTGGCAAGCGGGTGATTTGAGCCTTCGTTCGGCGCACATGTCCGAAGTCTCACGCGGCCCCTTATTTCATTTAAATTTTTTTTATAAGTATTGGGCACCAGACCCAAATAAAAAATACCGTAAACAGCTGTTTGTCAGAGGACCCTCTCCTGAAACTAGGCAGAAAAAAGAACTGCGGATATTTCCCGTAATAAACAGGTATCCTCTCTGGTAGAATTCTTTAGTACAATTAAACATACTCGTGACCATTTTTGCCAGGGAGACTGGGCAGATTCACTATGCACTGAAGAAATAATTATTTTGAATCTCCCTGCGACCCCCACTCCACCCCAACCTCCTATGATTTTTTGAATAATGGTGGGAAAAGCTCTCTACAGAAATTAAAATGTTTACTTAGAAATGTGTGCAAAGCTTTGACTTCGCATTTATGGTTGCTCGCAGCAACCATTAGTATTCGATTTCTGAAGAAAACAACAGAAAAAAACAAAACAACAACAACTGTTTACATACATCTGTCTAATAATATTAACTTTAAATAACTGTGATAGTTGAACTCGAGCATAACCATCCTTGGTTGTTAATAAACCGATACAACGTAGTCGAAATGAGGGAGGACACTATCTAATGTTGTGAGGATTTGTGGTCCAACACATTTTGGCAATAAAATATGATTAAACTGAGCCGAAACGAAACGGACAAACCGAAATCGATTATAAATCATAAAACCTGAAAAACAGTAGAAAGTCGGCAGTGGGAAATCAAAACCCATCGGAAAACTGGAGACGAAACAATTAATTTTACCCAATGTAGAATATATAACCGATTATAGTATGGTCCTTGCAAATTTTCAGAAATGTCATTACTTGTCATTATAGCTAAGTAAACTACAGTGTCACGAGTTTTCGCGATGACGTTATTATAGCATTGTATTTCTTTTTTGTGGATTTTATCGATGTGATAACGCCGGCGAATCACTCACAAACTGAACGAACCCAGGCCCCGAGGTTATAAAACTTTTTTCATGCTCAACTCAGCTGAGTATGAAATGTTTCATGCTAATAAATCTCAAATAACTAACAATGCCAAATTTATTTCTTGCTAAACATAGCTGAGCATGAAACTAAAGTTGGCATTTTCATATTTATTAGCAGAGAAAATTTTATGCTCAGCTGAGTTGAGCATGAAAAATGTTTATAACCTCGGGGCCTGGTTTCGTGTTAAATTTGTGAGTGTTTTGCCGGCTTAAACACATCGATAAAGTATACAAAAATACTTCTTTTTCTTATAATTCCAACAAGGTTATATTGACGTCAAAAATATAGGTAAAATAGCTAAATTTATAAATTTGCGCGAACAACATAGTTCCAGGATTCCTGCTCATTGGATTTATCGAAGTAAAATGCTTTCGGCCAATCAAATGGCGTTAAGTAATTGTACGTCTGTTGAGTTGAAATTATTTAGAAACAATAGCGGCGTTATGCTACAGGAAACTGACAACAACTAAATCCTAAGATTTAGCATATTTTTATAGTTTAACTGGAACTGGTACACTTTCAAGGGAGGTAACCCAGACAAAGCTGTAATTTATCCCTTCTGATAATGTGTGTACTCTTAAAGGAAAGAATTTACTCCCCTTGGGAGCAAAATATTTCCTTTTAGAGTAGGTCTTTCTTTTTGAAGGCGATTGGTGTACATGATAACAAACAGGAAGACACTATTGACTCCCTTATCACAAATGTATCCAATCACCTTAAGCTATAAAACCAAGTCTTACTGATGTTAATACTGTCGCCAGGGCAAACACGTTTTGAACAGCATTCTCCAGGAATTTTCTGTAAAGTACAGTTGTCAGGCACCGTGTTCCATATAGGGCATCTGTAAAAAAAATGATAAGAGCGGCATTCGCGCAGTCTGAGAAGAATCTTCACTGGTCGCATTTTTTAACAAGCCAACGATGCAAAGTTTCTTCATGCGGACAATGAAGACTCGCCTGAATCGCGCTTTGCCTCTACATATACTTTTTTCTAAGTCCGTTAGCCTGCCCTTGAGGTCACTAATGTGGGCACTTAGAATGTGGGTCGAGTATAAACTAATTCTATCTAGAGGCTCAGGAGATATAGCCTTTTTAACACTTTAACCTAAATGTCTTGTCTTGTCCGAACGTGTTACAGCTTAGCACTTTGGGTAAAATTTGCAGCAGACGGCATTTCGAATTATGTTTGCTTATTGTTTTTCAGAAAATAGAATTTTACATATCATGCAAATTGTCTCCAAACTGACAATATGCATGATATGTCAAATCCTGTTTTCAGGGAAAAATAAGGAAAAAAATGTGTCGTTTGCTGAATTCAGTGGAAAGGTTAAGGAATTCCTGATTCTGAAAACTTAGGATAGTCACGGTCGTAATTTATTACATATATATACACCTGGAAAAAAGTTTGACAGCAATTTTGAAAGCCCTCTCTCCCTCTCTCTCTCTCTCTCTCTCTCTCTCTCTCTGAAATTACTCAAAATTGAGACAGAAAACATTACCATTTATCGTACAAGTAAACATTCGGCAAATTAAAAACAACAAACAAAGTACATATTAATGATGGCATTGCGCAACAGCCATTTATAATTATAAAATATGAACGCTATTAGAAGTATTGGCCTGCAGTATTCGTTAAGCTAAGCATGATGATTTTCAGTCTAAAAATGCCATTTATTGTCTCAATGTTGCATTAGCAAGTTAATACCTCCAGTATATAGTATAGCCGCCGCGTGCCCGGATGACAGCTTCCATCCTATTCCTCATCCCTCCAGTCAAGTGTTGGACTTCCTTCAGAGTCGATTCGCACCAACTGAATTTTGTCCACTGCGTCACAATTGAATAGTTATAATTTTCTTATGGAACACCAATCATGTCAATAATGATATTTAATATGCATATACATATAACTTACTAGATAGAGTTTTTATTCATAGTGCTTAAGGTCTTACCAGAAGAATATATACATACATAGATCGGCATCTTTGCCATCCTTGGCTAGCATCCAAACATGTACAGTTATAGTCGCAACCGTCCTGCCAGGTATCCCCCGTGTTGTAAGCTTTTCCCTTGTATACACATGCATGCGCTGAAAGGCGGGAAAAATTAAAATAAGACAAACTTGCTCATCTCTTCCTCTTTCGGTGTCTCTGGAAGGCTTTGACTGTAGCATTTTATGGATATCTTCACTTATATTTGTTTACTGGTCTCTGGGCTAATGCAGCAGACGACAAACTGATGATTTCTTCTTATTTTTCCCAGAAAATAAGATGTTATTTCATGCTAATTGTCTCCTTAGGAGACTATTTGCATAAAATGTCAAGACCCATTTTTCGGAAAAAAAAGAAAAAGAAAACAAAAAAACTAAGAAAATAGTTTTAAAAAGTCTCTGCTAAAATTTTACCATAATGCTACGTGCTAAACAACTAATGCTTAATGTCCCAAAACTTGGCCATTGCAAATTCTGAATGCGTTGTGTGATCACGTTTTGTCCCACTTGTTATCACACAAGCACTTTAAAATAAGAGCAGCGATTAATCAAGTTTCCATAAAACATCACTTCAATAACATAATGGAGCTTTTTCAACATAGTCCATTGAAGATATATAACATTAATAGATTAATCGTTTTCTGATGATTTCTTTCGTGGAAACTGATCATGAAATATTTTCTACGGTCATTCTCTCTTCCACTGATTCAAGAAGGGCAATGTCAGTGTCTGGCAAAAGAAAGTGTACAAGTACTGGTTACCCGTGTAGAAGACTAAGCCTGCTCAGGAAAAAATGTGGTTATGTTAACTGACCGGCTCGACATGACTGGGCCGTCAAACTCCAAATCAACCGACCTATAACATTTACACAAACACGCACGCACGAACGAACGCACACACTCACAGCCAAATAAAATCTCTAAAGGTTGACCTAGGAAACAGAAAGAACGAGATCCCGAGGAAAATAAAAGTCAAACAGCATTATGATGAAGTATTGAGAAGTTTTTACGGCACTTAAAGACCATGTCAACGAGTGTAGTTAAGATATTTCTGTTCATTAACAAGCCTAATGTATATCAAACAGACCACACTAAAACCAGTCAAAATGATTCTAAGAGAAATAGTCCTTGAGAGCAATGAGCACACAGACAAAACTGAAGTCCTGATTAATCTGTACGAATGTGCAAGCGTATCTCTCGACCATGGCTGTCCGACTATCAGTTTCGTGCGACTCAAAAATCATGTGCGCAGGCTTATCTGATTCTTCGCAGGGCGCACGTGCGAAAATAAGTTTCCTGACGTTTCGGTTCAATTACTTAGAAGGAGCGGTAGATAAATATCCTGACGTTGCGGTTCAAATATTTAGATGGAGCGGTAGATAAATATCCTGGCGCTGTGGTTCAAATACTTACATGGAACGGTAGATAAACGTCCTGACGTTGCGGTTCAAATACTTACATGGAGCGGTAGATAAATATCCTGACGTTGCGGTTCAAATACTTACATGGAGCGGTAGATAAATATCCTGGCGCTGTGGCTCAAATACTTACATGGAACGGTAGATGAACGTCCTGACGTTGCGGTTCAAATACTTACATGGAGCGACAGATGTATGTCCTAACGTTGTGATTCAAATACTTACATGGAGCGGAAGATTTATGTCCTGATTGTGCGATTTAAATACTTACATGGAGCGGTGGATGAATGTCCTCACGTTGCGGTTCAAATACTTACATGGAGCTGTGGATGTAAGTCTTCACGTTGCGGTTCAAATACTTACATAGAACGGTGGACGTATGTCCTCACGTTGCGGTTCAAATACTTACATGGAGCGATGGATGTATGTCCTCACATTGTGCTTCAAATACTTACTTGGTGCGGTTATTGTATGTCCTGACGTGGAGGTTCAATTATACTCATGGAGCGGTAGATAATTTTCCTGACGTTGCGGTTCAAATACTTATATGGAGCGATAGATGACTGTCCTGACGTTGCGGTTCCAATACTTACATGAAGCGGTAGCCGTATGTCCTGACGTTGCGGTTCAAATTCTTGCATGGAGCGGTAGATGAATTTCCTGACGTTGCGGTTCAAATACTTACATGGAGCGGTAGATGTATGTCCCGACTTTGCGGTTCAGGGTACAGTGAACTAATTATTTTTTCATAGAGCTCCATAGTAATTCCACCCTTTTTTGGGGGTTAAGAGTTCATTTCAGGGTATGGCTGGGCTTCCAAATTTTGTTTTAATTCAAAGACCAGGCTAAGCACAGCAAAATAAATAAAGCAAAACACCACTGTCACCAGCACTTTCTGGAGGCTGAATGTAGCAACCTCTCAGTTGGCAGGTATCAAAAATTGAAGCTTTGCAATTTCACTACTTCTTCTTTTGACTCCAGCAAACACAAACAGAAACATTTATTTCTTTGAAACCATTAGGAAATTACACACAAACACTTTTGTTTCCTTCAAATTAGAATGACGAGTTTTAATTCATCTTTATTATTAACCACTCACAGGTAGCCTTACACAAAATAACTATCCCGGACTTCTCTACATTTTTTTTGCACCAATCAGCAGTCCTGTCACAATTGGGTCCCTGTGCCCTATAGCGCAACATTCTCCCCCAATAAAGCAACAAAAACACTTAATATCAATAAAATAAACTGATTAAGACCAAGTCATGACCTTTGTTTTTACTTAATTTTGCTGATAGGGACACTTTTTGTGTGCCTACCTACCCAACCCCACCCCACCCCAGTAAAAATACAGCAAAAGTCTCCAATATAAATAACAGAGATAAAAAAGTGACCAAACACTCTGTTCTCTTTTTCTGACAAATTAATCATCAGAATGATACAAAAATCAAACCATATAGCTATACTTATCTTAAAATACAAATCAAGTACTTAGAGACAGCATGTGAATTACAATTATTATTTTATCTTGTTTTTACACCCCCACCCCCTCTGGCATGGGCTAAATAGATTGGCTTTAATATAACACCATTATCTCAGTTGTTTGTGCTTGAAGTGTATATTTATGAGTAATATATTATAGAAACATTATGAAAAATGTCAAATTATATGCAGAAAATATAAACTAAAATGTTAAATTGGCCCAGTTGACATGCCAATGCACAGCGTGTTTCAAATGTCGGCTTAAAGTGACTGACAGTGGACTTATATTTGTACTTTCTGATGAATAGCAAATAAGAAGAGATAAAAATGAACTTTATGGATAAGTACAGAGGTCAAGGTCACACAAGGTCATGGTCAAGGTCACTTGAAAATAGAAAAGCATAGAAAATCCAGTTCTATTACATGTTTCTGGGCATGTTTGTAGATTTTAGGAGAAAGGTTACTAAGGTCAACGTCAAGGTCATATGACTATTAAAAAAGCAGTTTTGTTTGACGGATCCAGTTTCAGTACCTGGCGGTGTGCATTCTAAAAAAAGGACACTTGTAGCTCATGCCATTATGGGATACTATGCAATATGCCGCTTTCCAAGTGATACATATCATCATCATTTTATATTTACCTATATATTAGTACATATATTTCTTTAAAAATATGCATAAAAGAAAATAATCTAATCGGATGTTTAATTCAAGACATAAAATAGTGATGCCTGAAGGTCAAAGTCAAAGAAACAGTTCATTTTCCCTGCAAAAGCATTACTTTCCTTTTTCTTTTTCCAGTGTGGGCTTCCAATGTATGGAAATCTGAGGTAAAATGTTCAGCGGTCAAGGTCATTTCAAGGTCACTGAAGTAAGCACTTTCATTTGCCTTGTTCGGTTTCAGTGCGCAATTTCGCAATTTCTAATAAGGCGCTGGTAAAACTTTATAAATCTGTGAGGGGTCAAGATTGGTCACTTTACCGCTCGAATGTAACTGCGCTTAAGGCACGTAAAGGTTTTGAGAATTTCCCCCATTATGTTTTTATTCATATTTACTTTTTGTGTTTGAAAACATAGTCATCTACCGTTTGTTGACATATATCAACAAAACAGGACAGACAGAAGATGAAGCTGTGAAAACATATGTGTTTATGGTGAATACTACTGTACAGACCACCTACATAAATACCAACTCCAGCTGATCCCCATTTCAAAGTTTACAAACTGACCCCAGAATCCTTGTTTATAGACACATATTTGCTTATTTCTCTTTCAGGGGATTTAAGAAAGCAGTTAAAATCAGTAACAATTAATAAGTTTATTTATTTGCTTCTCCTAGTCTACTGCCAGTGTAGGGTACAGTGAACTAATTATTTTTCCCAAATAGCTCTATAGTAATTCCACCCTTTTTGGTGGTTAAGAGTTCATTTCAGGGTATGGCTGGGCTTCCAAATTTTGTTTTTAATTCAAAGACCAGGCTTAGCACAGCAAAATAAATAAAGAAAAACACCACTGTCACCGCACTTTCTGGGACTTTTTGGAGGCTGAATGTAGCAACCCCCTTAGTTGGCAGGTATCAAAAACTGAAACTTTGCAATTTCACCACTTCTTCTTTTGGCTCCAGTTGGCTCCAGCAAACACAAACAGAAACATTTATTTCTTTGAAACAATCAGGAAATCACACACAAACAGTTTTTCTTCAAATTAGAATGATGAGTTTTAATTCATCTTTATTATTAACTAATCACAGGTTGCTTACACAAAATAACTACCCCGGGCTTCCCTACCATTTTTGCACCAATCAGCAGTCCTGTCACAATTGGTTCCCTGTGAGCGTCAAATACGTCCGGTGACTGGCAAATGAATTTCCTAACGTTGCCATTCAAATACTAACATTGAGCGGTAGATGAATTTCCTGACTTTGCGGTTCTAATACTTACATGGAACAGTAAATGAGTGGCGTGACAATGCGATTCAAATACTTACATGGAGGGGTCGATGACTGAAGAGCTGCAGTAGTTACAGCGGTTTGATCTGAAAGACATGTAATCAGAAATCCATAATGCTTGCTCTCTGGGTAAAAATTTCAGCCGTTCTGATATATTTTTCTTTTTTTCCCCAGAAAGCAGGATCTGACATTTCATGCAAATTGTATCCAACGGAGACAATTTGCATGAAACGTCAACTCCTGATTTCTGGGAAAACAAATAAGAAAAATATCACTAATTTGTCGTCTGCTGGAGTGCCAACGGTTAAAGCTTTAGCCCATTTATGCCGAATGGACTTTTCTACCAGAACCCTTTGGACAGGTCCGTTTCAAGTAAAAGGGATGTCTGGTCACTTTTTGTTATTACCATGTTTTATAGAAATTCAAGTTTTTAATAAAGTGTGCGGAATGCGGCGTCTGATCAGAGTTTACATTGAATGCCAATATCCATTTTATTGGACTCTTGGCATAAATAAGTTTATCGAAGTTCATGCTGAAAATGGGACTTCACAAAATATTCAAACCGACTCCAAAATATTTAATTTTAATAGGAATGGATACCTTTCAGGGATAGCAACTTTGACTGAATCGTTTTACCTCCCTTCGGAAAAATAGTCTACTCTATAAGGAAAGACCTTGTTCCCTTGGGAACAAATTCTTCCATTTACGACAAGATTGTTTTTCAGAAAGGAATATCTATGTAGAAAAGCAAACAGGAAGTCAAATATCTCCCTTGTAAGAATAGCGAAAATTTTAACAAATGTACATGCTTTCAGTAACCTGAAGATATCCATATATATTGTACAACAACTGTCAGTTTTCACAAAACGCTTAGTCTACGCTAAGCTCACATTAATATATGGGCCATGCCATGTGAAAACGTGTCTTCGGGCGTATGCAGACAGAGAAGGCCCTGATCAGACTGCGCATACGCGCAGTCTGATCAGGGCCTTCTCTGTCCGCTAACAGAATCATTGGATGCTACAGAATGCATGAATGGAGAGCAAAGGCCAAGATGATAGTTTACGCATATGCAGGATGATCTGAATCTGCGTATTTTCGCCTCTTCGGAGGGCAAATGCGGCCACTCATTTCATTGCTGAGAAAATGGACACAAAAAATGAAATAAAATATATCATGAATATGTTTTATTAGGAAGTAAAACAATGTAAAAGATACATGTTCTGTGCAAATGAAACACTTATATTTACATATATCGATACTCGAAAGCTGCAATTTCTTTCAGTGTTTACGACATTCAGCATGTGGAAAAACGATTTACAAAATTCCAACAACGCTTTTGCTGAATATATCAACTCCAAACATTATTGATTTTACACCTGAGATGAAACACCGTGTTCAACACTAAGTCGTAAAACTAGGCTATCATTACGAAAACACGCCTGTTCAACTATATTGAAAATTTTACCACAAAAAAAATGAAAATTTTCAGATAAAAATTCTGATATTTTTCTTATTTTCTGCTCAAAACATAGATTGTGGGTACTCGTTAGAACCGCCTCAGCGCCTCAGGCACTGTGTCTGCAATAAAATTTCGAAAACGCTTTGCGATGTTTAAAATAACGATAGCTCTGCCTAAGAAGTTTGGCAGTTAGGGCTTTATTACGGCAGTTAAAGTCACTAAGATTTGAAGAAGCTCTGGCAAATCTCATAAGTTGAGATATGTATACCCCATATGAGGTACGCCAGGGGACATCGCCATTCAGAAAAGGGAAACTGACGATATCAAAATCAAAATCAAGTCACCCCGATACTTCCTACTAAATTTCGAGTCAATTAACCTTTCCTTTCAGGAAAAGTTCGAAATCGATTTTCAAGATTGCTGCCATGGCGGCCGTCTTGGATTTCCGATTGGAACGATTATAGCTATTTTTGACCTACAAGTCACACTATTACGTCCCATCAATGTTCGAGTCAACCGGCCTTTCGGTTCAGGAGAAAAAAAAATAGATTTTCAATATGGCGGCCGTGGCGGTAATCTTGGATTTGAGATTGGAATTATTTCAGCTATTTATGACCCTGTCCGTTGGTCTGTACATTTAAGGTCAAAATATGCTTTCAAGATCGCCCACTGGTGGCCATCCTGGATTTTTGATAGGAGCGATTTTAGCTATTTTTTTTTCTTTAAAAAAGGTAAGAGAAAAGTCCAGGGAGTGCCACTATCACAAGCCGCAGACCTTCCCAGACACCAAGAGGGAGTGGAAACAGACAAAACCAAACAAGTACAAATCGAACAAACGTACGAAAAGCACTAGGATTAGCTCTCTCTTCCCCAAGCGAGGTTATCACAATGCTAAAAGAACTGAAATACACAAGAACAAAAAAACATAAGGCAAGACTCAAAACAAACCGCTTCGTAGAATAAACCTCAAAGCAACAAAGAGTAAGTCTAACACCGGGACTACCGCCTTACAAGTTCAGTAGAATAAACCACCGGGGGTTAGTGGGGTTGGGAGGATGTAAAGCACTTTTACAGTCGGCCAATTTCACCCTGCGTCCCAAAGCTACTCTTAATACAGAAATACATAAAAAAATCGGTTCGCATAAAGGCTCCCAACTCAGTCAATGCATCAAAGCGAAAACATAAAAATCAAATTATCACTATGATAAACAATGACGAGTACTAATAGCTAATTCTACTGTATGCCAGAGTAAATGAAAACCAGCAGTTGAGCCACGGCGGGCCAAGCAAAAATATATATCGTCTAGCCCCAACCCACTGGTTCAAGTTTTACGAAGAGGCCGTCATCGAGTCTGAGGCTCGAACCGCCATCGTGTAATTAAAGAGTGAAGCATAGCTATCAACAATGATTGGATTGACAACTAGGCATGCAGTCTGCCGCATAATATCCAGGCCATAGCCAATTCTTTTATATGTCTCGGTTTTATTGAGACGCTTCATAAGCAGTGATGAAGTTAGCAACACTGCTTACGCCCTCTAGCTTATACATGAGCAGAACTCCATTTTTAAATATATAACAATGGGCCGACTGATCACAAAAGAAATGAAATATAATCTTTACTATGATGAAGTACGAGGAAACGTTCTACGGCCGCCACATGGCACTAATACCAGCTTCAGTGTAGTAAAATAAACGTCAAAAAGACTGCCTTTGGAAACAAAGAACACACTACAGATTAGAAAATGGAAGTCTCGGTTTTATTGAGATGCTTCATAAGCAGTAAGGAAGTTTGCAACACTGCTTACGCCCTCTAGCGTATACATGAGCAGAACTCCATTTTCAAAGATACAACAATAGTCCCAATGATCCCAAAGGAAATGAAATATAATCTGCACTAAGTCACCGTAAAACTCTGCTTCCGATATTTATTGTTGCAGAAGTGTTTTCAGACTGACGTTATATTTTTCTACAAAGGCACTGTGTCTGCGATAAAATTTCGAAAACGCTTTGCGATGTTTAAAATAACGATAGCTCTGCCTAAGAAGTTTGGCAGTTAGGGCTTTATTACGGCAGTTAAAGTCACTAAGATTTGAAGAAGCTCTGGCAAATCTAATAAGTTGAGATATGTATACCCCATATGAGGTACGCCAGGGGACATCGCCATTCAGAAAAGGGAAACTGACGATATCAAAATCAAAATCAAGTCACCCCGATACTTCCTACTAAATTTCGAGTCAATTAACCTTTCCTTTCAGGAAAAGTTCGAAATCGATTTTCAAGATTGCTGCCATGGCGGCCATCTTAGATTTCCGATTGGAACAATTTTAGCAATTTTTGATTTATAAAGTAAATCAGAGAACATGAACTGATTCAATCAGAGGCACATCAAGCCCCCAATACCAAATACCAAAGGGAAAGACAGACAAATACAATAAAGCAGCCACAAAATGGAAGACGACAAGCAGAGTTGGCAACTCTTTCCCAGAAAGCTGAGAACTATGTTACCCAAATCAATATAATGTAGAAAGTTTGGTTGTTTTCTTTAATACCCAATGCAAACTTAGCAGTAATATCGACAGAATGGGTATCAACAATAGATCTCTCGTCAGTAGAAATCCGTTCATATGTTTTGGTACTACCAAGTTCTTGTATTAGAGTGTTGATTTAATGAAGTCGTCAAACAACAACAACATTATTAGCAGCTTTATCAGCTGAAAAAAAACAACAACAACAACAAAACACAACAACATACTTCCTATAAAATTCTTGGATACCTTGTTTCAAATATCGAAAAGATAATTTAGGCTTAGGAGGGAGAAGATCAAGGTTATTAGAGTAAAATAACACACGTTCTTCAATGATCTTAAAAATCTTCAATTTCCAATTATTTAAAGCATTAGACTCAACATGCTCTCGTTTACACCAACGCGTACAATAATCATTTAAAGCATTGGCAATTGTTTCCCAACATTTATTGAAGTCAATGTGGGCTGAGAATCTATACTTAGTTCCTTTTGAAATAATTGAACGGATTCGTGAATCAGTTATAATCTTCAAATTACCAGTAACAATATGACCCACTGGTTGGTAACAAAATTTAGAATCTTTACAATCTAAAGAATCAGGGAAACTAGGTTCAATATCAAGGTCAGAAACCAATTTATTGAAATTAAGTATAATATTACGGATAGGTTTGTTATATTTGTAACAGATAAAAGGAGATTTCGTGTTTTCGAAATATGAAGGTATAGATGATATAACATTATTATCTCGAAATATGCTAGGTAAATCTATGAATTCAATACCTTTATTAATGAATGGAATTTTGATAAATTGTCTAATGTGGTTAAGTTCAGAATCAATGTAAGGACGAAGAGCATGTTGAGTATAACATCTTGTAAGTGACCTCGATACTTCCAATGAAGTTTCGAGTCAATTGCCTTTTGGTTCAGGGGAAAAAAAGGTCAACATAGATTTTCAACATGCGGCTACGGCGACCATAATCACCATCTTGGATTTCCGATCGCAACAATTTTAGCTATTTTGATCTACAAAAAAGATAAGAGAAAAGTCCAGGGAGAGCCACAATCACAAACCGCAGCCCTTCCCAGATCCCAAGAGGAAGAGGAAACGGACAAATCCAAACAAGCACAAATCGAACAAACGTACGAAAAGCACTAAGATTAGCTCTCTCCTCTCCAAGCAAGGTAATCGCAATACTAAAAGGACTAAAAAAACACAAGAACAAAATGACACATGGAAGACATACAACAAATCGCCTCGTAGAATAAACCACAAAGCAACAAAGAGTAAGACTAACACCGGGACCACCGCCTTAGAAGGGTCAGTAGAGTAAACCACCAGGGGGTTTAAAGCACTTTAACAGCTAGCTAGCTTCACCCTGGGTCCCGATGCTACTCTTAATACAGAAACACATAAAAATTCGGTTCGCATAAAGGCCCCCAACTCAGTTAATGCATCAAAGCGAAAACACAAAAATCAAATTAATCACTATAATAAACAAAGACGAGTACTCATGGCTAATTCTACTGTATGCCAGAGTAAATGAAAAGCAATAGTAGAATCACGGCGGGCCCAGTACTTCCTATCAAGTTTTGAGTCAAGTAGCCTTTCTGTTCAGAAGAAGAAGGTCAGAATATTTTCAAAATGGTGACTGTGGCGGCCATATTGGATTTCTGATAAAAAAAAGCTGTTTTTGATCTACAAGTCACCCAGATACTTCCTTCTACGTTTCAAGTCAATTGGCGTGATGGCTCAGGACAGGAAACGCAAAATATATTTTCAAGATGCCGGCTATGGTGGCCATCTTGGATTTCTAATCGGAATGATTTTAGCTATGTTTAGTCTGCAAATCACTCCGATACTTAGACCAAAGTTCAAGTCTCTCTCGGATAAAGAGAAGAAGCTCAATATAGATTTTAAAAATGGCGGCTGTGGCAGCTATCTTGGATTTCCGATCAAAACGATTTCAGTTGTTTTTGTCTACAAATTGCCCCTACCAAGTTTCGGGTCAATTGGCCTTTCCAGTCAGGAGAAGAAGTTCAAAGTCCACTTTTCAAGACTGCCGCCATGGCAGCCATCTTGGAACTTTGTTTCCCTCTTTGGTTGCACGCCAGCGGGTCGGGCCTCAGGCTCTTTGACGGCTCCGGCCTAAAAGCTTTTAAAAAAGTAAGTCGGTTGGTACCGGAAGCTCTGGCTCTGGTCGGGCGCACCAGAGTCCAACTGTTCGTTTTCGTTTGCTTCAGCATTTTAGGTACTTCTTGCTGTCAAGTCCTCATCGTTGTTTCATCTCTGTATTCGTTTGATTTTTATGTTCTCGGAGATGTTGCACTGATGAGCTAGGAACCCTTCACGCAGATTGAACAAATGTCTTGTGTATACCACGGCAGAACTAAGGGCGAGGGTTGTGGCCACGTAAAATCGATTTAAGCTCCCATTAATATTTTTACTGACCGTTCCAAGGCGGTACTTCTGCTGTGATTTACTATATCTGTCACTGTATGTCTTTGCAGGTATGTCTTGGTGAAATTTTTATTTTGGATAGCCGTTTGGGCTTTTTTGCAAAGAAACTGTCCTTTTATCTTTCTGCTTGTAGTGTTTTGATTGTGTTACTTTAAGCGCGTCCTTCTTTCCCTTTGGTGTCTTGGAACGGCAGTTGTTAGGTAATTGCAGCGATTCCTGATCACTGCCTTCCTTTCTATTTGGATTTCCGATCGGAATGATTTTAGCTATTTCTGATCAGCAAGTCACCCAGATACTTCCTATAAAGGTTTGGTCTTTTCGTTCTGGAGAAGACGTTCAAAATATGTTTTCACGGCGGCCATCTTGTAGTTCCCATTGGAACGATTTTAGCTACTTTTAAATTGCAATTCACAGTGATACTTCCTACCAAGTTTCGAGTCAATTGGCCATTTGGTTTAGAAGAAGCGCAAAATAGATTTTCAAGATGGCCGCCGTAGTCATCTTGGATTTCCGATCGGAACATTTTTAATCATTTTTGATCAACAAGTCGCATTGATACGTCCTACCAAATTTCGAGTCGACTGGCCATTTGGTTCAGGAGAAGAAGCGGAAAATAGACTTTGAAGATGGCGGCCATGCCGGCCATCTTGGATTTCCGTCCGGAATGATTTTCGCCATTTTTGATCTACAAGCTGTCCTGGTACTTCTTACCAAGTTTCGTTGTATAAACTGCATCATGACGTTACATCGACGTCAACAATCTTGTTTTAAACGTCATAACGTTGCATAGACATTAATTCGACGTTGTAGAGACGTCATGACGTTGTATAGACACCATGACGTACAGATTTGGATTTCCGATCGAAACAGACATCAATGCGACTTTGTATAAACGCCACATATGCCCTCTTGGGTAGAAGCAACTGTTTCTTTTAAACTTATTTGGTTTGACTGGAATCATCACACAAAATTGTTTTGCCACCCTTCTGAAGAAGGTCTACATTAATAGGAAAGATTTTGCTTCCCATAGATTAATATAACCATTTTATACACTGCCACACAAAAGTAGCGAGGTATTATGTTTTACCGTGCGAGTGGCCGTCCATCTGTCAAAGCTTGCGTTCCTCTCTCTTACTGGAGGAATTTTCTTGTCTTTTTTTTTATGAATTTTCTTCATTTTTTGTGATATTGCTGACGATCGTTTTGGAATTGTAAATGGAGAATTTTCGTTATTTCTCAGTAGAGTTATGGCCCTTGGTTAAAATCAAAATTTCGTTTCCGTTCAACATTTTGAGAACAAATGAATGGATTTTGATAATTTTTTTATACGCATATAAATATTTATAAGACCTAGATTGGAACTGAAAATGAGCCAATTTGCTTAATTGATACGCATTCTATCATGTATTTTTATGAGCTATCTTGCAACTTCGCATTGATATTGGTATTATCGAGGGATGGTTTTGGATTGTAAATGAGAAACATTTATTATAACTTCTGGTTGAAGTCCTGATTTTCTTTTTGTTCAATATCTTGAGAACAAATGAATGTATGTTGATTAAATTTTATGTACACGTTGATATTTACTAGATCTAGGATGATCTACAAATAAGGTGAAGATTCTCTCTAAAAGTCCAAGTTGATGAGGTCGAATTGTAAACGGTGTGATATAAGCGATGTTTTGGTCCACTCAATCAACTACACATGCTAATAATGTAATATCATTATTTTCGCAGTTCAAATGTTACAAAATGGGGAGATAATCAGTGGCTTATCTACCTACCCTAAAATTCCTACAACTCATATGTTCAAGAAACTAAAAGTTAAACTATAGTGACCCGTTATTTTTTTATTCCTCAATTTGCTTTAGAAACACACAAAAAAGATTTAATTTAAAAAAGTTTACTTTTTTTTTTTTTTTTTTCTGCAATTGCGCATTATTTAAACATAAATGAATGCAGCTTAGCTTTTGGTGAAAAATTGGAAAAATGAGGGTGCTTCAGTACTTTAAAAATAAAAGTATATTACACACCTTGAACCAACAAGTCCTTTATACTGTAGACTTCCGTGGTCTATTCACACATTTTATATCAATGGGAAGCCCACTTGCGCTCTTGTTTTGGGTCTGAGAAAACTAAACTATACAGTATTTTCCTAAGGATTCGTGCAGGCTATTTGAGTCTTAGCTGTGCGCACATACAATAATGATGTAAATGGTGTGCTCCAGCTCATTTATAAAGGACTCGTCGACTTCGTTTATCTAAATAAACGTCAAAAATGTTCTTCCTTGTCGTTTCTTTTAGAATATATTTATCTTCACAACAGCCGGTGTTAGTGCCATGCGGTAACCGTAAAGCGTCTCTCCGTATTTCTTTATAGTGCAGTATATATAATTTAGTCATTTGTGGTAATTGGGCCCATTCCGAGACATTTTGAAAATTCATATCAGGGACATCGGTGGGGTCTAACTGGCCGAAACTAATTAGTCCTGCCCTGTTCAAATATCGAGGCGTGAGCGCGCGCACGCGTGTGTGTGTGTGTATGTTAATTGCTCTCAAGAGTCATTCCTTCTGACATTAATGCCATGTGATGGCCGCAATATGTATTCCCGTACTTTACAATAGTTTAGTTAAAATTTGTGGTCAATGTGAAAATTTCTGGTCCTTTGTGATCAATAAGCCCCTTTCGGGGCTTTTCAATTTATTAGATTAGGGTCACTGTTGAGGGCTAATTGGCCGAAACTAGCCAGTCTGGTCCAGAAATATGAACGCTTCAGGAATTTCTAGTTTTGAAAGTGTGTACAATCAATGGTCTCAAGCTTCATTCCTTCTAAAATCTATTTACAAGTGACACTCATTATCTCACTCTAAAGGACGAGAATTCTTAGTTTGAGATGCCAATAGTTTGAGATAAAAGGTGGTGAAATATAAGAAACAAAGCAAACTAAACCAACACTGTCGTTTTTTTAGTTTGATTTAAACAGTAGTTTGAATTATCAGTGTTTGAGATAGAGAGTGAATTGTATACTTTTTACAGCTGGCATTTGTTCCGTATGGTAGCCGTGAAATGCTCCCCGCCCCATATACTTCATTATATTTATATTATATCTATTTATATTAGAAAGCGTCGCCCAGCGCTAACATAACGTACAGCGTTACAAAAACGTACATTTCAACCTTGATTCAATGTCCGTGACGTTGAACAAATGTTGAAATGACGTTGTGTCAACGTTGTGTGCCTGCTGGACAATGTTTTACTTACTGCAGAAGTTACAGTACTTTCTACAATTCACCCTGGCCCATGCTTCATATCCTGTACATATTGATTGACCATAGTCAGCGCAGTAATCCGGATATTGGTCTGTACACAGGGCTGCTGCTGAAGAATTTGACGGTGATAAAAATTAGCCGCGAGGTGAGAAAACGTACCTTCTGACGCATGCGCCCAAAGACGACAAAGCTGCCTGCGCATACGCACAGTCTGATCATAGTCTTCTTTGTCCGCATGAAGAAACTTTGCATCCTTGGTTAACTAAAATGTGCACAGTGAAGATTCTGATCAAACTGCGCGATAGCGTTGCACCGACGTTGATGCAACATTGTCTCAACATTGCGAGCCCGCTTGGATAGTACATATATGCCAAGAAATGTGCACAGCATACTAATAATAAAACGGTCTACATCAAATCAATCACAAACTCGGCCAGAAAACAGAAATTCGGCCAATACAGCTGAAACTCGGTCAGTACGTCTCAGGCAATATCGATTTTGTCATTTCCATTCTTATGCACGAGAAAACAAAAAAAAAAAAAACAAAAAAAAACAAAAACAAAAAAAAAAAAAAAAACGTTGTCGATATTGACCGAGTCGTATAGGCCGAGTTCTGGACCCGAGATTATAAAACTTTTTTCATGCTCAACTCAGCTGAGCATGAAATTTGTCCTGCTGATAAATATCAAATTACTAAACATTGCAATTTCCTTCTTGCCATGAAAATGTCTCTGTTAATAAATATGAAAATGCCAACTTTTCATATTTATTAGCGGAGAAAATTTCATGCTCAGCTGAGTTGAGCATGAAAAAAGTTTTATAACCTCGGAGCCTGGTTGTATTGACCGAGTTTCTCTGTATCTGTCGTGTTTATGGTCAATATATGTTAAGATTCGAACATTAGAGTAGATTATTAATTAAATTGTCATTAATCAAGAAATTTCGTACTGGTTCAGTTACAAGTCCTCGGTCTGCTGAAACCCACGGTTTCGGCCTCGGAAAAATACAGCAGACCTCCGACCTGTATATGGGCGATGGGAAATTTGTAATACATAACGTAATATAACTGCAGTAAATTCTACTGCAGAGATTAACGTTTATAGCGCTGAAGACGTTACGTGCTTGTCGGGTGAGCCGAAAATCTTATTTCGTCAAAAGTTTGAAGTTTTCTTTGGTTTTGTTTATTTATTCGCTATTTTTAAGCGTGCATCAGAGTGTATAAGACTACTATGTTTAAATGCAGAATTTAGCGTTATCAGCGTTAGCAGGGAACTATTTGTTAGTTAGTTGTCACGTTGGTTTTACCAGGAAAACGGATTGCTGAAATGTGGTATGTTAAATCTGATGGCGGTTTGGCAACCGCCCCACAAAATGCAGTTTTTTTTTTTATCGAGACACTGCCAGAAAACTGAGTAAAATCTCGCAAAATAATGTCATTTCAGATCCTCAGGTAACAGAACTCTTTCCAAAAACAGTATTTAGAAAATAGTCAGCAGTATAATGATTAATTCTCCTAACATTTGCACATCATAATGGCCGCGTCAAGCGAAAACATTACGAAAACATGTCTATTCAAATATACTGAAAATTTTATCACCCCAAAAAGAATTTTGTTCAGATTAAATTTGTGATATTTTTTCATATTTCTGCTCAAAACATAGATTGTGGGTACTCGTTAGTACCGCCTCAACGAGGCGGTTCTAATGAGTACCCACAATCTATGCTTTTGAGCAGAAATAAGAAAAATATTGTATACCCATGTAAACCCCAGTTTTACTGTATAAAAGTGGGGTATAAGGCGGTCAAAATTATATAGGCATGTTTTCGTGAAGAAATGCCTGCGAGCATACGCAAAATGTGCTTATTCACATCATCGTGCACATGCGCAAAGCCTCACCCGGGCATTTGTTCTCCATATTTAAAGATTTTATAATATCCAATGATTCTGTTTGCGGACAGCAAGTACTCTGAACAGACTGTACGGATGCGCATGATGATCTTGGCCATCGCTGTTAACATATGCCCGCAGATACGTTTTCGTATGGCGTGGCCAAATTGCAATTTTAATGGAATATACGGTTTATAATTACTAATCAGCAATGAGATTAAAATTCTCAGTACCTTTTTCCAGCGCTATTATCATGTCAGTTTTAATTTATAAAGTACCCTTCGAGTTTTCTGACCTAAAAACACACAAAGAATCCTGGATGGCTTAGGTATTTGTTGATTATATTAAAATCTTAGAAAGCAAGTCTATCTACTTACTGCAAAGGTTACAAAAGTGTCTACAATTTATCTTGGCCCATTCTTCATATGTTCCTGTACATACATTCTGACCATATGCTGCGCAGTTAGGATTTTTGTCTGTACATACGACTGATGTTGGTAATATAGTGGTCGCTGAAGAATATGATAATAATAAAATTGTTTTATTCTACACCTAGCAGTGAAGTATATGGATTTCTCAGTTAGTTATTGACCGGCGCGGGAATCGCGCCGGTCTCTTAATATAGCTTTGGATTTTTACATATGAGAGCGTGTTCGATTAGCTCACTAAGGACTTTATATTTGCCGGGATTGTCGGTTTGTGACGATCCCGGCAAATATAAAAAATCTTACTACAAACTGTGTTATAAAGAGATTAATGTCTATTTTATTTTCAGTTCAATCAAGAAATTTCATAAAGCTTAATAAAAGCAAACATTAACTCTTTCGGTGCCAAATTTCAGACGACATTTGTCGTCTGCTTTTCTTTTTTAACAAATTATCGCTTGTAAAGAAGTTTATACGTAAAGTTGAAAGACTGAATGTCAAAGAGCGTAGAGCCAGATGAGACGGCTCATATGATCTGGATCTATTCTGTTTGCGAAAGCCTAATATTATCGCCTGTGGCAGTGAAAGTTAAAGAATCATATTGTTGTTCGATTTTACCTGTTACATTGAAAATTTGTTAAACTTCAGTACCCTTGTCCCACATCTCTATGTAAACATGAACAAAATTTGCGCCGGTACTTAGACGTTTACGTCTAAATATTTTTTCTTGGTTCCTATAATTCACAGTGTGATGATATGGTAGCATTCACTGGTGAACTATTTCACAGTCTCGGAACTGTTTTTATCGACTGCTACCCGCATTGTTGCATTTCACCTTGACGTCCTCGGCTGCCAAAAGGGATAAAACCCCGACCAAATGAATAATGCTACCATAACGTCATGAAATTGTTGACTTTACGTCTTGAAGTGACGTCAACGTTGCTAATCAACAGTCGGAATAACGCCATTTTCTTACGTTGTTTATTGTTCTTCCGCTCAAATTGAAACCATTGTTATGACAATTTCAAGAAAACTGTACTAGCAAGAAAAGGTAGATAACAAAAAAAAATAATTAGTAGTGTTTGCTTCATATATAAAATCTGTCACTCACGTGCGTGCGGTAATTCGGTTGATTATATAAAACTTTTAGAAAGCAAGTCTGTACTTACTGCAAAAGTTACAAAAGTGTCTACAATTTATCTTGGACCATTCTTCATACGTTCCTAAACATATAGACGGATCATACATTGCGCAGTTAGGATGTTTGTCTGCACATACAACTGATGTTGGTGATATAGTGGTCGCTGAAGAAAATGATGATGATAAAATTATTTTGTTATATACCTAGAAATGAAGTATATGGATTTATCATATAGTTGTTTTCTATAATTCACAGTCTGATGATACGAGCATTAACTAGTGAATTATTTCACAGTGTCGGAACTGTTTATATAGACTGCTTCCTATCTATCGATCTATCTATCGATACTGCGTCACCCTCATTGCTGAGTATTATGCGCAGGAATGCGTGCGTGAGAATAAAAAGTAAAAAAATTATAGTGAGGGCTAAAAGACTTAAGAGTGATAGTGAAGAATGAAAAAAGATGATAGTGTTTGAGTGTTAGTATGAATGAGATTTTAAAGCAGATTAAAAACAATATTACTTTCTATGGCCTTAAGTGATTGATCTTGCTCACTTCTCTCTTGAAGGAATCAAGATCGCTTAAAAGTACAATATCTGCAGGGAGCCTATTCCATAAAACAACAGTCATGGGAAAGAACGAAAACCTGTAGTAATCTGCAGAGGCATATACCTGGCGGAAACTAAGGGGACTATTAAGGCTGTGGAGAGTGATCTTCTTGGGCCGCTCAAAATATGAAGGCATCGGCACTGCAACAAGGCCATACTGTATTTTGTAAAACATCGCGAGGCGCGAGTCATAGCGACGGTGTTCAAGGGAACGCCAACCGAGATTGCCCAGCATCGCAGAAACACTATCATAGGAGGAGTATTTGTTTGTAACCCACCGTGCTGCCCTCCTTTGCACCATTTCTATTTGAACTATATTTTTCTTGGTATTAGGGCTCCACACAGTGGAGGCATATTCAACTTTGGGTCTAACAAATGTTTTATAGGCTAATTCTTTGACTGACTGATTTTTGGTTTTTACATTTCTTTTAACAAATGCTTCCTGCATTATTGCATTTCATCTTGATGTCCTCAGCTGCCAAAAGGGACATAAACCCGACCAAAGGAAAGACGCTACCATAAAATCATGACATATTTAATGTTACGTCATGAAGTGACGTCAACGTTGCTCATAAATGGAATGAATAACGCCATTTTCTTACATTGTTTATTGTTCTTCCGCACAAATTGAAACAACTTTGTGACGCTGTCAAGAAAATTGTTCTAGCAAAAAAAGGTATATAATTAATAGAATAATGAGAAGTGTTTGCTTGATATGTAAATATGTCACTCAGGGGCGTGGGGTAATTCGGTAAAAGACTCGTTCCTTCGGAACTCGTTTTTACTAAATTACTACGCTCCTTCATGTCAGTCACACACTGTTGATACTTATCCATGTTCTCTATCAACGGCGTCGGCAAAACCAGGCCCCCAGGTTATAAAACTTTTTTCATGCTCAACTCAGCTGAGCGTGAAATTTGTCCAGCTAATAAGTAGTAGTGGTCATGGTACCCAAGCCGTAATCCAAACTCATAAATCCATAAACGAATGACGAATCAGAATGTTCACATCGACAGACATGGACCCCAGAATAAAGGGTGCAATCAGGCGTCCGCGGATAGTAACAAGCTTCGCCCACCATGCCCATAGGCCTGAACGATGGAAATGTAGGTAGAAGCGTATTTCCGGGATTCTGGAAGTCTACTTATGGCTCGTCATTGGCAAAAACATCAGAAGCAATTCTGTTAATGAATCTCAAATTACTAACAACTTCAATTTTTACTAAACATAGCTGAGCATGAAAATTTCTCTGCTAATTAGCAGAGAAAATTTCAAGCTCAGCTGAGTTGAGCATGAAAAAAGTTTTATAACGTCGGGGCAAGGTGTTAGAACTGTACATTCTACAGTGGTGATTAACGATTATAACAATAACGACAATTACAGTCAAACTTCAATAACTCGAACATCAATGGCTCGTTTACTGAGGCTGGCTGGAACTGCTTTTGGAGTCACTAAGAAATTCTTCACATAGCTAAAAAATTAGGGATATTTTAGGGAAATTTTCTTATTTTATCATGAAAGTGTATGTTGTATGTACTCGTTAGAATCGCTCGTCTCACCGAGGCGATTCTAATGAGTACGCTCAACGTACCATTATTTGGAAGATTGAAAGGACATTCTTAAATTACCCACATTATCCTCCTGCTACTATGATTAACACTCAGTGGTTTAAACTACCCATGTCTAGAACAAATTTCCATGGTCCCAAATGTGTTCGTGCCACTGAAGTTTGACTGTATATGCTTTTTCTGAGGGAGTTGAGCGCATCCCACGTTCTCCAGAAAAAGTCAGTGAAACTATTCTCAAAACTTTTATTTCATCATTTTCTAATTTTATGTTTTGTTTTTTTTTCTGTCTCATTCCATTAGGTCTGAATGACTATTAAGTCAACCACGCGAACTCTACTTAGTGAAATTCCGTGAACAAACGGGAGGTAAATCAACACATGTAATTAACACATGTAACTAAATCTTGACCGTACTGCCCACATTTCGCACTTATTTCTCTCTCTGTCTCTCTCTGTCTCTCTCTCTCTCTCTGTATACGAGTGTGTATAAGTACGTACGCGTATGTGTCTGTACAGCGGACGCCAGTTTGTCATAATGGTGTTGTCCAGTAGAGGCCACGTGATCATGCCAGGTCCACTTAATATACCCAGCAAAAAAGTATCCCCTTTTTAATTTGAATTTTTTTGCGTACTTTTTTTAGTATCGTCTTAAATAATAAATAAAATGTTCGTAGCGCTGCATTCTTTCACTTATACCTGTCTGTACCCGTGTGCAACAAAGCGTAGTAAAAGAAACCGTTCTTTAGTTTGTTTTTATTTTTATTTGCACATGTTTATTTGCTGTAAAGGCATTCTAAAATGTTTGCCCATAATAAAAAAACAACACAAAAGCCTCTTCCTAAGAGCAATACCTAGGCTAAATCAGGCTATTAACATGTTCAATGCCGGTCAAACGGAGACGGAAGCGAACAGAGCCTTTGGCTGCAATAGGAGAGCAATAGCGAAGTTGGACATTCGTCTTAGACATACAGGTAGCATCAGGAATCAAGGTCGAAGTCGTAGCGGTAGACCGTTACAGTTGTCCTTGGTAGTCGTTTATAAAAAACAAAACAAAACAAAACAAACAAACAAAAAAACAACAACAAAAAAACAACAACATTTGTACCGCGATACTAGCTTCTATAGCTCGACATAAGGTATTCTATTCACCGCCGCAGTTGTTCTCGATAGTCGTTTATTAGAGCGTTTATTACCCGACGGTAGCTTCTATAGCTCTTTATTATATATTTTATTCACCATAGAGTGATAATTGCCCAAGTGCTATAACCCACATCCAAACAAATGAGACTTGCAACATAAATTAACAATGAGTCTAAACACCACATATGCTCCTATATTGTCACTTTAGCCAAGCGCTAAACGCACAATCAATCGGCTGGCCGAAATCGGTGATACTCAGGCGGATAGGCTTATAGCAATATATACGTCATCAATGTATTGTTAAAATTTGGTCTTCAGAAAATTCGCAGTTCAGATGAGATCTGCAACCAATGCAAAATCATTGTCATTCTATCAAAACCATATACATGTATACTGATACTATTAACTCGGACTAATTGTCTACGCCCACGGATGCACTTTATGAAAGGTCATTGACTGGTCCCATTACGAAAACACGCCTATTCAAATATATTGAAAATTTCACCACCAAAAACTGAAAGTTTTCAGATAAAAATTCTGATATTTTTCACATTTCTGCTCAAAACATAGATTGTGGGTACTCCTTATAACCACCTCGGCGAGGCGGTTCTAACGAGTGCCCACAATCTATGTTTTTGAGTAGAAATAAGAAAAATAATGTATACCCCTGTAAACCCCAGTTTTACTATATGAAAGTGGGGTTTGAGGGGGTCAAAATTATATAGGTATGTTTTCGTGATGCAATTTTGGTTTAAACATTATGTTACTTGTTAGTTTACATGTAAATAAACATATACAATATCAATGTTCCAGGATCTAACGGAAAGCTAGAAGGTTATACGGATCATTTCCTGTACAGTCGACTCTCGTTATCTCGAATTCCAAAGGACTATCTGAAATACTTCGAGATATCCATACCTCGACATATGAGGTTTGCAGCATCGAGGAAAAAATAATTCGAACAACCACATTTAACAAATATATATGTAATTGGACTCTTGAAGTTAGAGATATATTGAAAATATTGTGGGAAAGAGGAGAAGTTGCTCCTTAGGAGCAATTTCTCCTATTTTCCACACTATTTTTTTACTTGTTCTTAGATTTTCATGTTTAAGCAGGGACAAGATTTTCACTTCGAGATAAGCGGTAATTCGAGATAAGCGAGGTCGAGATAACGAGAGTCGACTGTATTACACAGACTATATTTTTGTTTAAACGACCAGGAGTGCTATTTTCAATTGACTGCTCAGTGTCTTTATAACCAAGTATTAACTTTCACAAGAAAGCTTGGTTTACGTCTAGCACACATTGTGTGCTTACGCGTAGACCAAGCTTTCTATGAAAGCTAAAATTTTTGAGACCTACTTGATAGATAGAAATGACTAGCGCTCGTAATGGTTGTACTTGGAATAGCAGTGACAGTAGGGATGGTTGTACTTGGAATAACAGTGACAGTATGAGCTGTTGTACCAGGAACAGTAGTGGCAGTAAGAGTGGTTGTACTGGGAGTAGTTGTGACAGTAGAACTAGTACTATATGTTTTTGTTGCTAGGCTCGAAACAGCTGTTGTGGCATGGTCTGAACTGTTAGCTCCACAATGTCCACTGCATAAATCATCATCGCAACATTTCAGAAAGCATGATTTAGAGGCTGAAAAAAATATTTCTGATAATATTCCATACTTTCACACTTTTTAGTTTTCTCTTTTATATCTTTCACTGATTTATTTGTTAACGCTTAACATTAGGAGTAAAATGTTCAGCACATGGTCAACTGAAATATTTTTACTACTCCTCAGAAAATAAGTTTGACAGTTAATTAGAACTGTCTGATGAGACAATCTGCATAAAATCCAGTTGCGCTAAATAAGTGTAAACCTGCTCATCACGAAAACATGCCTATATAAAGTTGACCCCCTTCAACCCCACTTTTATATAGCAAAACTGGGGTTTACAGGGGTATACATTAATTTTCTTATTTCTGTTAAAAAACATTGATTGTGGGTTCTCGTTAGAACCGCCTCGCCGAGGCGGTTCTAACGAGTACCCACAATCTATGTTTTGAGCAGAAATTTGAAAAAAATATTAGAATTTTTATCTAAAAATTTTCTTTTTTTGGTGGTAAAATTTTCAGTATATTTGAATAGGCTTGTTTTCGTAATGTGAATTTGAATTATCACTTTATGTGATTGTGGCTACTCCGGGACATCTTCTAAACTATATCTGACCTTTTAGAAGAATGGTGAATCATTACAGTTTTCGAGTAGTTAGAGTAATTATTATACATCCTTATAAATGAGCCATGTGCCACAGAAAGCGCTCCCAGAGCACATACATTCGGACATGTGCACCCAGCGAAGATTCAGAACAGACTGTTCATTCGCAGTCTGATCAAAATCACCATTGGACACATTTGTGATAGCCAAGGATGCAAAGGATTACGAAAACATGCCTATTCAAATATATAGAAAATTTCACCTCCAAAAACTGAAAATTTTCAGATAAAAAAGCGCTGATATTTTCACATTTCTGCTCAAAACATAGATTGTGGGTACGCGTTAGAACCGCCTCGCCGAGGCGGTTCTAACGAGTACCCACAATCTATGCTTTTGAGCAGAAATAAGAAAGATAATGTATACCCCTGTAAACCCCAGTTTTACTATATAAAAGTGGCGTTTTAGGGGGTCAGTATTATATAGGCATGTTTTCGTGATGTTTATTCATGCAGTCAACGAAGACTGATCAGACTGCGCGGATATTTTCTCACGTTGCGGGTCATATGGTCTGGACCTTCGTTTTTTTTTTACCACACAGTCTATAGTATCCTAGTTCCCATCAACAGAACGGCGAATGATCTGATTCAACTGCGCATATAAGCAGATTGATCTGTCCAGTGCTGTTCGTATATACGCTAAAATGCCTTCAACCTTTAAACTGGATAGATAGTAGTAGAAGTTACAGAGAATGAATATATTTTCGGGGAGGCAACTCCTGTCAAAACTGTTGGTTTGCCTCCCTTGTGAAAAGGGGTCTATTCCAAATAGATAATTTGCCCCCCACCCCCCACACACACGCCCCCCCCCCGGAGCAAATTCTTTTCTTTTAGAGTAGATCCCTTTCACAAGGGTCCTTGTAAAAATGGCGGAAATGTACCAAGTGCATCTAGTCCCCTTAAATGCATTACCTGTCAATATTTCTTGGGCGAAACGTTTCCGTCCAATAATCATAGAAGAAAATGATGCATCTTGTTGACAGAGCTAAATAAAAAAAAATAGATTGTGGTTAAAGTACGGAACCCGGGAAGGGACATGCCAATTTTATTTTTAAGTTGTCCGAACAAGAAACTATCTTCTTCGCACAAGATAATATTTTGTCCGCACAAGAAAATATCTTTTTCGGTCAACTAATCGTCTTGTCTGCACAAGATAATATCTTGTTTGGACAACTTATTATCTTGCCGCACAACTCTCGTATAATCTGGCTCGCACAACTTAGTCAGACGCCATTATTGGATATTGCAATACATAGGAATCAGCCAGTCAGAGTGTCTAATTAAGTTGTGCGAACAAGATAATACGTTATGTGGACATAATAATGATTTGTGCGTACAAGATGATAAGTTGTGCAGATAAGATAGTAAGTTGTCCGAACAAGGTAATAAGTTATGTGGACAAGATAATAAGTTGTGCGGACAAGATAGTAAGTTGTACAGACAAGATAATAAGCTGATATCTTGTTCGGACAACTAAACATCACGAAAACATGCCTATATAATTTTGACCCCCTTAAACCCCACTTTAATGTAGTAAAACTGGGGTTTACTGGTGTATACATTATTTTTCTTATTTCTGTTCAAAAACATAGATTGTGGGTACTCGTTAAAACCGCCTCGCCGAGGCGGTTCTAACGAGCACCCACAATCTATGCTATGAGCAAAAATTTGAAAAAATATCAGAGTTTTTTTATCTGAAAATTTTCAGTTTTTGGAGGTGAAATTTTCTATAATTTGAATAGGCGTGTTTTCGTAATGAAAAACATTTAACTAACATGTCCCTTCTTGGGCCCCGTATTATAGTGAGCTAGATCACAATATGCAATACAGTCGAACTTCAATGGCTCGAATATCTTTGGGACCATGGAAATTTGTTCGAGACACGGGTAGTTCGAGCCACTGAGGATTCATCATAGCGCAAGATCAGAAGGCAAATGAAAATAATCTAGGAATGTCTTTTTCATATTCTATAAAATATAATGGTATGTTGAGTGTACTCATTAGAATCACCTCGATGATTACACACAACATACATTTTCATGATAAAATAAGAGAATTTCCCTTAAAATCCCAAAATATTTGTTTTCTTTAGCTATCGAAAGAATTTCCTAGGGACTCAAAAACGAGTTCGAATCATCCACGGTAAACGAGCTATCCGTGTTCGAGCCATCGAGGTTATACTGCATATCATTTAGGCAGGAACGTGAGAAAATATATCGTATGTGTACCAAGTGAAGACTTAGATCAGTCTGTGCATTTATGCCGTCTGCTCATAGACCTTCCTGTCCGCTTGTTGGCTAGCCAAGGACCCAAGTTTGTTTTTCACGCATTTAATGAGGACTGATCAGATTGTGCAATCTGATCTGAGTCTTCATTGGGAGCAATGAGCAAAAGTCATAAAGTACATTTGCTCAGTTGTGGCTCATTTATACAATATTATTATATAAGTTATTAACCCTTGTCCTGCTGAACCCGGATGTACCCTCCTTTTGCAAACAGTGCAGATCCAGATCAGTTGGCTTCTGAAGAAGCCAACTGATCTGGATCTTCACTGTTTGCCATTCAGTATTTGAACCTGTATCAACAACCTGGACCAAGTAATCTGATTGGCTGAAAATTAGAAGTGGGCTTAAGTTATTCAGCATGACAAAGGTTAATAGGTTAATTTTCATTGGCTCAGAGCCACCTTCAGCCCAGTCCATAGATCGTGATATACACCGGCTTGCGCGCCCTTCTAGTGTGTATTAGTTTCTAAAATTAGATATCAACTTTTAGTGACGTCGCCAGTAGGGACGCCGACGTCTATGCACGCTTTTCATATTAATGGGGTCTGATGTTGACTGTTATTACCACAGTTATCAAGAGAAAAGACAAACTATATAATAAAACAATTGTTGATTATTGAGGTATCGGATATGACGTTGATTTCCACCACTGAATACTAATATTGACCTCGGCTATCGCCTCTGACAATATTGGCATTCTCTCGTAGATATCACGTAATATCGAATGCCTCAATAGTCAAAAATTGTATAGTAATTAATGGAAACTTTTACACCTTAAAGGGAAACAACTCTACCAAAACGTTTCGTTTCCGTTCTGAAATAAGGTTTACTCTAAATGGAGAAATTATTTCCTTATCCTTATAGAATAGGACTGTGTGTGTGTGTGTGTGTGTGTGTGTGTGTAAGTGGGGGCGGGGGGGGGGGGGTGCTGGGGAAGGGGTCACAAGAAAACAAACAAGACGTCATGAAATGATGTCTTTTTTATAAAACAACGACAGACAGTACCAAAGTGTATCCAGTCACCTAATATATTGCAAATAGACATCTCCATTACGAAAACATGCCTATTCATTGAAAATTTCACCACCAAAAACTGAAAAAATGAGATAAAAATTCTGATATATATTCATATTTCTGCTCAAAACATAGGCTGTGGGTATTCCCGAGGCGGTTCTAACAAAAATCCACAATCTATGTTTTGAGCAGAAATAAGAAAAATAGTGTATACCCATGTAAACCCCAGTTTTACGTTATAAAAGTGGGGTTTAAGGGGGGTCAAATTTATGTAGGTATGTTTTCGTGATGCACAGAAATCATGTAGACGTTGCACGCTTAGACAATGTTGGGACATCCTAAATCTCTGCCATATTTCTGACATCTGAATAAATCCATTTAATAAGCTGTATTTCAGTCTAAAGTATCTGTTTCAGATGCAAACAATGCAAACCCTGATCCGGAGTTACACTGTTTGCTCAGGCCCGCATGCCCCGTTTTTTTTTGTTTTTTTTTTTGTTTTTGGTTTTCTTTTAACATTCACTGGTGGTAATCTATGATTATTTGCGATTCAAACAATCAGACGAATCCCGTCATCCGTATCGTCAATTGATTCTTCGTTAGTTAACAATGGATTGCTACATATATAGTTTAACATTTAGATTAACTATAGAGAGATAACAACACCTGTTTGTTCTCGCAACTACTTTCATAATAGATGTCTCCAGTAACTGCGTGTGATCTTAATTTCACTTTACAGACCTGCAATTATAAAGACAGACAGACAGACAAATAGTTTATTTAAGTCTCATTTTCAAACATAAAAACATATTTAAATTGTATAAAACAATAAATGCATATTAAAATGTATGAAACCACTCAAGTTGAGTTATAAGAGACTAGTTATGAAATATTAATAAAATGGACGTTTAAAGTACATGTATCTGTACATTGTTAAAAACCTAAATGAAACATATTTACATGTTATTAATTACCAATATTTTCTCTACTGGAAAAAAAAAGAGAAGAAAATGAATAAATTCTAAACAAAGTATTCTTTGGAAGAAAGGGGCAATAGAAAACACAGTTTAACACTTAGTATTCAACACTCTATCGGTAAATTCTATTTTTTTTCTCTCAGAAAACAAGTTGTTACATTTCATACAAATTGTTCATAATGGAGGAAAAAAAAAAAAAAAAAAAACCAAAACACATACAGTCGACTCTCGTTATCTCACTGAAACACTTCGGGATATCCGTACCTCACTGAAAGGGACTCACTGAAACACTTCGAGATATCCGTACCTCGACATATCAGAGTTGAGAGAGTGAGGAAAACAATAAATTGAACAACCACATTTAACAAATGAATATGTAATTTGACTCCTGAAGTTAGAAATATATATATATAAAATAATGTGGAAAAGAGGAGAAATTGCTCCTCAGGAGCAATTTCTTCTCTTTTCCACATTATTTTGTTACCTGTTGTCATAGTTTCATGTTAAAACAGGGACCAGATTTTCACTACGAGATAAGCGGTAATTCGAAATAAGCGAGTTCGAGATAACAAGGTTCGACTGTATATAAATTGCTATATGCCATTCTGTTGTATTGCGACAAATCTAGGTCAGTCCCTTTGACAGTTGGAAGTCTTCGTACATGACCTATATTGTTTTTGCCGGATTTAAGTCTCCATTACGAAAACACGCCTATTCAAATATATAGACACTTTCACCTCCTAAAACTGAAAATTTTCAGATACAAAAATTCTGATATTTTTCATCATATGTCTGCTCAAAACATAGATTGTGGGTACTCGTTAGAACCGCCTCGGCGAGGCGGTTCTAACGAGTACCCACAATCTATGTTTTTCAGCAGAAATAAGAAAATAATACGATATACCCCTGTAAACCCCAGTTTTTACTATATGGAAGTGGGGTTTAAGGGGGTCAACATTATATAGGCATGTTTTCGTGATGCAGTGCTGGTGTTAGGATATGTTTTTAACACCCTGAACTTAAACTACAATGGTATGAACTCATGTAGATTATTGTTAAAATATGATGATATAATTATAGGGGAAAACCAATGGTACTCCATTGCCTGAACAAACCAGATTCTTAGTTGGTTTGGAAGTTAACGGCCCATTCAACAATATATAGGTCATGTCGAGCCGTTCAGTTAACCTAACCACACTTTTCTTGATCAGGCTTAGTCCTCTAAGCAGTTAATCACTGCTTGTGGCATACTGTGTATTCTGTTTCGCCAGACACTGACTACTGCCCGTCTTGAATTGGCAACAAACCAGATGATACCCATTTACACAGCATCCAACCATGTCGGCTAATTCTGCACAACGCCTAAGCCTCCTCTCACAAAAAGGTGTCCTTTCAGGCATATGAAAACTGTGACCCAGATTAGCCTACGCATCTGCGCATTTAGACGTAATGAATATTCATGCTCATAGCACATGCGTCGTCTGCTCTGGGAATTTCTAGCTCGCAAATTCTACAGCTCATTACGAAAACACACCTATTCAAATACATACTCGTAGAAAATTTCACATCCAAAAACTGAAAATTTTCAGATAAAAAAAAAAACCTTAAATAGTTTTTAATATTTCTGCTTAAAACATAGATTGTGGGTACTCGTTTGAACCGCCTCGGCAAGGTGGTTCTAACGAGTACCCACAATCTATGTTTTTGAGCAGAAATAAGAAAACTAATGTATACCCTCTGTAAACCCCAATTTTACTATATAAAAATGGGGTTTAAGGGGGTCAAATTATATAGGCATGTTTTCGTGATGTTCTACAAAATGATCTGAGCGATTAAGTGATAGGATCCACCTGAAGATTTAGCCGCTATTTGTAACAAGGGATGCAACTTTTGTGACTTTCTGTTTGCTTTCGTGCGCACAAATTCCGTTCTAAAATGGATCTACTCTATAAGGAAAGAATTTGCTCCCCCTCTGGGAGCAAATTCTTTCCTTATAGAGTAGACCCCTTTTGAAAAGGAGTTAAAGCAATTTTGACAGATTTAGATGCCCCCGAAAGTGCAGTTATTCCTCGTTATTATACTGAACAGATAATATACGTGAATTTAGAACATAGACGCTACCTACCATATTAAGCCCACATACAGACACAGTATCGCAGGAGTCTGGGGAGAGATGTGCGCTACAGGTATAGCAAACAGGACCCCTACTTGATGTTGCTGGGTAACCTTGAATATAAAAAGTTTTACACTAAAAACTTTACACTGAAACATTTACTAAATATCGTCCGTGTGTGTGTGTGTGTGTGTGTGTGTGTGTGTGTGTCTGTCTGTCTGTGTGTGTGTGTATGTGTGTGTGATAGAGAGAGAGACAGAGATGCCTACATGTAAAATCAATTTTTCAATTTTTTAATGTTTCCTGAGAGAGAGAGAGAGAGAGAGAGAGAGAGAGAGAGAGAGAGAGAGAGAGAGAGAGAGAGTTGTTTTGCTTATTGTTCTGTAAAGATGTAGGACAAACAATCAAATATTCATACTTACAACAATATAACAAAGACCACCCAGGGAAACCCGATATCGGGATATCGGAGGTTGCGAAATTTCGGAGGTAAACAAATGACTTCATCCTGCGACAGGGTATGTACTTATCCACTTTTGATAGCTTATATCTTAATCATTTGATAAAAAAGCTGAGTTGCTCGTTCTAGAGACATAATAGTGAATATGTTAAAGCAAATATTTCCTTTCTCAGCTACTTTGTGGAGGTGAAAACGGCATTTGAACCAAGATGATCTATTTTTCATCTCATTTTTTGCCTTTTCGACGGCTACCAGCCCGATCATGGTAAATGACATTATGGTTTATTATTGCCCAAGGATGGACTTATATTTTGTTCGACTGTCTTCATAGTTGTTTCAGTTTATCAACAAAAAATAACGCCTCCGGATGAAATTTAAAGCAAGTGCTAGCGAAATTTTGGATAACGGAATATTCGGAGATACATTGACACATGATGCTGTGGATCTCGGAGGGACTGTTGCTGGATTTCGGAGGCACTGAAAATTGACGGAGTGAGTTCTGTCTAAAAAAGCAATATAAATTAAAACCTGCTCGCACAATATGGTGCTAAGCCTGTGTGCAAATACTAGTGTCTCTTTTTGTAGCAATTTTAATAGGGTTTGGTTGGTTTGAAGGAGAGTTTAATGTAATAATATTACTAGAACCATTGCCATTACCGTTTAAGAATTTATATGCAATAAAACAGCTTTTCGCTGCAAAAATGATGTTCTGTATGTGAAACGTGATATTTTCCTACCTAGGTTCCGATTGAAATGTTGATTTTGGAAACTCGTAAGAACCGCAGTGCCGATGTGGTGCCAACGAGTGTCATCAGATCAGAAATAATAAACGTAACGTTACCACTGTAAATCTATGATATATCAATTATTTATAGCAATATCCCAACTCGGCACAATATTCACCAATATCAGTACAAAAACTCTATTTATAATTAAGTTAACAACAGGTGCTTATTCGTCCATCGGCCTGACATTTGTATATCTAATTACAAGAATCTATCTATTTTCTTATACTAAGTCGTTCATATTTGACCATTACCTGTGTTATGTGGGTCGCTTAATTTAGAATTTAGGCCTGCCTATACTACTACTAACAACAACAACAACAATAATAACAATAATAATAATAATCACACGATGAGCTCTTTAAAAATGTTTACAATCTGTTAAGAAGCATACATCTGAGTCCCAGTCTATAACATACGGGTTTCAACTCCTCGGTTGTCTACAAATCTTTACGGACAGTGCGCTTATCTAGGTTTTTAAGCAGCAGCCAGAAACATTACACATTCCCCTGTAATCCCATTTTCCTAATATAAGTGAGATTTGCAAGGGGTTTTCACCGCATAAATTTGCTAGCGTGATATAATAATCATATGAGTTGTATCGAGGAGACCTTTGTCATTTTCATTTGCTATCAATAGAAAACATTGCAGATTTTGTAACGTGTTCTTCCATACGCGCTGTGCGCGCGCACGCGTGCGTGCGTGCTTGCGTGTGTGTGTGGTGGTTGGGGATAGGGGTGTACAAATTTATTCAAAATCAAGCAGATGGGGGATGTAGGGGGAAGGGGATTTGGCGAACGTAGCCCCCATTGTGGACAAATTATTTAAAAAATCAAGCAGATTTTAATCGAAAACACAGGTTACACCCCCAATTTTCGACACTAAATCGACATTTTCTGAGCATTTGCACGCCTCCATACGGTCACACCATCCCCATTTCAAAACCCACGGGCCTGGGTTTTTAAGCCTAAATTAAATGTCAGTGAAAAATCCATGGACCGACCAAACGATGAAACGAGACCTGTACCCCTTTCGGGCCAATTATTTTAAAAATCATGCAGGTTTGGCCATAAAATCACTTTACATTCCTTAATTTTGCATCCCCCATCGGCATTTTGTTGGCATGTGTGTCCCCTTTAAGATTAGTGAATTCATACACCCGCCCCTTCCATTTCAAAAGTCTGTGTATAGGCCTGGAAACTCACCAAAGGTACAAAACGTTGTGATGAACAAATAGGAAAACACGCAGAATGAAATTTTCATGTCTTAAAAAATACAAACTTTTCAAAAAGAAAACTGTTAATTTTCGTATTATTATTTTTTTTTTCATCGAGGCGGTTCTAACGATAACCCGCAACCTATGTTTTAGAGCAGAAACGACGTGGTTCTTAAAAGTACCTCAATACATATTTTAGAGCAGAAACAAGAAGAAGAAAAAAAAAAGAAGATTTATAGCTCTTCAATCCCTACTTTTTCTATGTGAAGTCGTGTCTGTTACCGGGGTTTTCATCACGAAGGCTGGTTATCTTGATGTTTAATCTTGATAAGTCTATGGCACATTATTTCATTTATTCTTTGCCAGTCAGCATAAACGCTTTGTTCGCTTGCTACACGCCACTCCTGACGATTCAGGTAATCGTCTTCAACATATTAAACCAGGCAAGATCACGTTTCAGAAAAGATGTAGCCGTTTTAAGAAGAACACAAAATTTCCTTTCCTCCGATATCCCGTTAAACAATATAAATCTGTCCTCCGACATCCCTGCATCATACCTCCGACATCCTGTTACCAATAAATATGACAACAACCCTAAAGAAATCTAAAAAATCTGTCACTTTAGTAATTTTTTCACATCTGCTATTTCTTGTATAATTTATAGAAATGTTCTAGATTATACAGACATACATACTCAATGAAAACAGCTTTAAAGGATAAAAGCTATAAACAATTGAAAATGGAATTTGGGTGAAAAACAATGAAATTTCCTTTTCAAACGTGATTTTGAATAAATAGGAGGATACTTTATATTGAAATGCCATTTTCATATATTCAACTATTCAGCTGAGAAAATATAGGTTACGTTGCTTATCCTCCAGAAGCACTTTTTTATCATTAAAAGAGGATAAGTACATACACTGTCGCTGGATGACATCATTTGTTTACCTCCGAAAGCTCGCAACCTCCGATATCCCGATATCGGGTTTCCCTGGGTGCAGACAGAAATGTGAGCCCAATTAAATTAAGAAGAAAGAAAGAAAGAATTTACCAACTGCTCCACATCCTTCGCTATTGCAGAGGTCGCTGTCGCAACATGTGTTACAAATTTTTGTCCCTCCTGAAGTTCGTTTGTTAGAACTTTTGCAAAACTAAAATGAAAAATCGATAATTAAATTAGATAAATACTACTGTGTGGAGAGACTTTTTACATGAATCAGTTTATGACCGAAATGCTGGTTTTCCGGCCGTTTTTACAACAGATGCAAATTTTATTACTTCCTGTTTGCTTTTCTGCACACTAAGCCAGTTCTAAAAATGGAAAGAATTTGCTCCCAATGAGAATAGACCTCTTTACAGAAGGTACGAAGTAAAACAATATAGACACAGTTGTCTCTCCTGAAAGCATATTAATTTCCTTAACTCTTTCGGTGCCAAATTTCAGACGACATTTGACGTCTGCTTTTTTTTATTTTAACAGGCTATCGCTTGGAAAGACATTTAGCTGTGAAGCTGATAGACTGAATGTCAAACAGCATAGATCCAGATGAGACGGCTCATTGAGCCGTCTCATCTGGATCTATGCTGTTTGTAAAAGCCTATTATTATCGCCTGTGACAGTGAAAGCGTTAAGCGTAACCACTTGTTACCTAAATAGTTTAATTAATATGTTTTACTTAACTTTCATACCGTATCCCTATTTGGAAAAAAAAACAAAAACAAAAAAATGAAACTCAAATTCTCTCGACGTGACAAAGCCAGTGAATCACTCACAAAGTCCTTCTATATAGCCTTTCGTGCTCTGCTCCGTTTAGAAGTGATTAGCAGGCTTAAAATTAAAATCATTTAATACAATTGTATTGACATATTGATATTAGGTGACCAATGAGGATACTTAACTAGCATCTTCAGCATCTTCTTCTTCTTCTTCTTCTTCTTCTTCTTCTTATTTTTATCATTATTATTATTTTTTTATTATTGTTATTTTTATTATTGTTATTATTGTTATTGTCATTATTATTATGGTTATTATTATTATTATTATTATTATTATTATTATTATTATATTTTAATCCGTTCCCGGGTGATTTTACCTGTGTGTCTCGGCATCCTAGGTTGTACTTGATGAAGCCGTTTGGTGTGACAAAGGCGTCCAAGAAACAAGCCTGAATAATATATAATACCATATGCACTAAAAGCCTCTTATTACTCAGCGGCAACAAAGCTCAAGGTCAGTCTGCGTGTTTGTGCAGTCTGACCAGGGTCTATATTGCCCGCTAAAAGAATCACAAGACACCGAGAAATTATCGACCAACAAAGAAGACCCCAATAAAAGCTGATGCGCAGGCTGCTCTGTGCTTTCATTATGGTTAAAAGTGCTTCATCTTGAGGGATGGCTTAGAGGTTTACATTTCACAAAGGTGCGTTAGTGTAATGGTTCTTCACTTAAGGCATAAAGACATTTCATTGCACTGTGTACCATATAGGGACATTTCCTTGCATTCCGCCCCATGTAAGGACATTTCTTGGCATTGCGCATCATATAAGAATGTTTTGCTTGCATTGCGCACCACATAACAGTTAAATTATTTGCTGCTGTAGCCACTGTATGTTTTGTTATTGTTGGATAAGTGTTGATGTTTTGTGTCAGACGGGGTTTTTCCGTAGGAATCCAACGGACTAAAAAGGTCTTTAGGGCATATACGAGATATGAGGTTCCAGGCCGACAGTTTCGCGCAATTTGATGAGGGTGTTTGTTACATAATATATAAGCGGGCACATGGCATTCACACGTAGCATTAAAGTCAATGCAACGTCGTTAATGCGACGTTGTGTAAACGACATGTGCCCGTTGGGGAAGACTATTACGACGAATAATGAATACCGTGTTTGCATATTACATACATGTGAGTTTTTTCACACACAGCTTAATGATTCACTGGCGATCCAATAACACACCTGGTCCCAACCCAGCGGGCACATAACGTTCAAACAACATCGGTTCAACGTTGATTAAACGTCTTGAAACAATAATGATTCGACACTGATTCGACTTATTCTCGTTGAAACAACGTTGTGTGCCTGCTGGGAAGTCTAATTTCAAGATCAAGACGACCGTCGAACAATCTGTTCGCTAATTTTCTAAGTAACCTGATTAACTGATTAAATTAAAACCTTCAATTGTAAATAAGTACCTGGATCGTGTGTTTTGCATTATCAATGAATGTGTGCTCACGAATACTTTTATGTGTACACTTAAGACATGCAGATATAATATATACTGATTTGGTTTATGCAGATTTAATTTTCCTCTATAACTAATGCATTGCCACCAACAGTATACTATAAAATTCTTATATAATAAGCTCGCTATCTTACACTCTAGCCTACGTTCATTTACACATCACAACGTGTGCTTAATGCATTTAATACTCACGTTCCTTGCAGTATTATAAAACGCGTTTTCTACCCATCCAGTCAAAATTCTTCATTCGACGACTTTGCAAGGCGTCACGTTCTTGTAGACCAATCAGATATGCAGTCATGCAACAGGTTTCCATGTGTGGCTTTATCACCCACACTTTTATATTTCGACTAATCAGAAAAGACATGTGATACGCATGTAAACTCATGTATTTGGGTGCCAAATCTTGCCCTTAATGAAGAGAGAGAGAGAGAGAGAGAGAGAGAGAGAGAGAGAGAAAGTCCAAGAAGAGCAAAAACAAAATCAGATAAAAATCTAAACAGTTGCCTTTGGAAAGAGAGAACACCCAAAAGAACGTAATTTATTAAATTGCTTCAGATACAGCTATGTAATTTGCAAAGCTGCACTCCAGTAAACACACAACGTCACAACTTAAGCAGTATTTGATTTTCAAAGTAGCCAAAATCCAGACTAACAATGGCACCAAGAGGAGAATTAAACAAACTACGACTAACAACATATACTTAACAAACAGATGAAAACCAAAGCAAACAGCTCCATCTTCCCAAGACTGGTATCAGTCCATTAAAAAGAGCATTATCATTCAGACAATGCATTAAATAAAAATGCAATTTGTACTCTATCATAATGTTTTCAAAGAATGTCTGATTTAACCGACTGGGAATTTTTTTTTATACAAATAGCAAGTAATAAAAAATCTTTAGTGGTACGCCTTGTATAATGGTCACTCAATGGTCACTCAAATACAGGGCCTGAATGCCAGGATACATATTCCCCAACGATGTGACAATTCTGATATAGTTCCAGCTATAAACATGACGAAAACACGCCTATATAATTTGGACCCCCTTAAACCACACTTTTATATGGTAAAACTGGGGTTTACAGGGGTAGACGTTATTTTTCTTATTTCTGCTCGAAAACATAGATTGTGGGAACTCGTTAGAACCGCCTTGCCGAGGCAGTTCTAACGAGTACCCACAATCTATGTTTCGAGCAGAAATGTAAAGAAAATCAGAATTTTTTATCTGAAATTTTTCATTTTTTGGTGGTAAAATTTCCAGTATATTTGAACAGACATGTTTTCGTAATGATTACTGATCAATCCTCGTTGGGACCCCTTACTGATTATCAATGGATCAACTTAGACAGTAAACAATATACATATACAAATTAACTTCTCGACTCTATAATGAAACTGTGATGAGGGCTAAACTGGAAACTGAAAGACAGGGCAAAAGAAAAAACATATGTGAATATACTCAAAAAAAAAAACAAAAAAAAAAAACAAAACAATCACGAAACACAGCCTTCCCAAGGCAGCGAAAGAGAAAAAAAAACGTACAATGACAAAAAAGCCGCCACATATGAAATCACCGGCGCACAAACAACGAAGAACTGCAACAGAGGAACCACCCTCGGGGGAGGGGGTGGGGGTGGGTAACTTGGGGGTAAATGTGGTACGGGTGTGCGAGCCAGTATTTCGAAACCTACCCCATTCATGTACCTGGCCTTTGAAAAAAGGGACCCATTCATATACTTGATCGTCCGAAGTATTGACCTATTCATATACTGCCCTTTGCTTTTTATCCCCATTTATTGCTGGTATTTAGACAAATATAGCAGAAGATTCATTGAATACCAAGAGAACAAACAGCCATGACAAATCTCTGAGCGAAAAAGTATACGCATTTACCGGTATGTCAGAAAAGTGGGGCCTTTCACATACGAATCAAGAAAAATCTGGTCAATCATATACTTTTTGTTGAAAAAAGGGGGCTAATCATATACCTGGCAACACTGAAAAAGGGGGCCATTCGGCACGCACATTCTTACTATGTCATATATAGGAAGTTACTGATCAATCCTCGTTGGGACCCCTTACTGATTATCAATGGATCAACTTAGACAGTAAACAATATACATATACAAATTAACTTCTCGACTCTATAATGAAACTGTGATGAGGGCTAAACTGGAAACTGAAAGACAGGGCAAAAGAAAAAACATATGTGAATATACTCAAAAAAAAAAACAAAAAAAAAAAACAAAACAATCACGAAACACAGCCTTCCCAAGGCAGCGAAAGAGAAAAAAAAACGTACAATGACAAAAAAGCCGCCACATATGAAATCACCGGCGCACAAACAACGAAGAACTGCAACAGAGGAACCACCCTCGGGGGAGGGGGTGGGGGTGGGTAACTTGGGGGTAAATGTGGTACGGGTGTGCGAGCCAGTATTTCGAAACCTACCCCATTCATGTACCTGGCCTTTGAAAAAAGGGACCCATTCATATACTTGATCGTCCGAAGTATTGACCTATTCATATACTGCCCTTTGCTTTTTATCCCCATTTATTGCTGGTATTTAGACAAATATAGCAGAAGATTCATTGAATACCAAGAGAACAAACAGCCATGACAAATCTCTGAGCGAAAAAGTATACGCATTTACCGGTATGTCAGAAAAGTGGGGCCTTTCACATACGAATCAAGAAAAATCTGGTCAATCATATACTTTTTGTTGAAAAAAGGGGGCTAATCATATACCTGGCAACACTGAAAAAGGGGGCCATTCGGCACGCACATTCTTACTATGTCATATATAGGAAGTTACTGATCAATCCTCGTTGGGACCCCTTACTGATTATCAATGGATCAACTTAGACAGTAAACAATATACATATACAAATTAACTTCTCGACTCTATAATGAAACTGTGATGAGGGCTAAACTGGAAACTGAAAGACAGGGCAAAAGAAAAAACATATGTGAATATACTCAAAAAAAAAAAACAAAAAAAAAAAACAACAAAACAATCACGAAACACAGCCTTCCCAAGGCAGCAAAAGAGAAAAAAAAACGTACAATGACAAAAAAGCCGCCACATATGAAATCACCGGCGCACAAACAACGAAGAACTGCAACAGAGGAACCACCCTCGGGGGAGGGGGTGGGGGTGGGTAACTTGGGGGTAAATGTGGTACGGGTGTGCGAGCCAGTATTTCGAAACCTACCCCATTCATGTACCTGGCCTTTGAAAAAAGGGACCCATTCATATACTTGATCGTCCGAAGTATTGACCTATTCATATACTGCCCTTTGCTTTTTATCCCCATTTATTGCTGGTATTTAGACAAATATAGCAGAAGATTCATTGAATACCAAGAGAACAAACAGCCATGACAAATCTCTGAGCGAAAAAGTATACGCATTTACCGGTATGTCAGAAAAGTGGGGCCTTTCACATACGAATCAAGAAAAATCTGGTCAATCATATACTTTTTGTTGAAAAAAGGGGGCTAATCATATACCTGGCAACACTGAAAAAGGGGGCCATTCGGCACGCACATTCTTACTATGTCATATATAGGAAGTTACCCCCCCCCCACTCCCACCCCCACCCCGAGGAACCTCCTTGGAACGGTCAATAGAAAAACTACTGCGGGTGAGACGGGAGGTGGGCCGTCACCCTCCACAAACGTTCCGTCATATCACGATAATATATAGATGTGGCAGTCAACTCGATGTTCTCTTTTATCGTGCTGCCTCACTGAAACTTCACATTGGTGTAACACTAATTATGCCCATTACTCATGTGCGAAAGGAAAATATTAATACAGAAAGGTCATCCCAGCTAGCATTCTTTATTAATCTATAGCGGGCCGTTATCGGCCCGTCAGCTACCCTGACGGGCCGATAATGGCCCGCTATAGATTTATGTATAATGCTTACTGGGACCTACCACAAATATATTATCCTCCTTTACCATAAGGGTTGCGATTAAAGGAAAGAATTTCCCTCCATTTTGCAAGCGATACGCAGGATTTTCTTAGATTTTTTCTGGACGAGCGTAAAATTAATTCGGTTTTTGGCTACGCCACTGCTTTATACCAGGACTCTTGACGCGATATTTTACCTTCAGTAACATTTGTCCCACGCCTTGTCTACTAGACCAACCGTAAAACTCTAGTCTATAGTGAAGATATAGTAAGAGGAATTGGCATGGACACATTGCGCATGTGCGTAAGGAAAACTATTTGCAATAAAGAGAGATCATCCAATAGAAGTTTATCATACGGGCTGCTCTTAGAGGAAAAATATTGCTCCCTTCCCTTTAAGACAAATCTCTCTTTTGGAAGTGTCACTAGGAAGATTTGTTTTCATGATTCTCCTAGGTATTCGTTACAATAATTCCTTCCAGACTACATACACATTCAAAGAAGGCCACTCCACTGAGATTAATTATGTTTCCCTTCCAAAAATGGGTATACTCTATTAGGAGAGAATTTGCTCCACGTTTGAAAAAAGAAATCTATCCTTTTAGAGCGGACTCTATTTTCAAAAGGGAGTCGGTTTGCAGGAAAGCAAAGGAAAACCTTCAAAACTTGTATCACTTATAAAAGTTACCAATAAAGGCTCCTTAAGACTGGGTTGGAGACGGAAACCACGACATCTCGCTCATGGCGCAGACGCACAGGCGCTTGAGGTTCTGTCTCAGCAAATCTCTTTCATGTCTTGTGACATATGAGACACGGGAGAGTCATAAGCAATATCGATATTGATTCTGAATAAACTCTATATCAACTTATTTTAAAAATTGATAGGCAGAACTTAGAAGGAAAAGCAATGTTGGTGAAAAATGTGTCTGAGATGCAAGAGTGGCGTGCCGTGCATTTTGATGCAAATTGATAAAAATCAAATGAATCAAACTTTGAAGACATCAAAACTGCTTTTATGAGCTCCTCCACTTTTAATGTTCAATGTTACTTTATGACGCCATGATACACACACTTTAAACTAATAAGGTTTGGAACAATAGTCAACCTTCATATTTGTAAATTTAGCTTTTTTTTCTGGGCATCTATGGGTTTTGCTTTAAAACCGCAAGATTGTATTTGATATTTTAAAATGTTTGGATCCTCAGTTTATATTTACTGCGGCGCCCTTGATAATGATTTTATAACCTTTATCTTTAACCCAGTGGGCACAAGTCTCCAGGGCAACGTCGAATCAACGTCGGTGCAACGTCATGACGACGTTGATGGGACGTTGCATTAACGTCATCACTTTGTACCGACGTTGACGCGACGTTGCATAAATGACATGACGTTATATCTACGTTGATCCGACGTTGCCGTAACGTCATGTGCCTGCAGGGAACTACCTTAGTTTTTATCCGATTTTGATCAGACTGACATCAAAATGCACAATGTGTCAATGTCTTTCATCTCATTCACCAACATTGCGTTTCCCTTTCATCGCCTGTTGACCCTCCACCACTACGCTATCGCAGCGGGCGCAGGTAATTTGCATACGTCATTGTTTACCTCATGTGGGCCACACTGGCTGATGTGGCCACATCCCCTGGGTATCACAGCATCAGTGCAAGATAAGCATGTCAAACTAACTGAAATACAAAAAAAAAAAAAAAAAAAAAAAAAAAAAAACGAAAAAAACAAACAAACAAACAAACAAAAAACAAACAAACAAAAAACAAACAAACAAACAAACAAAAAAAAAAAAAAAAAAAACAATACAAAAACAAACAAAACAACAAACAAACAAAAAAACAATACATACATTAACCCTTAGAGCGCACACAGCAGTACTGCAGACGACTGTGAAATATTTTTTCTTTATTTTTCAGAGAAAATAAGGGTTGACATTTCATGTGAATCGTCTGCCGAGCAGCCGATTCAAATGAAATGTCAAGTCTTATTTTCTCTGAAAAAATAACAATATCTTTTTTTTTTTTTTTTTAAATGTCGTCTGTTACGAATTTGCTGAGCACTGTTTAAGGATTAATTAAAGAAAGGTAACTTGTTTGTTTGTGTTGAGGTTTTACGGCCCAGTCAACCCAATGGGGTCATGTCGAGCGCGGTCAGTTTACCTAACCACACGTTTACTGGGCAGGCTTAGTCCTCTAAGCGGTTAACCAGTATTGTGCACATCCTTTCGCCAGATACTGACAACTGCCCTTCTTGAATCAGCGGGAGGGAGAGAATGACCGTAGAAAATATTTCATGATCAATCTCCACGAAAGAATGTTGCCGACCTCGGCGAAGGTAACTTGTGCTCACAAATGTGTGTATCGATTCGCGACACACAAAAAGGCCTCTGTCGTTTACCTTGGCAACGAAAACTCAGCTCAACCTGTGTATTTGCGTAGTCTGATTAGAGGCGTTATTGTCGCTTATAGCATTACTGGATATGGTAGGAAAAAGTGGGACAGCAGAAAGCCCCGATCATACTGCGCGATTGCACAGGCTGATCTGGACATTCTGTTTGCCAATAACATAAGGGGCATTTTCTCAAGTTGTGGTCTATATGACACATTTAACCTTCACTCTTTAGACAAATTCAACGGCTAAAGCGGAAGTCACTGAGATCCCGTTCTCTTACATGTATGTACGAGGATGGATGCACTGATACTGCTAAGCGCAATTAATAGTTTCTACCCTAAAATATCATACATTGAAAAACGCCACTGTTTTCTTGTGACGTCATTAGTGTTAGGATTACGTGGCGTCATTAAAAAACAACAAAATGGCGTCCTACAACATTGAAAAATAAAAATGCCATTTAAAAATAGTTTTTGCGATTTTCTGATTGTCTGAAAGTTTGAATAAGCAGAGGTAAATTCAAAATCACTATATTTTTTTCTTTTGTTTCATTTGTTATTGAGAACCACATACTTTTTGCACAAGACGCTGGAATACATGTAACCAATCAAAGCACTGAAAGCTCTGATGGGTCGATTGTCTCTGAGTGTAGGCTGGGAAAATGCTCCTGAACCGGGACATAAGACGGTTTTATTTAACCCTTAACTTCCCGTAATTTATACAAACAGTGCAGACCCTGATCAGACACTGCGTTCTATGGCGTCTGATCTGTGTCTGCACTGTTTGCCAATGTCCCAGCCCAAGTATTACAAATAACCCTCTATCAGCAGCATTCTGACGTCACAGCGACAAGCATAGCATTGCTATAAATAACCTGGATTTCGTCTGACGCGCGGTTCTATTACATTGGTCAATGATAATCACGTGGACAACTACCTTAAGGAAATTTTGTCATTTGTACACAATGGCTTGACAGTAAACAATCGACCAAAAAACGGTGAATTCGATATAGTTTAAGCCTTTGGAAGGATATGTTTGCTAATTTTGGCCTTCACTGGATAACTTCATTATATCTTTGGTTTATAATATAAACAATCGATAATGTAACTATCAACTTATCCTCTAAGAATAGTACAAAGCCGAAACTGAAATTTTAATAATATAAAAAAATATAATACATTTGTTGATAAACCGGATTCAGCTGAATTAAGGAGAAGAGCTAAATAAGCTTATGCTTCCGTTCTGATCCTATCCTTTGTGTACATGTCATTTATTATGCATAATCATTGTATTTTATAAACAAAAGATGTTTAAACCAACTGAATAACAGGGGTTTTGGGAAAGCCAAAAAATGGTTGTTTGAGACAAATGCTTACTTAATACAGGTAACTTTGCATTTCTGTTCACGGGACCTGAAAACTGGCCTTTAAATAAAGGTGATTGCTTTTAAATACAGGTTTGACTATAATGAACGTCCAGGCCTGTACAGTGGATATATTCTAATATTTCGACGTAAAGGTCGAATTGACAGGCCAACCTCGTCTATCTTCACACTTAGGAAACTCAAAGTGTACAAGCAGGTATACATACCTGATTGACCAGGCAAGAACGGAAGAATGACACAAATCAGCACCTGAAAGAAATCTTAAACACACAAATAGCAAGAATTACATATACACCGGAAACTACAAGATAATATACATATACACCGGAAACTATTTTGATCACTTGGCTACTATATTTTTTATACCGTAGTGAATGGCTTAGACCCTACTGATCTGAAGCGATAAAGTTTGATTTGGATGTCACAGCTATTCAGTGATTTAACGCTTAGCATTTGTGGTAAAAAAAATCAGCAGGCGATGTTTTGACATATTTTTTTCATAATACTCAGAAAACAGACTTTGAAATTGCATGTAAACGGTCTCTTCTAGAATTTGAAGACACAGTAACTGGTTGGAAGAGGTAAGTATTTCCATATTATGTGAAATCCCATATCTAAAGTACTGGTAGAGGACTAAGCCTGTCCAGGAAAGGTTAGGTTAGGTAAATTGACGGGCACGACAAGAGTGTACAAGCAAGTGTACAAGACCTTAACAGTGTTGACTGGGCCAGTAAAACAAACTAACCAACCTGTTTAAAATGGATACCGCTTAGCCATAACTCCAGATTAGGCCATTTATTTCAATAAAAGCATTGATTTTTCTTATTTCTTCACAAAAGCATGTGTTTCTTATAACTACCCACAACGTTCTTTTTTTTTTTTTTTTTTTTTTTTTTTGTTTTTCATTCTTCTTTTTCGGAGAAATGAGAAAATTGTTATCGTGAAGCCCCTCTCATCTAAAAAAAAAAGTTAGCCATGGCAATTTCACCAAATAATTTGGAAATGCAGTAAATTCAGGGCCCAGTTGTTCAAAGCATCGTTAGCTTAACGAGCTCGTTAGTGGTCAAAATGTTAACTGTTCTAGTAAGGACAATATCTAATTCACAGGTATGTGTGCTGAAAAAATGTGAGTAGCTTTTGCAAATGCAAAAGCTACACATTTTTTCAGCAAAAATATTAGCGTATATGCCATATTTAATGATCAAAATTTTAACGATACTTTAACTAACGATGTCGTTAGTTTTGAACAACTGGGCCCTGGTTACTAAGATTGATTGCTGCTCTAACAAAATGATGCTAGAAGTTAAGAAAGTTTAAAACTGAAAATTTCTGAAAATTATCCTTATAATGTAGACTCCTTCCTATTTTCACGATACACTGTACATTATAGGGAAACTTGGATTACACACTACATGCATAGACTTGTTAACGTAATGCAATTCATATACATAATTTCTTTTAAACATTAACAAATACCTGAGGTCGTCATATGTCCGTATGAAATAATTAAAGAAATTTACGAATAGATTCCAGCTCAACAGTGAACCTCTTTATCTAGTTCTTATCACTGTCGGCTCGCCTAGGAAACGGTCAGACTGGACAGCTAATGTGACCCCATTACGATAACACGCCTATTTAAATATATTGAAAATTTCACCACCAAAAACTGAATGTTTCCAGATAAAAATTCTGATATTTTTCATATTTCTGCTCAAATTATAGACTGTGGGTACTCGTTAGAACCGTCTCGACGAGGTGGTTCTAACGAGTACCCACAATCCATGTTTTTGAGCAAAACATTACGAAAACACGCCTATTCAAATATATTGAAAATTTCACCTTCAAAAACTGAAAGTTTTCAGATAAAAAATTCCGATATTTTTCATATTCCTGCTCAAAATATAGATTGTGGGGACTCGTTAGAACCGCCTCGCCGAGGCAGTTCTAACGAGTACCCACAATCTATGTTTTTGAGCAGAAATAAGAAAATAATGTACACCCCTGTAAACCCCAGTTTTACTATATAAAAGTGGGGTTTAAGGGGGTCAGAAATATATAGGTATGTTTTCGTGATGCTAAGAAAAATAATGTATACCCCTGTAAACCCCAGTTTTACTATATAAAAGTGGAATTTAAGTTTTATATATCACTGTGTAATTTTACAATGCCATATGGCTTATAATTCAAAACAAGACTATAATTATGGTTTACAGGCCACACAAACTTTATCAGAACGTTGGACTTAAAGACAAAAATATTAAATGACTCGTTAATGATGACTTGTAAATGATAAAATAATAATAATAATAATAATAATAATAATAATAATAGTAATAATAATAACTGAATGCTGAGTACCAAACAGCAGAATCGAGTGATCCTTTAAACTCTTAATGGATATCAACGAATCAAAAGGTTGCTGAATAGCTCAAAAGATATTAACTTAGAAATTGAAAGTCTGAATATGTATGTTGCCCTGTTAATGATAGGTTCTGTCCTGTAAATGACGTCCCGTAATTGATGGTCGTCTCGTTTCCTTAGATTCATATGTCATTTTAAATTTTTGGAAGACATGTATACTGACGAAAGATGTGAAGTATATTTTGATGCCACAGGTCTTTAAGTACTTATATTTGATTCGGTCTGATACTAAGTATACCAACAAATTGTTGGTATACGTAAGGATACAAATTATGCCCCCCCCCCCTCCCCCCGCTCTCCCCTTATTGCAGATCTGTTTCTGTTTTGTTACGAGGAGACTTCATGCTGTCCCTTTCAAACAAAAATCAGGCCAATATTACTGAAGCATTCAATTTAACGTCTCGATATTTGGATGACTTACTTAATATTGAAAATGAATATTTTGAACAAATGGTTGATACAATTTATCCAAAAGAACTACAGTTAAAATAAAATTAATACCTCTGACGCCGAAGTATCGTCTCTGGATTTAAATTTATTAATACCTAAACACATAATCTCTGCTATAATTTATGACAAACGGGACGTGCTACCCAGCTAGCATTCTACGTTAATCTACATCGGGCCGTCATCGGCCCGTCAGATACCCTGACGGGCCGATGACGGCCCGATATAGATTTACGTAGAATGCTGACTGGGTACATCCTGTGGTGTATATATTTCTAAGTGAATTATGACTTTAATAATCCAAATAAAATTTGAACTGCTAAACTTCTTAAGCAAGGATACCGTTATCATAAACAACGTACTAAAACATTTTCTAAATTTTATCGCAGTCATTCTGAATTATGTCCAGATGTAACGTTAGTTTGAAAACACTTCTGCAAGAAGGTCTGTCCGAACCTGAGTTTTATAGCGACGGTCTATAAATTCAAAACGATTGTTGACAAAACTGACTTTCCCGTGCAATTTAAAAATATTGTCACTTGCTATAAAAAGAATGAATATTCTGTAGCAGACTACATGCGGAGTTGTTACCCCATTTATGGTTGATAACTGTGTTTTCCTCTTTCGTTGTAAGACGATGAGTCGGTCCCCAGCCTAATGACCGCCTCTCCTCAAATCTGTTTCCGATGATCGGTGCCGGACTATCAGTGTCTACGGTTGGGCTCATCGTAGTCGTGTTTGTGTTTTTCTAGTGTTCTGGCTTCAGATTGCCACTGAGCCCTTTGCTTTGTTTCATCACAGTGTTTTTATTATAAGTGATTCACTGTGATGTTTCACAGATGAGGTTAAGGACCCATTTGCGGATCAAAAATATATTTGTAATTTTGAGCTGCATCAGAATTAAGGTTGAGGTTTCGCGCAAATAAAACTGGTTTAAGCCCTACACTAGTTTTCCTACTGACCGTTCCCAGGCGGTTATTCCGTTGCAGTTCTTCTTTGTTTGTGCATCTGTGATGTCATATATGACGTCTGTGTTGTCCTTATTTGTTCCTAATCGCCACCACGAAAACACGCCAATATACTTTTGACCCCCTTAAACCCCACTTTAATACAGTAAAACTGGGGTTTCCAGGGGTATACATTATTTTTCTTATTTCTGCTCAAAACCATAGATTGTGGGTACTCGTTAGAACCGCCTCGTCGAGGCGGTTCTAACGAGTACCCACAATCTATGTTTTGAGCAGAAATAAGAAAAAAATATCAGAATTTTTATCTGAAAATTTTCATTTTTATAGTGGTAAAATTATCAGTTTATTTGAATAGGCATTTTTCATAATGCATTTTCATTTGGTGCCTCGGGTGGGCTGTGCTTCGTGGTTGTGGCATTTCCTGGTTATCTTCATTTATAGTTTTGTATACATGTACCTTGTAATGAAAAGCTAATAAGGTATACACATATTTATAAAACGATATTTCTGTTTAAAAGCATCCCCTTTGCTTATTTGTCCAGACGAAAGTATGCCACACGAACGTAGATTTCATTGAAGAATTCCTGACATAACATTTGCTTCTCTGAATGATAGCCTGACTTTAATGATACAAATAACACAAGACATGCAGTTTTGAATGCCCGGCCAGTATTGCTTAGACTATGATATGTATAAGACTGGCATATTGTCTGTAGATAATAGTTTAATTTTATTGTCAAATACCATAGTCAACAAAGAATCAAAGCACTGACAGCACTGGTGGGTCGATTGTCTCTGAGTGCAGGCTGGAAAAATGGAAAATATTCTGCATTAGTTTTAGGTCATATTTTGTAGACTTGGGTCACATGGGCATGTCGCCAGCCACCAAGTACTGTAACTTTTCGAAGTGAGCTATTAAAAATGTCAGTGAGGATGGGAACTACTTCGATATGTAGCACCTTCAAAGTACTAACCGTATATATAAAGGAAACAAATCCTCATGGTATGCATTTCAACAAATTCTGTGTTACCATTGGAACTGTTAACACTCTTAAATATATAGCGGCAGCGATTTTGTTTGCATTTTTATAACATCATATTTTACCACATTTGTGGGCAGATATTCACACTTTGGGCCCGGCAAAAAAATCCACTTTTGATTCAATTTTATCACTTTTTAACCCCAAAACCGCGTATTGTGTTTTCTGACTAGGATAGCAATTTTTGTTTTAATCTATTTTAATTAACATTCGCCAGTACAATATAAATGCAAAATAAAAACAAATGAATGATAAAGCGCATTATTTTTTGAACACACACACACACACACACACACACACACACACACACACACACACACACACACAACAAACTAACCCTAAATTGACTGTTTTCGCACCTTTTACTTCTCATGTTATGTTATCAACATATTTTCGGTACATTTGTTTCTCTATACCATATACTCTGAACTAATCAAATCTAACTGTTACTCAGAGAACAGTTGTGCAGGAAAGCTCGGGTAGTTTCCATTTGTATAGGGACTGTGAAATACCCTGTGAAGACTGTTTCATTTAACCTTTAACTTCCTGTAATTTAAGCAAACAGTGCAGATGTCGCCTTCTGCGGCGTGTGATCTGGGTCTGCACTGTTGTCCCAGTCCAGGTTTTACAGATAACACTCTTTACACAGCACTCTGTCCTCACAGCGACAAGAATATGGCGACTATGATTAAACTAACTGGATTTCGTCTAACGCTTAGTTTGAGTACAGTGGTCAATGATTATCATGTGGCCAACTACCTTAAGGAAATTTTGGCGTAAGTATACTGTGGCTCGATTGTAAACAATCGGTCCAAAAATGTTTAGTAAAATGAAGCTCAAAGAGTATCCAACAAATTGAAGTTTGAAGACAGCTTTGACTCCATTAACTGAGAACGAGTAGATTTAAACATGGCTGAAGTTTCCCGTTGGCCTAGCACACGTGAGACTGCGTGGATGCATGGGCTCGCCTGTACCTTTACTATACGCACATGCTTCAATGGCTCTTTTCCAATGACGCCGTAGGATGGTGACAATAGATCAGTTTAACAATCGCGAGTTTAACCGCTCTCGCTAATCCACGCATAATCTCGTTAGTCCAGAACGAGGCTTACGGTGTATCACGGATAACAGTGACGGATCGTCAGACCCGTGACTACGTACACAATAGAAGATTTGTGGAAATTTCCGTGTAATAAGCAGTCCCATTTCTTCTTCTTGACTCTACATTGCTTTTCAGTTAAATCCAGTACCCCACCCCAAAGACTAAAACATACCTATATAATTTTGACCCCCTTAAACCCCACTTTTATGTAGTAAAACTGGGGTTTACAGGGGTAAACACTATTTTTCTTATTTCTGCTCAAAAACATAGATTGTGGATACTCGTTAGAGGCGATTCTAACGAGTACCCAAAATCTATGTTTTGAGCAGAAATATAAAAAAATAAATATAAGAATTTTTTTATCTGAAAATTTTCATTTTTTGGTGGTAAAAATTTCAGGATATTTGAATAGGCTTGTTTCGTAATGATCAAAAACCAAAAGTTGAGATCGGTTGGAGAGATAACGACTGAACTGTTTATGCCTGTGCGGTGGGGCTTCAGCAACAACCTTTGATGGCTGACCCTGTCAAAAGCCTTACTGAAGTCCATAACGATGATATCTGTTTGTCCGCCTTCTCTGAGTTTGTCCAGGAGGTCTTGAACGAATTGAATGAGTTGGGTTTCGCAGTTTAGTTTACTGCGGAACTCATGCTGATAACAGAATATGGTGGTCGACATAGGATTAGAAGGAATATTCCAAAAAGGAATAAAACTCATGCAAAGGCAAAAAAAATGACTGGCAGTAGTGACTCAGATCTAAATTTAAGGAACTGAGATAGCAAATCAAAGCTGATATCAAGAAGCAGCACGATTTGTATGCTAACAAATTGGTTGGTGACATAAAGGTTAACCCCAAAGACTTCTATCGGTATGCCAACAGTCAAAGGAAAGACAATCAGGGTATCCCTCCTCTCAAAAAGAGAAATAGTAATGGTTTGGCTGAGTCTGAAACAGAGCAGGCTGAGGAGTTCAATGGTCAGTTTACAGATGTATTCTCCAAAAAGTGAGGTCCCTCTACTTGAGAAGTCAGCTCCACCTATGAGCGACATTCACATTTCAAATGAAGGTGTTATAAAAATGATGACCTGATGAACTTCATCATAGAGTCCTTAAAGAACTTGTTGTAGAACTTTGTCCTGTATTTGCTCATTTGTTCCAACAATCTCTTGATAAGGGTGAAATACCCAAGGAATGGTCTTTGGCTAACATCTGTCCACTTTATAAGAAGGGCGACAGGGCTTTATCCAAGTAACTATCGCCCAGTGTCCTGGACATGTGTTCCTTGCAAGATGCTTGAACACATAGTATGTACAAATATTATGGCTCATCTTGATGAACACAAGCTTCTGTCAGACAGGCAACATGCTTTCAGGAAGAACCGTAGCTGTGAAACTCAGTTGATCACAGTAATAAATGATTGGGTCAAAAAATTTGGAGGTCAAGTATACAGATACATTTATATTGGACTTCGAGAAGGCCTTTGAAACTTCACCTCATGAACTTCTGAAATGCAAACTCCGTGGATATGGCATAAGTGGCAAAACTTTAGTATGGATTGATTCATCTCTGTGCAATAGGCAACAAATGGTTGTAGTCAATGGAGCAAAATCTCAATGGGTACCTGTTTTGTCTGATGTGCCGCAGGGCACTGTTCTCGGTCCACTGTTGTTTTCCTTGTATATAGATGACATCATGGTTGGAATAGAATCTGAGATTCGTTTGTTCGCTGATGACTGTGTCTGCTATCGTCAGATTGATAGCACTGAAAAAAGGGTAAGAGAAAAGTCCGGGGAGTGCCACAATCACAAACAGCAGCCCTTCCCAGACACCAAGAGGAACCCAGTCAGCATTCTACGTAAATCTATATCGGACCGTCATCGGCCCGTCAGGGTAGCTGACGGGCCGATGACGGTCCGATGTAGATTTACGTAGAATGCTAGCTGGGAAGAGGAAACAGACAAAACCAAACAAGCGCAAATCGAACAAACGTACGAAAAGCACTAAGATTAGCTCTCTCTTCCCCAAGCGAGGTAATCGCAACGCTAAAAGGACTGAAAAACACAAGAACAAAATAACACAATGTAAGACATACAAAACACAATGTAAGACATACAACAAACAGCCTCGTAGAATAAACCATAAAACAACAAAGAGTAAGACTAACACCGGGACCACCGCGTTAGACCTTCAGTAGAAGTAGAATAAACCACCTGGGGTGGGGTCGGGGGGGGGGGGTCGGGGGGCGGTTAAAGCACTTTTACAGCTAGCTAACTTCACCTGGGTCCCGATGCTACTCTTAATACAGAAATGCATAAAAATTCGGTTCGTATAAAGCCTCCCAACTCAGTCAATGCATCAAAGCGAAAACATAATAATCAAATTTATCACAATGATAAACAAAGACGAATACTCATGGCTAATTCTACTGTATGCCAGAGTAAATGAAAACCAATAGTTGAACCACGGCGGGCCAAGCCAAAGACATATCGTCAAGCCCCAACCCACTGGTTAAAGTTTTACGAAGAGGCTGTCATTGAGTCTGAGGCCCAAACCACCGTCGTGCAATTAATGAGTGAAGAATAGCCATCAACAATGATAGTGTTGACAACTAGGCATACAGTATGCCGCATAATATCCAGGCGATAGCCAATTCTTTTATAATGGTTAGTTAGTTTTCTGAATTGCTCCGAAAAGTTAGATTTTCCAAAAATTTTTCTAAATCTGCACACTAAGTCACCGTAAAATTCAGGTTCCGATATACCTTGTTGTAGAAGTGTTTTCAGACTGACGCTATATTTTTCTACCAAGGCACTGTGTCTGCGATAAAAAATTTCGAAAACGCCTTACGAAGTTAAATAACGATAGTCCTGCCTAAGAAGTTTGGCAGTAAGGGCTTTATTACGACAGTTAAAGTCACTAAGATTTGAAGAAGCTCTGGCGAATCTAATGTTGAGATATGTATACCCCATATGTGGTACGCCGGATAAGACACATAGAAACTCCAAAAAGGATATTGATCAACTGGGCAAATGGGCCAGGAAATGGGGTATCAGATTTCAACCCGTGAAATGTAACATTATGCAGCTTACTAGGAAGCAGAACAAAAAGATCAATACGGTTTACTCCTTAGAAGGAACAGTCCTCGAAAATGTGGATAATATTAAATACCTTGGTGTGACAATTTCTAAGGATTTGAAATGGATTACTCATGTAAGCAATGTTTGCACAAAAGCAAAGAGAACTCTTGGTTTCTTAAGACGTAACCTATCGCCATGCCCCCAAGATGCTAAGAAAACGGCATACAAGAGGTTGGTGTGACGAATCCTGGAGTATGCTAGCCTTGTTTAGGACCCACATGGAATAGTAGTCCAGGTAGAATTAGAAAATGTTCAGAATCGTGCAGCTAGGTTTGTGACTGGAAAGTACAACTTTGAAACTGGAAGTATGAGTAGCATTCTTGAACAGTTAGGGTGGGAGCTCTTCACAAGAGACGCAAAGTTAGTAAACTCATATTGCTATTCAAAGGTCTGAAAGGTAGAGCGAGTATACCTTGTGACGACCTTCAACCCCTAAATAGGCGCAGTAGGTATCAGCACCAAATGGCATGTCAAGTGCCATATGCTAGAACTGACATTTATAAGTACAGTTTCTTCCCAGACACCATTAGGGATTGGAATGCACTCCCCACATCTATAATCTCCTCTGCTGAAAGGTCTGAGGACCCTGTCGCTGGATTTACATCACTTGTGAGATCCAGAGACTAGTCTTTGCAATCGTTGGCCCTGGTGAATGAATGTCTATTGATGTATCACCAGTAAAATATTTTGATTCTGATAGGTCATAATATTAAATAGTATCACGCCGACGTTCCATAACCTTGCAAAAATGAAGGCTGAGGATATGGGTCGATCATTTTCTGCATTAGTTTTACGTCTTCGTTTGTAGACTTGTGTCACGTGGGCGTGTCGCCAGCCACCAGGTACCATACCTTCTCGAAGTGAGGTATTAAAAATGTCAGTGAGGATGGGAACTACTTCGATATGTAGCTCCTTCAAACTGCTAGATGCCAGGCCGTAAATTTAAAGGAAATAAATGCTTATGACATGCATTTCAACAAGTTCTGTATTACCATAGGAACTGGTAACACGCTTACCAATAAATAGCGGCAGCGATTTTGTTTGCATTTTTATAACAATAATTGCAGAAATACAAATTGCATTTTTTAAAATTATCATATTTTACCCACATTTGTGGGCAGATATTCGCACCTTGGGCCCAGCAAAAAATCAAGTTTTCATTCAATTTTATCACGTTTTAGCCTCAAAATCGCGTATTGTGCTTTCTGACTCACTGGGATAGCAATTTCCGTTTTAATTTAATTTAATTCACATTCACCAGTAAAATATAAATGCATAGACAAAATAAAATTAAAAAAATAGAAAAGCTCATTAATTTTTGAAACACACACACACACACATACACACACACACACACACACACAATTGACTGTTTTCGCACCTTTTACTTCTCATACATATTCCGTCAACAGTATAAAATCTTTCGATTTCTCTACTCTTTACTCTACTATTCCTCATGATAAATTGAAATCTAAATTAAAGGAAATTATCAACCAGTGTTTCTTCCACAAGAATGGTAACCGTCGATTTCAGTATGTTGTCATTGGCTACAAAGACACATACTTCGTTCGGGATCACTCTGATGCGCCACAAAAATACTCAGATGCAGATGTCATAAAGATGCTGGAATATCTAATCGACAATATTTTTGTGGAGTTCGGCGGACGGATATTTCAGCAAACAATCGGCATACCGATGGGTACTAACTGTGCACCGTTACTTGCCGACTTGTTTTGGGAGGGTATAAAACGCAGCCGCAAAGCGCAGCCGTATTAAAAATATAGGAAAAAACGCAGCCACTGTACAGGTAATAGGGAATGCAGCCAATATAGGTAAAGAGTGAAAAGGTGTTAATGCCAGACCTATTGTAACTTTTGTACAATGTTAAGTGAGCGTGAAGTGTATGATGTTATTTGTTCTAATTGCTTTGGAGATTTATTTTTTATTAACCTTTATCACTCTCTGGGTTAATTCAGCAGACAACAAATTCGTGCTATTTTTTGAATGAAATATCAACTCCCGTTTTCTGGAATTAAAAATAATATTAATAATTATAATAATAATAAAATAAAAAAATATTTCAATACGTCGTCTGTTTTTGTCCAGATTACTAAACGTTAATTGGGGGTGAAAGTAAAAAATAATAATAATGATAAAAAAAAAAAAAAAAAAAAAAAAAGAAGAAGAAGAAGAAGAAGAAGACGATGTTTCTATTTCATATTTAATATTATGTTTTCTATAATGGAATGCGTCTTTCATATCTATAGAGCTAGCTTTTTCAGATGAAAATGTTTGATATCTTTCTTACCGTAATAACCCTAGGTATTGGGACAGAGTCATGAGTAAACTGTGTAGACCAAGTTAAGACGTCGCAGAATGCCTGTTTCCCACTTGTCCAGCAATATTTCAAACACATCAACAGGTAGTGGAACGGACTTTTACAACTTATAGGACAAGTATGGTAAGGAATTAAGGTGTCCCAATATTTAGAGTAATTCAAATGGTATTTCTGCCCAACATAGATTTGAGTGCTCGTCAGAATCGCCTGAAGATGCGGTTCTAACGAGTAACCACGATCTATGGGTTTGAACAAAATTAAGGAGAAGGGTATTCATTGCATGCGTTTGTTAACTTGATGTATAACAATTTTACAATTTCAAGTATAATTTACCCGAATTATTTGCTTTAGTGATGAGCATCACATTAAGAAAACGAAGAAGAACTTACTTAGCGTATGGTGAATGTATTTTTTCTCCCACAACATCTGAATGTTACACAGAATCTCTGTCCTGTCTACAGATCATCATCAATGAATGAATGAAGGAAGGAACGAAAGAACAGACGGACAGACGAATGAACAGACTAGCGGAACTTTTATATGTCCAGTTTAAATGAGAACCAGAATCGTTATCTGAGTGATAAAAATCACATTGAGAAGACGAAGAAGAACTTACTTAGCGTATCGTGAATATATTTTCTCGCACAACACCTGCATGTCACGCAGACTCTCCGCCCTGTCTATAGCTCATTATGAATGAGTGAATGACTGAATGATCTGTTGTGTTTCTTAAATTAGCCCGCGGATGTTAAAACCAAATATTTGGCATGTGCGCCCAGAGAATACTCATGTCAGCAAGGGAATCTGCCCAGCCTGATAGTAGTCTTCGGTGACCAAATGAAGACCATGTGATCTATTGTGTTTCTTAAATAAGCCTGCATATGACAAAACAAAACATTTGACATGAGGGCTCAGAGAAGACTCCTATCAAAGTCTTAAGTTTGAAAAAAGATGCTTTATCTGTTTGAAATGATGTCTGTCCTTGCTCTTCTCTGTCTTCCTCTGGAGCTGAAAAAGTTTGTTGCGTTTCCGAGCAAACCGTTTAATTTCTTGGATGATTCATAAGAGGCTCTTTCTCTCTCCAAACCTTTTCATAGGAACAACTTTGAAATGCGTTGATTTATACATGATCACAGTCTTCGCTGACCAAATGAAGACCATATGATCTGTTATGTTTCTAAAACCTGCGCATGACAAAACCAAACATTTGACATAAGCGCCTAGAGAGCACCCAATGAAAACTCAAATCAGTAAGGACATCCACCCAGTCTGATCAGAATCTTCGCTGTCTAAACGAAGACGGCTGGGTCCTTAGCTACTCATTGACCGCGCAGCAAAGACCTGGACAGGCTGATCTGAGTCATCGCTTGGGCACAGGTAAAACTCTTTGTTTTTTGTCATGCACCGGTTCAAATGATCCCTATTACCTGTATAGTGGCTCCGTTTTTCCTATATTTTTAATACGGCTGCGTTTTGCGGTTGCGTTTTATTCCCTCCCCTTGTTTTTATACTCGTATGAGGCGGAGTTTGTACAAAGTCTCCTCCAAGCAGGCAAAAACACCTCGCACAACAATTCAATTTCACCTACAGATATACAGATGATGAATTGTCTCTGAAAAACACAAAATTTGCAGAGTATTTGGAATTCATCTATCCACGTGAACTTGAAATAAAGGAAACAACGGAGACTGCAGCCTCCTCCTCATACTTGGATTGTTATCTCTACATTGACAATGGAAAGCTTGCTACTAGGCTTTACGACAAACGGAATGGCTTCAATTTCCCATTGTTAACTTTCCATTCCTGAGCAGTAATATCCCTTCTGCACCAGCATACGGCGTTTACGTTTCACAGTTAATCCGTTATGCCAGAGCCTGTTCAAATTATCAGGACTTCATTATGAGCGTGGGAAAGTGCTCACTACAAAGTTGTTGAGCCAGGGGTATCAAAAAACCAAACTGGTAGCAACACTTAAGCAGCATCATGATCTGGTCAATCCCTACAATGTGGCAGTTTCCAGAATTGTTTCTGATGTTTTTGCCACTGACGCGCCATAAGTAGACTTCCAAAATCCCGCACATACGCTTCTTCGTTCAGGCCTATGGGCATGGTGGGCGAAGCTTGCTTACCAAGTAATGCTTACTATCCGCGGACGCCTGATTACACCCTTTATTCTGGGGTCCATGTCTGTTGGTCTGAACATTCTGATTCGTCATTCATTTACGGATTTATGAGTTTGGATTATGGCTTACGTTAACCGCAACTACACAGTCACGTTCTGTTATCAACATATACTCTGAACTAGTCACGTCTGTCTGTTACTCAGAGAAAAGCTGGGTAGTTTCCAGTTGTATAGAGACTGGAAAATATAATGTGAAACCACTTCAATTCGGAGAGAACCGCCAACCGTTCAAACATACCGCACCATTATGTCCACAGCTGGACTCGAACCTACACGGCAGAGGTGTGTGTAGCTAGTCATGAGATAAACCTCGCTTCCGGCTGATCTGTTTGGGTGCCCTATCAGTTACAATGTATAAAATGAGTTAAGGGCGTTGCCTTCAGTGAAGAGTACATTTATTTTTTAGAATGGTACTCCAGGTAGAATAGATGGTTGTTGTCCGCTCCATCGAATTACCCCAAACCACCCCAAACTACACCAAATTACCCCAAACCACTTTTTTTTTTTTTTTTGTATATATACATGTAAAATGTATTCATTGACTTTGCTGCATTTTGTAGTATTGATTTACATCCAATATAAGACATTTAAGGCTCATTCGTAGGGGATTAAGCGGTTGCATAGGCCAAAGTTTTGTAAGGTTACTGTCCCCTTATCAGCTCTGTTGGAGACACTTGACACCATTTTACTGTCATTATTCCTCGGTGATGAAAAGTCTAAGGGACTGGAAACTTCACTGTGATTATTTTCTAGGTATACAAAAATCAAATAACTATGGTTTGATCAGAATTTGCCAAGAGACAAGGAAAATATTTATGCTCAAAGTACATTAAAATTCTGTCGAAACTATGCCTGGGTGTCTCAAGCAAGAAAGATAACTCTTGGCATGTGATGTCATCAGCAACCTCTCAATTGCGCCGTGCCAGCTGGAAACTAAGGGTAAAATTTTATCCTTGGGCTAACGTGACAGGGCCAACACATCCTATTATTATACAGTACAATGCCAGAAAACGTTAAGCAGATTAAGACTTAAGTCATAAATTTACAAACAAACTACATCAATATGAGCAAAAAGACCTATATATGCCCCAAAATGCATCAATATATGTATTTTGTATGTATATACATATACTATATGTGTGTAAATAGACCTTTATTGTGTATTTTATTTTATTAATGGTGGTTTGGCGTGGTTTGGGGTAATTCGATGGACCCGTGTTGTCGGTAAATAGCAAGACCTAACATATTAACACACGTAATTCACGAGTTCCTTCCCTTGATTGATCTTTATCCTTGACCTTGACATTAAAGGCCGTCAGAAGCATGAAGTCTTGCCGAACCGTCGCTAAATTGCTCCAAAACAGTGGCTTTCCGGCACTGTCAGTACGTTGCAGGTAATATTTTAAATTGAATTATTTTATTCATCTACATTTTTACACAGTATCCCATGGTAATCACAAGGGCAAAAAAACACCGGGTCGTTATATGAAGCCACTGAGGCCTTCCCAGGGGTTTAGGGGAACATGCCCATTTATTTTCATGGAACATTGGAAACATTTCAAGGGAACAAGGGAATCAGCCAGTTTTGGAGAACAGGGAACATGAAAATTTTGAAATCACTTTTAGGGAACAAGGACATTATTTTTCAGGGAACATGGACAACCCCAGGGAGGCCCTCATCAAGGGAAGTAATGCACAAGTTTGGCTTGTGAAAAAGATTGGGAACATACCCCAGCCAGTTATCATCCTTTGACTTCAGAGAAACTTCAAAAGCCCATCAACATTTGTTGCGTTTTGTTCCTGTTCCCTCTAGCTCTGCAGGACAAGAAGGTGGACTGCACCACTATCTTACTAAACTATATAGTTAACCGTGCCCGAAGTTTTCTGAGCTACATTGTATATGATGTTATGTAGTGTCACCAGTTAGTTTTCTTGTTTCCCTGTGAAAACACTGTGGAATTTGTGGGTACTCATTAAAAGCACATTGGTAGAAGCATCTTTAATAAGTATCCACAATGTGTTTCACAAAGGAATATGAAAATTCTTTTTTTTTTTTTTTTTTTTTTTGTTAAAAAAAAAAGCACCTTTTCAAAAGCTCTGATTGACCTCACATTACTCAATTCCTTCTCATAATGATCAGTGACTGAACAATGTTGACAGTGCAGTACTTAATTTTGTACTTTGAGTATGTCTTTCTTGTATTTTCAAACATTTTATATCCCTCAACCAGAGCTGGAGAAGGACATATGCATTGTTTTTGTTCTGGATCCCATTTGCATCTGCATTGGCATGCCGTTTTTTGCGTGAGTGTGTGCCCAGCAACTCTTATGGGTTGACACATTTTTATCACACTTGCAGCCTTAGTTGCAGGAATATATCAGTGGGAAATGCTTGAAAGCTGGTTTGATTTTGGTGACCTTGAATTAATTTTCAAGGTTGTTGTCCAATTATGACTGAAAAACGGCTAAAGTGTACTCTGTCTCCTGAACCGAGGCTGAATTGATAAGATTCTGGTGATCTTAATCTTGTTTTCAAGGCCATCATGTGACTTAGAAAGTTGGAGGTAATGGGATGGGGATGTAGGGCTCATGGGAAAAGGGGGGCAAGGAGGAAAGTAACTTGGGATAATTATGGTATGGATGTATCATTGCTGAATTGCTGGAGGAATGTGTCAGGAGGCTCTTGATTTGGAAAGAAGAAATGGAGGAAAAAGGACTGAGAGAAAATGCAGGAAAGACTTAGATCATGATCTGTGGCATGGGCCTGGACCTCCTGCAGAGTTCAGGCGAGTTTCCTTGTGCAGTCTGTTGCACTGGAGTGGGCAGCAACAGCATCTTCTGCAACGGCTGCAAGCACTGGGTGCACAAGAAATGCAGTTAGCTCAAGTGCTTGACAGAAGACCCTAATTACAGATGTACATGGTGCCAGGGAACTGCATGCCCCTTGGAAGGCAGACCACAGAGGGAAGTCCCTGACCAGCTGGAGGTGGTAGCTTCATTTTGCTACATTTATGCACCTAGTAGACATGATCTCAGCAGCCAGTGGCTGTGAACGTTCAACTACAACACATGTGAAAACCCCCTGGAAGAAGTTCACACCCAGGGAAACCCGATATCGGGATATCGGAGGTTGCAAGATTTCGGAGGTAAACAAATGATGTCATCCAGCGACAGTGTATGTACTTATCCTCTTTTAATGATCAAAAAAGTGCTTCTAGAGGATAAGCAACGTAACCTATATTTTCTCAGTTGAATAGCTTAATATATGAAAATGGCATTTCAAGATAAAATATCCTCCTGTTTATTCAAAATCACGTTTGAAAAGGAAATTTCATTGTTTTTCACCCACATTCCATTTTCAATTGTTTATAGCTTTTATCCTGTAAAGCTTTTTCATTGAGTATGTATGTCTGTATAATCTAGAACCTTTCTATAAATTATACAAGAAATAGCAGATGTGAATAAATTACTTAAGTGGCAGATTTTTTAGATTTCTTTAGGGTTGTTGTCATATTTATTGGTAACAGGATGTCGGAGGTATGATGCAGGGATGTCGGAGGACAGATTTATATTGGTTATCGGGATATCGGAGGAAAGGAAATATTGTGTTCTTCTTAAAACCGCTACATCTTTTCTGAAACATGATCTTGCCTGGTTTAATATGTTGAAGAGGATTACCTGAATCGTCAGGAGTGGCATGTAGCAAGCGAACAAAGCGTTTATGCTGACTGGCAAAGAATAAATGAAATAATGTGCCACAGACTTATCAAGATAAAACATCAAGATAACCAGCCTTTGTGATGAAAACCCCGGTAACAAACACGACTTCACATATAAAAAGTGGGGATTGCAGGGCTGTAAATCATTTTTTTTTTTTTTTTTTTGTTTTTTTGTTTTGTTTTCTTGTTTCTGCTCTAAAATATGTATTGAGATACTCTTAAGAATCACGTCATTTCTGCTCTAAAACATAGGCTGCGGGTTATCGTTAGAACCGCCTCGATCAAAAAAAAAAAAAAAAAATATTACGAAAATTAACAGTTTTCTTTCTGAATAGTTTGTATTTTTAAGACATGAAAATTTCATTCTGCGTGTTTTCATATTTGTTCATCACAACGTTTTGTGCCTTTGGTGAGTTTATAGGCCTATACACAGACTTTTGAAATGGAAGGGGCAGGTGTGTGAATTCTTGGCTATTCTTAAAGGGGACACAGATGCCAATAAAGTGCCGATGGGGGATGCAAAATTAAGGAATGTAAAGTGATTTTATGGCCAAACCTGCATGATTTTGAAATAATTGGCCCGAAAGGGGTACAGGTCTCCTTTCATCGTTTGGTCGCTCAAACACTCCATGGATTTTCCACTTACATTTAATTTAGGCTTAAAAACCCAGGCCTGTGGGTTTTGAAATGGGGATGGTGTGACCGTACAGAGGCGTGCAAATTCTCAGAAAATGTCGATTTAGAGGCGAAAATTAGGGGTGCTTGATTTTTTAAACAATTTGTCCACAATGGGGGCTACGTTCACCAACTCCCGCCTCTCCCCCCCCCCCCCCCCCCCCCCACACACACACTCATTATAAGAAAAATGATAGATTCTTGTAATTAGGTATACAAATGTCAGCCCGTCAGATGAAATGTCAGATGAAAAATAGATCATCTTGGTTCAAATGCCATTTTCACCACCACAAAAAAGCTGAGAAAGGAAATATTTGTTTTAACATATTCATTATTATGTCTCTAGAACGAGCAACTCAGCTTTTTTATCAACTGATTAAGATATAAGCTATCAAAAATGGATAAGTACATACCCTATCGCTGGATGACGTCATTTGTTTACCTCCGAAATCTCGCAACCTCCGATATCCCGATATCGGGTTTCCCTGGGTGGTTCAAGGAGCTGCTACCATTTCTCCATTCCTGCCACTTCTCTTTCAAGATACATGTGCAGAGCGCAAGGCTCCAAGCCAGAGAGACTTGGCCATTGACAAAGCCAAACCTCCAACATCTGCAGCGAAGTGACAGGGTAATGATCAGACAGATCTGCAATGTCAAGCCACAAGACATTGCCACCACCAGATCTACTTGCGCCACTTGGCATTGAGGATCTGGACCTCATTCTGAAGGAGAAAAGGCTCAGCTGGTATGGATATGTGGAACGCTGCAATGGTGCAGTCAAGACAGCCTTTGACATACAGGTTGATGGAAAGCATGGGCCTGGGAGGCCCAAGATGATACGGAAGCAGCTGACAAAGAGGGATTGCAGAGAGTGGAAGCTCTCTGCTATCAACCCTCATGATAGACATACCTGGAGATCTGGTGTGAGATAAGCCATGCATGCAGCAAGCCAAGGGGGCCCACTGATGTGGTTGTTAGCCCTGTACCTGCACATTAATAAAAAATCTGATGACGATGATGGGGTGGTCGGGTGTTGCGAAGGTGTCGTGTATCTTTCATCACCGGGGCATTCAGCTGATACTGGCTTACAGTTGGGCAAGGCCAGCTATTCCTTGTAGCAGGTAAGGGTAGAGGGGGAATGTTTTTCTTCAGTTTCTTCATTTTCATTCCTGTTCCTCTGTCTTCCCTGCCCCTCACTTACATCTCTTCTACATTGTACTGTTTCTATTGTCTCTTTTCTCCCTTTCTCTGGGAGACGACACAAAATGACCCATAAGGGTTGATGTGTTGTTAAACCCCATACAATGATGATGATGATGTGTGCGAGCCGGTATTTCGAAACCTACCCCATTCATGTATGAAATGTTGACCTATTCATATACTGCCTTTTGATATTTTGTACCCATTCATATGGAATCTACACTTTGCTGTTTGCATACTGTACATGTTTACAAATAAAATACAATTGTATTTCACAATTTAAATGCCATTTATCTATCATCTTGTACACTGGCACACATTTACACTAACACAGCTGTCAATTATTCTTAGTGGACTCATCTATCCTTATCACTTGGATGTGTCTGTTCTTTTAAAAGTGGGGCCTTTCATATACGTCAAGAAAAATCGAGTCAGTCATATATTTTTGTTAAAAAACGGGCACTAATCATATACCTGGCAGTGCTGAAAAAGTGTGCCATTCTGTACGCACACCCCCACTATACCATATATAAGAAGTTATACTTGCCTTCTTTGGTGAGAGCATTGATATTCACTTTTGTGGAGAAGACCTGTGTTATCATATCAGGCAAGAAATTGCTAATTCAAGTTTGGTCATGGATTGTTCTTGGTGATGAAACCGGAATGATGAACTCTCCGTAATCCATAATCTGTGAATCAGTTAAATGGTAATTTTTAGTTAAGTACTGCTTGTAAGCATTTCATTTGGCACAAAAAAAAAAAAAAAAATTCTCAACTTGAAAACAAAGTAAAAAAACAATGAACAAGATCAAGACAAAAGAAAACTCAGTCACAAATTCCCAAAAGTGCAGGACTCTATCTATAAACCCTAACATCGGTTTCAGTGAAGAAACAGAAATTGTCTGTGTTGATAAACAATAGTGCTCATGGAGCAAATTTACTAGAAAACAAATTGATGCTATATGTTACTTCTTTCCCAGGAAATATCGTTCAGCATTTCATGCAAATTGTCTAAATAAGGAGACATTTTGCATGAAATCTCAATGAATTCTGAGGCATCGGTGGCTCAATTGGATCCGCGTCCGACTGGAGACAGGAGGTGCCGGGTTTGACCCCCGCCGAGGTTGGCAACATTCTTTCGTGGAGATTGATCATGAAATATTTTCTATGGTCATTCTCTCCTGATTCAAGAAGGGCAGCTGTCAGTTTCTGGCAAAAGAATGTGCACAATACTGGTTAACCGCTTAGAGGACTAAGCCTGCCCAGTAAACATGTGGTTAGGTAAACTGACCGCACTCGACATGACCCCATTGGGTTGACTGGGCCATAAAATCCCAACACAAACAAACAAATGAATTCTGAAAGGAATGACCATTGAGAGTAATGACCATACACACACAAATGAAAATATCCAAAGTGCTTAAGTTTTCAGGACCATATTAGCTTGTTTTGGCCAGCTGAACCATATCTGTGACTCCCATTTTGTTTGAGAGAAAATAAGAATATATAAATGTCATCTGGAATTTTTACCTAGCAAGCAAATCATAAGAATGGGAATTTCATTTGGACAGTGACCCCAGTTATATGGTTAAAGTTGTACGGGCATGGATAACGTTGCCAAAGGCAACGTTAATGCCGGTAAAGCGGGCGTCAAAGGCAGCAGGCAGTGTTAGTTAACACGGGTGAAACCCCGGCATGAAACTCGCCACTGTATCCTGCCTATGTGACGTCTGTCAGCTGATCTGTGCCAAACCAATCTCGCGAATTTAAAACTGGCGAGAACCAGTTATTTTCTTAAAATGATTTTTTTTCTTTTCATGAATCTTTAAAGATGTTTTTAAATGGCAAGAAATATATACACATTATTTTCAATAAATAGTGCAAAAATGAAAAAAAAAAAATGACAACTGATTTTAAATAATTCACCTGGCACTTTCATCTCAGTTTGTCAGAAGCATATCAGATACTGTGACTCAAAGTGTCTACTGATAATCATAACACTATAGAATCAGTCGGATTTTGACACTGTATTAGGGAAATCATTTTCATACACATTTTTTCTACACTTGTTTAACTTCCATTTCATTATTTGAAGCAACTGCAGAAATTTCAAAGCTACATATTTAGCATTTAAAAAATATAATTATTTATTCTTGACTACTTCAATAATGTTGGTCAATGTTAAAGAGACGCTCAATGGAAACAAATAGCTAATCAAGGTGACATTTGGCGGGAATCGTAATAAAAAATAAGAGCCAGTCTAGTGTATTTGTTTTTTTTTCTTCTTGTATGCATACAGATTGTGACCCTGTCCTGCATCAACAAAAACAATAACACTTTCTTTTTGGCTAACTTTGAAAATTAAGCAATTGTCATACCCATTTCTAGGCATTGCCTAAATTCATATTACAGAGTTATGGCATTTTTTTCTGTTACAGTTCAGTATGGGCAGATGTGAAGATGGGACCACCTGATGCTATCCTAGGTGTCACAGAAGCTTACAAGAAAGACTCCAACCCCAAGAAGATAAACCTTGGTGTGGGAGCTTATAGAGGGGATGATGGAAAACCATTCATACTGGAATGTGTGAAAAAGGTATGACATACAGTTGATCTTATCACATAGCTTGAGATATAGCACTTTCAAAATGTGTTGATATTTTTCTTATTTCTCCCCAAAATATGGTGTGGTCATTAGAGTACCATGCTGAGGCACTTCTAGGTTGTACTCACAACATGCTTGCATGGAGAACGAAGAAAAATATTTATCTTGATTTCTTGATACCCCTCTTATCTGGAGCTATGTTATTTTACATCCCCACCCCACCCCTATTCCCACCCCATCATGTGGCATGCTATAAGCAGCCTAACGGCATGTATCTAGATTTTGTCATTCTATCTGTATGTGTCTTTATATATGTTAACTTTTACATCATTGTATTGTATAAAGCTTTTTTTTTCATTTGCTTATATTTATGAATGTCTTCATTTGAATTTGTTTGAAATTTAGGAAAGGAACTAAATAAGCTCTTAATATGCTTTTGTTCTAATCCTATTGTTACCCCCACGCTTTTTAGAAAAAGCGTCGGGGATATTGTTATCGCCTCCGTCCGTCTGTCTGTCCGTCTGTCAGTCCGTCTGTCCGTTATGCTATCTCCTCCCAAACCGCTGTACAGAATCCAACCAAATTTGGTGAGTGGCTTGCTTACACAAGTGGGGCGTGCAAGAGCACGTTTATTTTTGGCCCTGCCCCCAGGGACCCTGGGGAGGGGTCAAAAGGTCAAATATTAACAATTTTCAATTTCAAAGTCAATTTTAAAGATTTTTATGCGAAAATGTGCACATATACTCAGTAGTGATAGATGTAAAACATATTGAACGGGATTTACTTTGTGACCCCTGGAACACCCCCCTTTGGGGTGGGGCGGGGTCAAAAATTAAGTTTCTCACAACATGGTCATGTGACATATCAAATTGAAGGGAATGATGAGTACAATAACATACAAGTAGAATTTTGCCTGGTTGCTTAAAACTATGCTGTGTGGTACAAGGGCAATTTCTGCCAGAAGCGTGGGGATTTGCAATGGCGTGCCATCGACTGCCCGATCTAGTTGTATTTTTGTAGGTATTGTATATGTAAACAGTTTGAAAATAAATATGTTTAAACCAATTTGTAAGAAATTAGAGTTTGGTCTGTATCACTACTGCAAAGATAATTGTCAGTTGACATTGTCTTGTTGCTGTTCAAGACTGATAGTCAAGGTTGTAGACTTAGATATTTTGTTTAAAAACATCAATATTTCATGTAATTTTTTTGTTTTTGCATTGTGGGGGATGGTTGGGTGAGGCGATGGTGTCCTATAGTTTTTGTCACAGTGGCGTCCAACTGATATTGGCTTACAGTTGGGTAAGGCCCGCTGTAGCAGGTAAGGGTAGAGGGGAATGTTGTTATTTCCTCTGTTCCTTCACTTTCTTTCATTTCCCTCTTTCTTCCCTATCCCTCTCTTTCATCTCCTGTACTATCCCTTTTTCTGGGAAACAACACAAAATGACCCTCAAGGGTTGACATGTCATTAAACCCCAACACAATCAAAATGTTTTTGCTAAATATTTCTGAAAGTTGTTGATACATTTTATTATATACCTAGCAGTAAAGTGTACGTATTTCTCAATCATTTTTTTTCTACAATTATATGATAGCGGTAACAAGTGAATAATTTCACAGTGTCAACCATTTCTGTAGACTGCTTTCTGCATTACTGCATTTCATCTTGACTCCCTCAGCCGCCAAAAGGGACTTTAACCTGACCAAATGAAAGACATTACTATAATGTCATGAAACTGTTGATGTTACATCATGAAGTGACGTCAACTTGCTTGCTAATGAATGGACTGGATAGCGCCATGGTTTTGGAGAACTAAGAAAAAAATGTTTTATCCTGATAGTCCCTTGTCTGGAGCTGTGTAAGTCATGGGATTTTCACCATATAACATGAGAAATGAGCAAAGTTTTGGTTATTAACCACATTAACCCTTCTCATGCTGAATTTATTATGTTGCCATGCCTGCTTCTAACTATCAGCCAATCAGATTACTTGATCCAGGTTTTCGATACAAATTCACATACTTAATGGCAAACAGTGTAGGTCCAGATCAGTTGGGTTCTTCAGAAGCCAACTGATTTGGATCTACACTGTTTGCAAAGTCAGGACATATCCGGGTTCAGCAGCGCTAGGGTGAAGACAGATGTATGAGGTAAATAACGGTTGCAAGAAACAATAAATTTAAAACCTAGTTCAAAATCTGCTCTGTTCTGAAAATGGGTCTAATAGGGGAATGAAGGGCTCACTAAGGCTGGCTAATCAGAGCCAAAAAGATTATCGATTATCAGTCCTGCCATTATGATTGATAGTCATTTAGTAATCACTGAAAATTTGGTCATAATTTAACCTGTCTGTCTGAGCATGACTCTTACCATATGATACTTTACTGTATATATTTGGTCAGACAGGCCTATGCAAACAGTGTAGACCCAGATAGTCACCACAAAATGGGTGTCTCATCAGGGACTGCACTATTTGCCACTCATCCAGCTATTTTTAGACAACATTGAGTAGTAAATGGTACTTGTACAAATTTTAGATAAAGTGTGGTAAAGTGTTGATGTGTCTGAATACTAAGGGTAAATATGGTAAAGTAAGAGATACAGAAATTAAATGATCGATTTAGCAAGTCTGTAATGATTTTCATTTTTGTGGAGTTTATCGATCAGTTAATCGATTATCCGATTAATTGTGTCAGCCTTAGGGTACACAGAATACACACTCATTTATGTAATGTATTGGAATCACTGCTCACGATATGTTTTTGTGCAGAAATAAGAATTATATTGATGGAATAAATCTGTTATTTCTGTACCAAAACACATCTTGTGGCAGGTCGCTAGATTATAAGAGGGTATATCCGGATCAAAAGTTTTCTAATTTTCTATGAAAAAAAACATTGTGTGAGCTCATTAAAAGTGCCCAGGCACACGCATTAGAAGTGTCACAGCTTCTAATGAGGCACTTCTAATGAATACCCACAACATACTCTTTTTTCATGGAAAAATGAGAAAAAATACCGTATTCGACCTAATTACCACACTGTGTGCTTAGGTTTTTCAAAATTACTGGGAACACTCAGTTGTGGTAAAATATTTATCTACCTACTAAGGATACACTATAAAAAAGATCAGAAAAGGACTTATTTGATGATAATTATGCAACTTTTTTTTTTCTGATTTTCTTTATAAAGGCATATGTTGTGGGTACTCATTTGAATTGCATCGATGAGTTGATGCAATTCAAATGAGTACCCACAACGCATGCCTTTATAAAGAATGAAAGGAAATGTACACGGGCTGTATTAAATCCAAAGACTACAGAATTTTTTGACTGTGGGCTTATAGGGGTATGTGCGGTAATTAGATTGAATACGGTATCAATATGTTTGTTAAAAAAATGCTTTGTTCTAGAGATGTGTCTTTGTAGTATATATTTTACATTGATGTTTTAACTTCAGGAAAGTACCCTACCGCGCTCGACATGACCCCATTGGGTTGACTGGGCCGTAAAACCTCAACACAAACAAACAATCATGAAAGTACCCACAAAACGTTTTTTTTTTTTTTTTTTTTAATTATTTCTTTGGTGCAGAGTCTGTGATTCCAATGATTGCCCACAACAAGTATTTTTTTCACAAGTATGAGAACTATTTACTTGAATACTCCTAGCTCCTATCTAGGACTGTCAACAAGATTCGACATGACCCCATTTGGTTGACTGGGCAGTAAAACCTCAACACAAACAAACAAAACACTAGAGTGTAGCTAGAAGAAGCCAACTGATCTGGATCTGCTCTGTTTGTCATTCAGTATATCAATTTATATAAAAAATCTGGATTTAGTAATCTGATTGGCTGATAATTAGAAATGGGCGGTGCATCCTTATTTATTCTGCATGACAAGAGTTAATGATAGCTCCGGATAAGACACTTTTTTCAATTAAAAATTATTGATATTTTTCTTTTTTCTCCACAGAAACATTATACTGTGGGACTTCTAATGAGTACCCACAATATATGTTTTTGTAGAGAAATAAAAAAAAAACGTTATGTGGATATCCCCTCTTATCTGGAGCTTTGCTTAACCCTTAAAGCGCCAAGAAAACCTGCATCTGAAAATGTCGTCTGTTTATGTCGTCTGCTGAATATTCTTGCAAACTTTTCAAACCTATTTTTGCGTACAGGCAAACAGTGTGGACCCAGATCAGACTGCTCCTAAAGGAGCAGTCTGATCTGGGTCCACATTGTTTGCAGAAATGACTTTTAAAGTAACTGGCAGAAGACAAAGCAGACGACAATAGTTGTGGTTGGCGCTTTAAGGGCTAATGCAAATCTGATTTCAGGCAAGAGAGATTTTGTGAGAAGAGTGGGATAAGGTTACTCTGTTTGATTTGCATTAAAGATTAATTTTAATTTTTATATCTTTGCTCTCATGGAAGCAAACTCTTTGCATTAAGAATGGCCTCCTTGAGATGGGTTTCAGATGAGAGTGATCTCCCTTGGCGGTGCATCAATTTACCAAAAACCTTTAACCTGTTGCCAGTACAAATCAGCAAATACAAATACCTTGACATCACATTCCTAGTAATAGATAAGATGGGGTATCAGTGTAATTGTTTTCTTGTTTCTCCATGAAAACATATGTTGTGGGTACTCATTAGAAGTGCTTAGCGAGGTGCTTCTAATGAGTACCCACAATGTATGTTTCTGAGGACAAATCAGAAAAATATCCATACTTTTTGGTTGAAAAAAGTACCTTTAATATCCAGTATTATGATTGTATTGTATTCATTACACAAGGCATCAACAGATGCTGACATCTCACCTTTCTTGGTCATGTACAGGATAAGGGTGTGGATTATTGATACTGTTACCTTTACCCCTCTAAGGCAACTTCAGCAGATGACACATTTTCTTATTGATGATATTTTTCTTATTTTTCCTAGAAAATAGGATTTGACATTTCATGCAGTTTGTCTCTGTTGGAGACAGTTTGCATAAAATGTCAAAACCTGTTTTCTGGGAAAATAAGAAATGAATTTCAAACTGTCGTCTGCTGAAAAGTTAAACTGTAGCCTGCTGAAAAGTTTACCCAGAGTGCTAAACATTAACCACAAATAAAATGTCATACATGCTTTAAATAATGAGATGACTTGGACAAATGGTCAAACCCTGTTTTCTAGATTGGAATGAGAAAATGAAGAAAATATGAGTTGTCATCTGCTAATTGTCGTCTGCAGCAAGGTGAAGGTTACAGCTGATGTGTTAAATTATTTTCATCTGACTTCTCTGTAGTTTGGTTTGTTCATGTTAGCAGAGTTTAATTAGTTTAGTTTCTGTTTGAGTGAATTAGGTTTTTTTAACAATCTCTGGGCAATTCAGTAGACGACAATGTGATATACCATTTGTTTTCTTGTTTTTTCCTGGAAAAGAGGGTTTGACTTTGTTTCTTCCAAGAAGACAAAGTGCTTGAGATGTCAGATTCCTATTATCTGGTAGTGACAAGAAAATGTATATCAGAATGTTGTCAGATGAATCTTTTTTCCCAGCATGTTAAGTGTCTATACAGAGCTCCAGAGTACATACTTTTTTTCAACCCAATCATGTTGATAAGTTTCTTACTTCACCATAAAATCATATGTTATGGGTATTCATTAGAAGCACCTCACTGAGGTGCTTCTAATGAATACCACAACATACTGTTTCATAGAGAAAATAAGAAAAAATATGTACCTGGATACTCCTTTTATCTGGAATGATGTTAATAGTTGATTTGAAGTACTTGTACTTTGTAGCAAGAAAAGAGTCATATTTAATATGTCAAGACAATAAACAGTCAATGCGCCGTCCGACTGGAGACCAGGAGGTCGCGGGTTCAACCCCCGCCGAGGTCGGCAACATTCTTTCATGGAGATTGATCATGAAATATTTTCTACGGTCATTCTCTCCCTTCAGCTGATTCAAGAAGGGCAGTTGTCAGTTTCTGGCGAAAGAATGTGCACACTACTGGTTAACCGCTTAGAGGACTAAGCCTGCCCAGTAAACGTGTGGTTAGGTAAACTGACCGCACTCGACATGACCCTATTGGGTTGACTGGGCGTAAAACCTCAACACAAACAAACAATAAACAGTCAAGACACAGGCCTGCATACCTTCATAGCCTCAGATAAGATGCTTCAGCCAGACTTTTTGGTATTTATCATTTCTGCACCAGGGCATAGATTATGACCCACCAGCATGAAATCATGTTGTGTCTACCCGGTGGAATCACAAAAAAACAAAACAAAAAAAACATGGGAAGTCAGAACTTTCTGCTCAAAAACATAGATTGTGGATACTCATTAGAACTGCCTCAGCGACACGGCTCTAACAAGTTCCCACAATTTATGTTTTGAGCAGAAATATGAAAAATATCAGAATTTTTATCTGAAAACTTCCAGTTTTTGGTGGTGAAATTTTCAGTATATTTGAATTGGCGTGTTTTCATAATGACCTTGCTGACTGAGCTAATTCCAGTGAGTACCTATAACATATGTTTTGTGGGAGAATCAGAAAAACAAATCTGGGTGTTCCCTTTTACCTTGAGCTACATGTACATATCCATGCAGTCTGCTTAAACTGTTTGTTTGTGCAGTCTCAAATAAGCCAGAGAACTTGTTAACAATGAGTATTTAGTGGTAATTCCAGATAAATTTTCTTCAATGCTGGGGCGCTTCTAATGAGTAACCACAGCATATGTTTTTATGGAGAAATAAGGAAATTATCCTATAGTTTTCATCAAATACTCATTCTTAACAAAACCTATGAATAAATACCCAAACATTTTATTGGCAAACAGAAGAGCCTGGCAAAAATTTGAATTATCGTTAGCACTCTTGACCTGATCAAGAGGTCCCTGGTTTGAATCCCACTCGTGGTTGAATCTAATTCAACACTTTACGGTGCTTCATTGTACAATGCCTTTCAATTTCATCCCATCTCAGTATATGTTGAAAGAGATTGTCAGCTTCTGCCTTGAGTTTTCTTCAGTATGACCAATGGTCAGAAAAAAATGAGGCAGTTTCAGAGGAACAAGGAGCCATTACTTTGCATACAGATTCTAATGAACACCAGTTACACAGAGCTCCAGATCTGGGTCAGCACTGTTTGCCAATTACCCTTTAAGGGGTCTCTAGACTGCAATGGGTTAAATGGGATATTTTGAAAGTTTATGCATTAAATGGTGAAAAAATGCAGCCTTTGCAGAACACTGAAAACCAAACATAGATTAGTTGTATAGATAAAAAGCTTTTTCATCCAAGAAGAATTGTAATTTTGTCTTATTACTTCATATGGGAAGTTGGAAACATATTTTATGGGTACGTTGTACTTGTTAGAGGCAACCTACCCAGCTTGCCTAGGTGCTTCTAATGAGTATCACAACATATGTATTTGTGGTGAAATCAAAAAAATGTATATCTGGATAGAGTTTTGACCCAACGAAGAAACAAATTGGGTTCGTAAAATTTTTCAATTTCATACCTTGTAATATGACTCAGCTGATGTAAAAAAATAATCTATATGATTTGTGTAAGTTACATCATGAAAACATGCCTGTGTAATGTTGACCCCCTTAAACCCCACTTCTATACAGTAAAACTGGGGTTTACAGGGGTATAAAATATTTTTCTTATTTTGCTAAAAAATACAGATTGTGGGTACTCATTAGAACTGCCTCACTGAGCCAGTTCTAACGAGTACCCATAATCTATGTTTTGAGCAGAAATATGAAAAATATCAAAATTTTTATCTGAAAATTTTCCTTTTTTGGTTGTAAAATTTTTGGTATATTTGAATAGGCTTGTTTTCGTAATGTACCACTCACTGTTACAAATGATTGTGTCAGATGATTAATTTTTTTACAACAGGTGGTTCTTATTAACTTCTTAAAGAATTAAAGATTAAAAAGGTTAAAAAAAATGAGGACCATCAGATTATTCATGACATAGCTCCAGATAAGGGAGGTACATGTATCTAGATAAATAATCTTATTTCTCCGCCAAAATGTATGTTGTTGGTACTCATTAGAAGCATCTCTGATGAGTACCATGACATATGTTTGCTTATAGAAATTAGTAAAATGCCAACACTTTTTGGATAAAAAAAACCCCCAAAAAAACAAAAACTTTATCATCTGGACCTATGCTGTCAGAATATTTGTGGTACTGTAAATGTCAAAAAAATTCAAATGCTTTATTCTTTGCTTTTTTGCCCAAATTTTGTAGTTTGTGCATTAATTTTCACAACATTCTTGATGGAGTAGCAAACACTGCAGACTGTAGACCCTAATCAGAGTGTAAGGAGCACAAACGAAGGTTTACAAAATTTAGGACAATCACTGTATATATGGTAAATGTCCTAAAATTTTGTGTACCAAAGTTTCTGACAAAATCACAGGAGGTCGCAGGTTCAGCCCCCGCCGAGGTTGTCAACATTCTTTTGTGGAGATTGATCATGAAATATTTTCTACGGTCATTCTCTCCCTTCACTGATTCAAGAAGGGCAGTTGTCAGTTTCTGGCGAAAGAATGTGCACAATACTGGTTAACCGCTAAGAGGACTAAGCCTGCCCAGTAAACATGTAGTTAGGTAAACTGAACACGCTCGACATGACCCCATTGGGTTGACTGGGCAGTAAAACCTCAACACAAACAATCAGACTGCTCCTGAAGGAGCAGTCTGATCAGGTCTACACTGTTTGCCATTCCAATTAGTAAGCATTTTAGGAAACAACTGCATAAAAAGCATGATGCAGGCCAAAAAAGTATGGAACATAGTGTTTGAAATCTTAGAACATTTACTATACACCATATCTGAGATTGAAGTTCTTCCTGTTTTGTTTTAGGCTGAAGCACAGATGCTAAAAGAAGGCCTGGACCATGAGTATGCCCCGATCTCAGGCTTCCCACATTTCACTGCTGCAGCTGCCGAACTGGCTTTCGGAAAAGACAGCAAAGTCATCAAGAATAAGCTGGTAATGTTTGAATGTATTCTTTGTGGATGACATAAAATGTCACAGTTTAGTGTAGTAAATAACCTTCAGAAGGCATTGGCCCTGAAGGACTATTAAGTAGAGCAAAACGATTCACTGAAAATTACTTAAATCTTTGTAATTTGTTATAAAAATGTTCTTCAAATATATTAAAGCTACATTTCCGCCACTGATCTAAATTTAAGGATGCAAGCTTCTTGAGTACATAAAAGCTGACCAAATCTTGTGTATGGACACAAGGGCTTCAGAAAATGACAGTCTGCCTTTCCCTGGAAAATTGTGGAAATCGTTTAAACGAGGATTGGGAAAATCAGTGAAGATGTCCAGAAATGGGAAAATAGAAGTCAGACCAATTCACAGTTGTCGTTTCTTGATTGCTGAAGGATACATTGTACCCACTGGAGAAACTGACTACTGTGAATTGGTCTAACTACATCCTCTGAAACTGATGCGCTTCCCCTGGTGATTAGGAGGTCGCAGGTATCAACCCACTGGGTCAGGCAATGTGGAGATGGATTATGAAATATTTTTAGCACATAGTGACAAAGTGAGCTTTTGTGATCACATTTTGTCCATTGTCCATCATGCCTGCGTCTGTCCGTCCATCCGTCTGTAAACAATTTCTTCAGACGACATCTCCTCATAAACCACTGATAGGATTTTGATCAAACTTCACAGGAATGATTCTTGGTTGGTCTTCTTTCAAAGTTATTCAGATGGTTCCGGTCCATTGCACATCTAGATCACAGGAGCTAAAAATGGATTTCTTAACTGAAAACTTACAAAATCTTCTTGTTTAAAACCAGAAGGCCCAGGTCTTTGATGTTTGGTATGTAGCTTCATCTAGTGGACCTCTACCAAAGTGGTTCAAATTAGCCCTGGAATCAAAAATGGCCCCACACCCGGGATCACTTTTTTTACATAGACCCATATAGGAAACCTTTGAAAATCTTCTTGTCTGAAAGCAGAAGGCCCAGGCCTTTGATATTTGATACATAACTTCACCTAGTGGACCTCTACCAAGATTGTTAGTTATTGCCGTGGGGCCAAAAATGGGCCCTACCTGGGGCCGACATGTTTTACTTAGACTTACATAGAGAAAACCTTCTGAAACCAGAAGGCTCAGGCCTTTGATATTTGGTACATAGCTTCACCTAGTGGACCTCTGCCAAGATTGTTCAAATTATAGCCCTGGGGCAAAAAATGGCCCCGTCCTGGGGCCAGTGTGTTTTACATAGACTTATAGGAAAAAACTTAAAAAGTCTTCTTGTCTGAAAGTGCAAGGCCTAGGCCTTTGATATTTGGTATGTACCATTATCTAGAGGTCCCCTGACAAGAATGTTCAAATTATCCCCCTAGGGTGAAAAGAAGCCCCGCCCAGAGGGGAGTGGGGTGGGATGGGGTGCGGTGGGGTCACTTGTTTTACATAGAGCAAAAAGCCATTGGCATTGATTAGGCTTAAGACTATCAAACTAATAGGGAGGATGGACCTGATGAGTAGATGACCTTTAAGGCAAAGGTCAAGGTCATCGTGACCTTAAGTACCAAAAAAGCTTATAATTCTGCAATGCTTATGGTTAGGATCCTCAAACTTAGTAGAGATGTTGGTCCTCACCAGTAGATGATCCTGAGGGCAAAGGTCAAGGTCACCAGAACCTTTAGTATTAAAAAGCTTGATAACTTGGCAATGCTTGGGGCAAGACCCTCAAACTTAGAAGGGATGTTGGTCCTTACCAGTAGATGACACTGAGGGCAAAAGTCATGGTAAAGCTCACCATGACCTTTAGTACAAAAAAACTAATGTCAGCACTGAGCAGTGCTTGTGGCTAGAGCCCTTGAACTTAGATGGGATGTTGGTCTTGACCAGTAGGTAACCCTAATGGCAGAGGTCAAGGTCACAGTGACCTCTGTTGGATGTGTGTACGGTTGGTGATCAAGAGGTTGCCGGTTCGACCCACGCCGGGTTAGCAACATTCTTTCGTGGAGATTGACCATGAAATATTTTTTACAGTCATTCTCTGCCTTCTGCTGATTCAAGAAGGGCAGTTGTCAGATTCTGGCGAAAGAATATGCACAGTACTGGTTAACCGCTTTGAGGACTAAACCTGCCCAGTAAAAGTGTGGTTAGGTAAACTGACCACCCCTGATATGACCCCATTGGGTTGTCTGGGCCATAAAACCTTAACACAAACCAACACAGTGACCTCTAGTATAAGACAAGCTTGTAACTCGGCAATGCTTGGGGCTAGGACCCTCAAACATAGTAGGAATGTTTCTTATGACCAGAAGATGACCCAGAGGGCAAAGGTCATGGTCAAGTTCTCCATGACCTTTAGAACCACATCTCTGTTAGCAATGCTATGTATAACATGATTCAGGTGAGCGATATAGGGCCATCATGGCCCTCTTGTCAACTGTCATTCTCTCCCTTCTGCTAATTCAAGAAGGGCATTTGTCAGTTTCTGGCAAAAGGATGTGCACAAGTAATGGTTCACCACTTAGAGGACTAAGCCTGCTCAAGAAAAGTGTGGTTAGGTAAACTGACTAGTTTTTGATATGACCTAATTGGTGTTAACTGGGCCGTTAAAATCCAAATCAACCTTGTTGTGCCTATAGCATAAGTAAATCACTATGTTCTATGTTTTGAACTGAGGCCAACTGAGGTGACATGCATGCAGATTCATGATAAAATCTTGAGTACCTTATATATTTCACTACAGTTTTCTACAGCTTTTTTGTGAGTCCATGGCCCAACCCAGTCAGCATTCTACGTAAATCTATATCGGGCCGTCATCGGGCCCTCAGGGTAGCTGACGGCCCGATGACGGCCCGATGTAGATTTACGTAGAATGCTAGCTGGGAAGGGAAAAACTATGGGTATATGAAGTAGAACTTGCAGGTAACAGAATCACTAGTGCAGATCTCCGGACTAGGCTTGCTTGAATTAGTGATACATCAAAAATTTTATTAAGGATGTGTATTTTGGGATAATTAATCTTATTTTTGTCTGAAAACATATGAAGTTGGCACTCATGAGAAGCACCTACCTGAACCTGTTCTACTGAGTGCCCCAAACATATGTTTTTTTATGGAGAACTGTAGAAAATTATCCTAGAATTACCTCAACTACTCAACAAGTCCTCTTATACAACTTTCTCTATACTGTGTAGTCTTGTAATTTATTTTTTCAGAATGCTACTACCCAGGGTGTATCAGGAACAGGCTCTTTAAGGATTGGTTCCCAGTTTCTCGTAAGTACTTGTCATCACTGACTGTTTTTGTTTGCAATTGAGCTGGGACACAGTAGTTCCTTCAAGATTGCATGTGTACCCTGTGAAGACTCATATCAGCCTGTGCATCTGTACAGACTGATCAGCATCTTCTCTGACAGCCTCAAGATGCTTTGGATCTTTGGCTATCCACAGAATGCCCTTTGATGACTGATCAGACTGCAGAGATGTAAAGCTGATCTCAGTCCTCACTGGGCACACCTGTAATCGTGTAAAAAATGCTGTGCCCTGGCTTGTGCGGTAATTAGAATACAATAATAAAATTGATACAATAATTCAAATGGATCAGTGAAGAGACCATGCCATTGCAGCCATATCCATGCATACAGGTTATTATTCTAATTTTTACTTCCAGAGATCGAGGGTTGAGCGCAAGACTATGGTAACTCAAACATATTTTTGAAACCCTTGTTTAGGGGCAACTTGGACACCTTTGTAAACAATGCAAATTTAGGTGCCATTGCTCATACGAGCAATGGCACCTAAATTTTCATTGTTTACAGAAAGAAATGTCGTAATCTTCATAATGCCTTCATGGTGAGGAGATTAGGTTTGGGGAAAAACAACCATCTGAGTTACGCTAGTCTTGCGCTCAACCCTCGAGATGCTTCAGAAAATTATCTTAACTCTTTGCATGCTGGGTAATTGTGCATACTTTTTTTTGTATGTGGATTTTTTTTTAATCAGCTTTTTCAGAAAAAAAGGAATACCATCGGTGTGTCAAAGAGTTTGGCTCCAGATCAGGTCCTACATTTATCAAGCCTGACCTGGGTCCAAACTGTTTGCAAAGGTTATCACCAGACAGCAAAAGTCCCTACTAGCAAGGAAAGAGTTAACTTGAATTGTGTTCAGCTTTACAGTAAAAAATATGGGTGTATGTGTTGTTATGGCTTCTCTAAGCTATATAATCCATGATATTTCCATTACATAATATAATAAAGAGAAAATAAGGAAAATTTGGCTACTTAATACATTTTGTTAAATTAAGAACATTAACCCTTGTCCTGCAGAACCCGGATGTACCCTGTCTTTGTAAACAGTGTAGATCCAGATCAGTTGGCTTCTGAAGAAGCCAGCTGATCTGGATTGGCACTGTTTGCCATTAAGTATGTGAATTTATAGCAACAATCCAGACCAATTGATCTGATTGGCTGAAAATTAGGTGTGGCATCTTAATTCATTTAGCAGGACAAGGGTTAAGAAGCGTTCATGCAGTATACAATATTGACAGAAATAACCAAAACAAATTGAATCAGATTTAAAAAAAAAAAAAAAAAAAAAAAAAAATAAAAAAAAAAATAACAAAACAAATTGAATCGGATTAAAAAAAAAAAATCTAAAAAAATTGCTTAATAATGTATGCCCCTATTTACACTATATGTTATGGAAGAACATGGGGGTGTACATTATAGAGACCTGTTAATGTAATGTGTAGGTAATTAGAGGGTTCCCAAGAAATATTTTTTGTTTTTCTCTGTGCAAACCTTATGGGTAATCATAAGCTCTTTGGTGAGGCTTTTCTTTTCACTGCAAAAAATAAGACAAATGTCAGTACTTTCTGGTTGAAAAAAGCACTTTGTCTGGAGTGACATATGTAACTGTTACATTCATTTTAGGATTGCCATAATTTTTCATGTTTGCCATAACTGCTTTAGCAAGCAGGGCCCAGTTGTTCAAAGCATTGTTAGCTTAACGAGCTCGTTAGTGGTCAAAATGCTAACTTAACTATTCTAGTAAGTACAATATCTAATTCACAGGTATTTTTGCTGAAAAAAATGAGAGTAGCTTTTGCAAGCTACTCACATTTTTTCAGCAAAAAATATTAGCGCATATGCCATATTTAATGATTAAAGGTTTAACTCTATGTTAACTAACTTTAGTTTTGAACAGTTGGGCCCTGGAGTGACACAGGGATCACTTTCCAGTGGCGTCATTGGTTGCTTTTAGGTTAATGAAAATTTCATACACATATCAGCCATGATGCACCTGTCCACTGCCATCAACTGTTACTGGCCTTGACCTTTTTTTCACACTTGGCTAAACAATGTTTAGTCTGTGCGTTAAGCTCTTTAGCTATTTGGCGAATTTCTTATTATTTTATAGTTTAACCCATTGAGTCGGGAGACCGTAAAAGGGTAATTGGAAAACAGTGCAGACTCAGATCAGATGCCGCAGAACACGGTGTCTGATCAGGGTCTCCACTGTTTGCAAATAGTTATGCCATTTTTCTCCAGGAATATTTAAATCTCATAGCCAGATGTACCTAAAATTGAAATTGGACTCTTCCAATATATAGTGTGGGAGAGTCTTTTCAGTATACAATGGGTTAATAGATTTTGTATTATATTTTATTTTACAGGACAGATTCTACCCACATGGAAAAGAAGTTTACATGCCAACACCAACATGGGGAAACCATATACCTATTTTTAAGTAAGTTTCATGGCTGAATGTAGGATTTCGGGCTGGGGTGGGAGTTCAATTTGAAAATGTTTTTTTTTTTTTTTTTTTTTTTTTAAATATTCTGTATTCTCATAAATTTTTATTAGGTTCCATGGAAATGGAATGTTTCTGGCATTGCTTAGGAGTGGAAGGTGATGGTGTGTTTGTAAGGGAAAGATAACTGATTAGAATCCTATCTGAATCAGCACCTGTATTTGCAGACTTTGATGTTTATTTTAGTTTCAGCTATTTAACCCTGGGCCTTCTGAACCTGGGTATGCACTGCTTTTGCAAACAGTGTAAATCCAGAAGCCAAATGATCTGGATCTGCTTTGTTTGTCATAAAGTACCGTCAAACCTGTCTTAAAGGCCACCTGTATTAAGCAATCACCTGTCTTTAAAGGCCACTTTTTGAAGTCCCCTAAAAGGAAATTAAATGTAAATTTACCTGTATTAGGCAAGCACCTGTCTTAAGCAACCACTTTTTGGCTTTCTCCAAGGTGCTTGCTTAACACAGGTTTGACTGTATGTGAATTAGTATCAACAACCTGGATCAAGTAATCTGATTAGCTGAAAATTGGAAGTGGTTGTGGAATCTTAATTATTCATCATGGCAAGGATTAATAGATCTTTTTATTGAATTTTACCTTAACTGCCCAAAAATGTAAGGACACCTTCTAAATGCCTGGTCTTGATTTTCCTACATGTTAACAAGTCGAGAAGCCTCCGGGACATAGGCCTAGATAAGAGTGGGTATCAGGTTAATTTTTTTTTTCTTTCTCCACAAAAACATATGTTGTGGGTACTCATTAGAAATGCCTTGGTGAGGCGCTTCTAATGAGTACCTCAACATATGTTTTCGTGCAGAAATAAGAAAAATATCAACACTTTTGGATTGAAAAAAGCGCCTTTACTAGAGCTATGCTCCGGGTGGCCGAGTAGTTAGGGCTCCCAACTGGATCACAAGGTCCCAGGTTTGAATCCTGCTGGAGGTGGATTTCAACTCATGACTTGATGGTGCTTCATCAAACAGAGCCTTCCATTATCACCCTTCCATCATCTCGGTATGACTTATGTCATGTTGAAAGGGACGTAAAACACCAAATTAACCATCATCATCTACTGAGTACCATATTTACCCTAAGTGTTGGAACAGACAAGTATGAGGCCTGAGCAGACAATGTAGTTCCAGGTCAGAAGTAACAGCACATGACAACTGATCAGGTTCTGTCCTGTTATTCATTATCAACAGTGTTGCAGACATATTTACTTAATACATGTATGTAGTAAGATGGGCTTGTTCAAATTTTAGGAGAAAAAAAATTAAGAGTTATGATGTCTCAGTATTTATGATAAACATAGTACACATAAAATATTTTGGTTAAAAAATATCATAAATAACCATCAGAATTATCACCTCATCTGAAGTTATGGGATTACTTTACATGTACAGTTGAAGTTAACCCTTAAAATGCCAAGAAAACTGCATCTGAAAACGTCATCTGTTTATGTCGTCTGCTGAATATTCTTGCAAACTTTTCAAACCTATTTTTCCATACAGGCAAATCAGAGTCCACACTGTTTGCAAAATGACTTCTAAAATCACAAACAGATGGCAAAGCAGACAACAATTGTTGTGATTGGCAGTTTAAGGGTTAATGGCTTGAACATCTTTGGGACCATGCAGATTTGTTTTAAGCATGGATAGTTCAAGCCACTGAGGGTTAAGCTTAGCAATTTTAGCAGTGTTGGAGTCATTGAAGTTATACTGTATATGTATGATGTAATTTATTTCTTATTACTGCTATGTGTCATGAGCAATAATGGATGGAGTGTCTTGTTTGCTTCACAATTGTCTGTCCTGATGATTTTCTTCAAGATATTTGCGGTTTATTGAGGCAGAAAAATTTAACTACAGGAATTTATGTAGATCCAGCACACTAAATTTCACATGGCTATGTTTATATATTTTGTATTTGTTGAAAGTCATTTAACCCTGGTCATGCTGAAAGCAAATATATACTGCCTTTGCAAACAGTGTAGATCCAGATCAGTTGGCCTCTGATCCGAATCTGCACTGGTTGTCATTCAGTATGTGAATTTGTATCAGCAACCTGATCAAGTGCTGGCCTCGGTGGCTCAGTTGGATGCGCCGTCCGACTGGAGACTAGTAGGTCGCGGGTTCAACCCCCGCCGAGGCTGGCAACATTCTTTCGTGGAGATTGATCATGAAATATTTTCTGCGGTCATTCTCTCCCTTCCGCTGATTCAAGAAGGGCAGTTGTCAGTTTCTGGCGAAAGAATGTGCACAATACTGGTTAACCGCTTAGAGGACTAAGCCTGCCCAGTAAACGTGTGGTTAGGTAAACTGACTGCGCTCGACATGACCCCATTGGGTTGACTGGGCCGTAAAATCTCAACACAAACAAAAATCTGATCAAGTAATCTGATTGGCTACAAAATAGAAGTTGGCATGACATCTTAATTTATTCAGCATGATAACAGTTACTTTTCCATTCTTTGCTTGCAGGGATGCAGGAATGATCCCAAAACAGTATAGATACTATGATGCCAAAACCTGTGGGTTTGACTTTGCTGGAGCGATGGAAGATATCTCGGTATAGTTTTATATTTCTTCTACCCTGCAATAGCCATCAGCATACATAACCCCAGATAAGGCACATACCAACTCAAAAATAATGATATTTTTTTTATTTCTCCCCGAAAACATATCTTATGGGTACTCATTAGAAGTGCCTCGGCGAGGCACTTCTAATGAGTACCCATAAGATATGTTTTGGTGGAGAAATGAGAAAAATATTTTGTAGCGCATCTTGAGCTCCAGATGAATATTTCTCTTTTTTTCTCCATGAAAATGTGTGTTGTGATACTCATAAGAAGTGACTTGAGGAGTCACTTCTAATGTGTACCCGTAATATGGAGAAATAAATACATATTATTACTGTAGTAACTTGACCTGGCGGACAGTATCATGTAGAGTTGATGAGCTGATATTATTGGATCACACGAGGCGTGAATCGCTTAGTTTGATCCAATGCTATCGGTTCATCCATGAGACATGATACAGTACACCAGATCAAGTTACTACAGTAATGATGTTTTTATTTTTACCTTATCTCTCATTTTTGTTCATAATTTAACTCATTTTGCACCAAAACGTGTGATCTACTGACAATAGGTTTCGAATATTGACCTCATTAGTTTCCAGTTTCATAGTTTTGGTTCCATTGCATAAAATGACGCGCAAAACCAGGGCTTCTGCATGAGCAGAATTTGAAAAAGGCTACTAGCGTGATACAGGAAGTTGTATTTTTGTGTCGGACTTGCTAGCAGGCAGTGGTATTTTTCGTAGATATATAATAATGAAAAATATCAACACTTCTTGGTAAAAAAGTCCTTGTCTCTAGCAATGAATACCACTAGAGAGAAGTATCCATATATGGTACATAATGTGGGAAAAGGGCCCTTATGTCATAAGCACAACACAAGAAAAAGGCCCTTATTTGGTTTGTGGACAATGCAAGTCCAGATCAGCCTGCATATTAGCTGATCAAGGCCTTCTTTGTCTGCTTACAGAATCAATGGATACTGCAGTATATTTCAATGAACAGAGAATGCTCAGCTTAGACTGCACAGATACGCATACTGATCTGGACCTTCGCTGTTTGGACATGACATCCGAGTCCTTTTCCCGTGTTGCATAACAAATACAGTCAGTTAAAAGTTTTACCAGATCAGTCTGCATTTGCACAGTCATATCAAGGCCTACTCTGTCAGTATTTGTGTAGTATCCCAGCCACCCAGACATCACTATTATACATGATGGATTCTTGAAAAACCCATCCAAAAATTCATTGCTTTACATTTAACTTTCATTTTCACAGATATCGACATACATAAATACAACTGTTAGTTCTTTTTATGCTTGAAGTAGATCTGTCTTTGTTAAAGGAAGATGAGATTGGATTTTACAGTGCTCATCATTTTTAATGCTGAAACAAACTTTCTGTCTATGTCTTTAAAATACAGTCTGGGCCCAGTTGTTCAAAGCATCGTTAGCTTAACGAGCTCGTTAAGGGTTGTTTCGTTAACTGTTTTAGCGGATTCAATATACAATATTCTGATATTTTCTGCTGAAAAAATATGAGTAGCTTTTGCACTGCAAAAAGCTACTAACATTTTTACAGCAAAAAATTTCAGCATATTTGCGTATCACTCGATGTAAATTTTAACGAATCGTTAACTAACCACATTGTTAGCTTTAGACAACTGGGCCAAGGTCAAACAAGGATGCCAAAAGCAAATTTTTGAACATCGCTGAAAATTACCGATTTTGAATATTCAAAGTAGGGGTAATTTAAAGGAAATCTTGCAGTCCCTGCCCATTAGAATTATCAAGATTTGACTATATGTATTCGAGTAGGCTTGTATTTTGTAAAAATGACTTCCAAGGTATTTTGCTGGTCTGAACTTTCATCTTTTTTCCATTACACTTAAACAGTTTAGAGGAAAAGCTACAACTGAAATCAAGTGATCCTATCAGTAAATGATGTGCTGGTGTACCAGTATAAGGCAGATTGGTCATGAAATATTCTTTATGGTCATTCTCTCCCTTTTGCTGTTTTCAGAAGGGTAGTTGTCAGTTTCTGGTGAAAGAATGCGCACAGGTACTGATTAACTGCTAAGAGGACTAAGCCTGCCCAGGAAAAGTGTGATTAGGTAAACTAATTGTGCTTGACATGATCCTAATGGGTTGACTTGGCTGTAAAACTGCAACTCAATAAACTGGAAAAAAAAATAAATAGATTGTTGTCTGCTGGATTTGTGATTAGCACTGTAAGGTTTAGGTGTGAAAATAACAGAAGCTGTCTTGAAAATACAGCTTTTATTTTGATTGTTTTATCTTTCAGAAAATTCCTGAGAGGTCTGTTATTCTTCTACATGCATGTGCACATAATCCAACTGGAGTGGACCCCAAGGTATGTCAAAAAAAGTGCAGCAAAATGTTTTTTTTTTTCACCTTGATTATACCACCGACATACAAAGTATGTGGGGGTATATAGTTTTCGCTTTTCCGATTGTTCGTTCGTTCATACGTACGTTCGTTCGTTTGTATGTTCGTTCGTTGGGTCTTTCCGTCACAGGGTCAAAGTTTTTTGGTTAAAGTTTATAAGACCTCATATTTTGAAGACCCTTTGATTGATTTCATTCATATTTTGCATGATGGTAGATATAAGTTTTTATCAGCACCATCCCCACTCCGGGGTGACCTTTGGGTCAAGGTGACGGACTTAGAATTTTCATAAAAAAGTCAAAGTTTTTTGTGTTTAAGTTTATGTAGCTATATCATCAAGACCTTTGAGGAATTTCATTTATATTTCACATGTTGCTAGATATCGGCCTAGCATCTTACTCCGCATGATCCTCACCCAGGGTGTGACCGAGGTCAAGGTCACAAACTTAGAATTTTCATATAAAAATTAAAATTTTTGCGTTTAAGTTTATATAGCCATATCATCAAGACCTTTTATTAAATTTCATTATTCCCGAATTGAAAAGTCGAGCAGATGTAGTTATCAGCAAGGAATATGTTCACCTGTCCGTCCATCCTTGAAGCATTATTCGTTCATGCTTTATTTTTGTCTTAGGGTCAAAGTTTTTACGTTCAAGTTTATAAGATCTCATATTTTGAAGACCCTTAGATGGATTTCATTCATATTTGGCATGATGGTAGATATAGGTCTATAGTTTTTATCAGCACCATCTCCACCTCGGGGGTGACCTTGGGGTCAAGGTCACGGACTTAGAATTTTTATTAAAAAAGTCAAAGTTTTTTGTGTTTAAGTTTATACAGCTGTATCATCAAATTCCTTGCGGAATTTCATTTCTATTTGACATGTTGGTAGATATCGGCCTAGAGTCTTACTCAGCATGATCCCCACCCCGGGTGTGACCGAGGTCAAGGTTCACGAACTTAGAAGTTTCATATAAAAGTAAAAGTTTTTGCGTTTAAGTTTATATAGCCATATCATCAAGACCTTTTGTTAAATTTTATTATCCCCTAATTGAAAGGTTGAGCGGATATAGCTATCAGCAAGGAATTTGTTCGTCTGTCCATCCATCCATTGAAGCATTATTCGTTCATACTTTATTTTTGTCTTAGGGTTAAAGTTAATAAGACCTTATATTATGAAGACCCTTTGATGGATTTCATTCATGTTTGGCCTGATGGTAAATATAGGGCTTAAGTTTTTATCAGCACCAACCCTATCCCGGGGAATAACCTTGGGGTCAAGGTCACAGAATTTTCATAAATAAGTCAAAATTTTTGTGTTTATGTTTATATAGCTATACCATCAAGACCCTTTGAGGAATTTCATTTATATTTTACATGTTGGTAGATATAGGGCTAGAGTTTTACTCAGTATCATCCTTATCCTGGGGTATGACCTTGAGGTCAAGGTCACAGACTTAGAAATTTCATATAAAAGTAAAAAAAATTGCATCTAAGTTGATATAGCTATATTATGAAGACCCTTTGTTGGTTTCATTAATATTAAGCATGTTGGTATATATAGGTCTGAAGTTTTTCTCGCCACCATCTCCAAGCTGGGGCATGGCTTTTAAGTCAAGGTCACAGACTTTTCATACAAATGTCATTTTTGCTTTTAAAGACTGATTGATTTCACTGGTATATGGTGATAGTTATAGGGCTAAAGTTTTATTTAGCTCAATCCCTGCACCTGTGCCTGACCTTTCAGGTCAAGGGCTTTATATTATGTGTGATTGAATTTTTTCAATGTTATAACATATAGCATACAACTGCCATCTCCAGAGTCAAAGCTGCAAAGCTCTTTAAAAAGTGGCGGTAGCGCTGGTCGGGGGTATACGTGCCCCACTGAGCACTTTGTCTAGTTTTCAACAGCATCTAGTTTCCGACATATTTGTTTACCTTGGGTTCAGAGCAGGTGCACTTTACTGGTTCTCGGAACAGAAGAGCTGATAAATAGCAGCCCCAAACTACTGTGGGACATACATTGGAAAATTCCATAAAATCTAATTTTAGAAACTAATATACACTGGAATATGCACGCAAGTCAGTGTATATCACGAAGTATGGACTAGGCTGAAGGTAGCTCTGAGCTAATAAAAATCAGTCTATTTATAACTTATATAATAATACAACAAAAATATACTAATTAACCCTTTACACAGCAAAAATATACTTATTAACCCTTGCCATGCTGAATAATGTAAGGTCCACACACATTTCTAATTTTCAGCCAGTCGGATTACTTGATCCAGGTTGTTGATAAATTCACATGCTGGCCTTAGTGGCTCATTTTGATGTGTGCAGGACTGGTGATCAAGAGGTTGTGGGTTCGACACCCGCTGGGTTGGCAACATTCTTCGATGGAGATTTGATCATGGGAAATATTTTCTAAAGACATTCTGTCTAATCCACTGATGTCAGTCTCTGGTGAAAGATGTGGACACTACTGGTTAATTAGAGGACTGAGCCTACTCAGAAAAAGTGTGGTTAGGTAAACTGACCAAGCTCAACATCACTGAGCCATAGAACTCACCACTGACTAACAAACAAATTCACACACTGAATTACAAACAGGGCAGATCCAGACCAGTTGGCTTCTGAACTGATCTGGATCTACACTGTTTGCAAAGGTAGGGCATATCCGGGACCAGCAGGACCAGGGTTATTATTGTAATCAAAAGGTCAACAGTGACAGGTCAGTCTAGTCAGCCTGTATGTTTGGCAAAAGAAGAAAGAAAAAAAAAAATGATTTCTTGAATAAAAAATGCCTTAACCTTTACCAATCTCTGGGCAAAGTCAGCAGGTGACAAATTGATGATATTTTTCTTATTTTCCCAGGAAACAGGATCTGACAGTTATGCAAATTGTCTCTATTTGCTGACATTTCATGCAAATTGTCTCCATTGGAGACAGCTTGCATGAAATGTCAAATCTTATTTCGGGGGTGGTCGGGTGTGGCAAAGGTGCCATGTATCTTATGTCACCGGGGCGTCCAACTGATTTTGGCTTACAGTTGGGCAAGGCCTGCTATCCTTGTAGCAGGTAAGGGTATTGGGGGAATGTTTTTATTTCTTCTGTTTCCTCGCTTTCATTCCTGTTCCTCTTTCTTCCCTGTCCTTCTCTTTCATCTCTACTATCTCTTCTATCTCTTTTCTCCCTCTCTCTGGGAGACGACACAAAAAGACCCACAAGCGTTGACGCTTCGTTAAACCCCAACACAATCAATCAATCAAATCCTATTTCTTGGGAAAATGAGAAAAATATTTCAAAATACTTTCTGCTGAAAATTTTACCCATAGTGCTAAGGGTTAACCTGGAACTGTGATAGTAATAACAGAATCATTGAATTTTTAGCCAGAGCAGTGGCGAGAGATGAGCCAGGTGATCAAGAAGAGAAATCTGTACCCATATTTTGATATGGCCTACCAGGGATTTGCCAGTGGAGATATCAACAAAGATGCTTTCGCACTGAGACAGTTCATTGACGATGGACATGTACTGTGTCTTGCACAGTCCTTCGCTAAAAACATGGGACTTTATGGTAATTATGAAGAGTTTTCAGGGTATATGCAAACACTTAAAAACCCAGGGCCCACTTGTTCAAAACTTAACGAAGTTGTTAGCGAAAGTGACCTTAAAATTTCTATCTTGAAATATGGCAAATGCATTGTTATTTTTGCTGAAAAATGTATAGCAAAAGCTACTCTGCCATTTTTGCAGCAGAAATATCAATGTATATGAAAATACCTTAGCTCCAACTGCTAAAAAGTTTGTCATTAACAAGGTCATTTAGCTAACAATGCTTTGAACAACTGAGCCCAGATCACTTTAAGAGAATAGGTAAATCTGATGGTTGACAATTTTTGCAGCAAGAATTTGCTTTCCTTGTGCTTAAATCTTTTAAAAAATGGGGGCTACTGTTTAAAGAAAAAATCTGCTCCCTCAGGGATTGATTTTTTTTATTTGAGAAAGTAGCCCAAGTACGGAGGGAGGTAAATATTTCCATGTGGGAGTTATTTCTCTTGAAGGTGTGTTGCTTCTTAAGCATCGGAGGAGCCAGATCAGGAACTTCATTGTCAATGTATACACTGTGTAACACAGTGTCCATTGAAACTAAAATATCTTAGTCCTGTTGTTCAAAACTAACGATGTCGTTAGTTAATGTGTCGTTAAAACTTTGATCATTAAAGATGGCATATATGCTAATATTTTTGCTGAAAAAATGTGAGTAGCTTTTGCATTTGCAAAAGCTACTCACATTTTTTCAGCAAAAATACCTGTGAATTAGATACTGTACTTACTAGAACAGTTGACATTTTGACCACTTACGAGCTCGTTAAGCTAACAATGCTTTGAACAACTGGGCCCTGGTCATACTGCATTGATTTCAAGGTTGATCTGGGCCTTCACTGCTTGCTTGAAGTGTCTTGATGACTGAGCTGTTAGCTTTCCTGACAAAGGATCACAAAATCTTGAGTTTGAATCCAGCTGGAGGAGGAATTCTGCTCATGACTGTATGATGCTGCATTGCACTGAGCCTATTATTTAACTCCCATCCTCTCAAAATAACTCGGTAATGTTGAAAGGGATGCAAAATACTAAATAAATGTCACTGCTTTCTTATGCCCAAAGTCCCCTTGTTTCCATGGTATACTTCATAAGAGACAAAAGAGCTAGTTGATAAGAAATATGGGAGAAAGAGAGATTGAGATTGATGAGGGAAATAGAGAAAAATGTACCGTATAGAATGCACCCAGCAAAGCCTCGCATCAGCCTGCACATCTGTCCAGTGTAATCCATTTTTGCTAGGACAAGTATATGTTAATTTAAATTTCTTACATGTCCTTACAGCAATGGCACAAGTTGGACAAATCAGGCATGGTATTTGTACAGCCCTGTATTTATGATACCCCATATACATTTATATATTTCTGTTACTCATAGGTTTTTCTTACAGGTGAGAGGGCTGGAGCCTTCACAGTTGTGTGTAATGATCAAGATGAGATGGCCCGTGTTATGTCACAGATCAAGATTATCATTCGGCCAATGTATTCCAACCCACCAATTCATGGAGCACATATTGTGTCCAAGATCTTAAATACTCCCGAAATGTATAGTGCTTGGTATGTTATTTTAGTCTATCTCTCATTACAATAACAAGTCTTTGTAATATGGCTCCAAGGTTATAAAACTTTTTTCATGCTCAACTCAGCTGAGCATGAAATTTTCTCTGCTGATAAACTGCTAATAAATATGAAAATGCCAACAATAGTTGGCATTTTCATATTTATTAGCAGAGAAATTTTCATGCTCAGCTATGTTTAGCAAGAAAAAATTGCAATTGTTAGTAATTTGAGATTTATTAGCATGAATGATTTCATGCTCAGCTGAGTTGAGCATGAAAAAAGTTTTAAAACCTCGGGCATGGTGAACAAATGCTTTCCATTTAGAGTAGACACCTTTTCAGAAGGGAGTGGACAGAGTTTCTCCCTTAAAAGTATGCATGCTCTTTAAGGAGCTGAGTTTGTGACATTCTGCTTGCTTAACTGCATGCCAGACCCCTTCTGATAAAGGGGTTGGCCTTGGTGGCTCAGTCGGTGCGTGTCCAGCTGGTGATCAGGAGGTTGCGGGTTTGGTTACGGCCTGGTCAAGCAACATTCTATCATGGAAATTGATCATGAAATATTTTCTACAGTCATTCTCTCTATTCCACTGATTCAAGAAGAGCATTTGTCAGTTTCTGGCAAAAGAATGTGCACAAGTACTTCCTTAACCCTTGTCGTGCTGAATAAATTAAGATGCCACTCCCAGTTCTAATTTCCAGCCAATCAGATTACTTGATCTGAGTTTTTGATAGAAATTCACATTTTTAATGACAAACAGTGCAGGTCCAGATCAGTTGGCTTCTTCAGAAGCCAACTGATCTGGATCTACACTGTTTGCTAAGGCAGGGCATGTCATGTTTAGCAAGAGAAGGGTTAATCTGGAATAGTGAAGTATCTCCTTTATTTTCGCCGGCTTGATATGACCTTAGTGCTACTGGGCCATAAAACATCAACTCAAACACAAAGTCTCCTGTATTTTAACTTCGTAATACATTAACCTATAGATAATGTGCTATTCTATTCTGTTATTCACCCCCTCCACAGAAAAAACGACCTTTCAGTCGTTATAAAGTCTTAATTCAGAAGGTCCCTTTAACAGTTACCTGTATGACGTAGTTCCTCCCGCTCAAATGATCACGTGTCAGTTTCTTTTCTGTGGACTTTGAATGTTCAAGGATTATTATTCTGTGTTAGAAAAAATGGATTAAAATTATTCTACACGGTTAAAATTTTTATATCCTTGACTTTCTCTGGTTCTATATTCACTCCTTCTACTATCTATGTACTTATTTTCGAAATATCGATCTTAGATTTCTTGTTTTCTCAATGTTAAATTTCTTCCTTTGTTTCCGCGTCAGTCGATGCATTTCGCCCGCGGCAACTGTGGCCATTTAAAAGCTAAATGGGATACACATTTATCTTGTCTAACTTGTAATTCTTGCACACGTATCTCTCCGTGTTATATTTGTAGTTCCTGGACAGAAAAAAGTTTGGAACCTAGCAGAAAGAAGACGCCTTCATGCTACTAGAAAATCAGTTATGACGCAGAAGAGAAAACAGAAGAAATCAAAGAAATCCAAGAAGTCCCAGTCAGACATGTCTGACAACGGGACAGTTGATGGGAGCACCGCCCCTCATAGCTTTACTGCTCGGGGCAGGACCCATCAAGGTGGCAGCCTGGCGGACTTAGAGTCTGACTGGGCACTAAGCCCACCAGTCACCAGTCACCAGTCACCAGTCAACCAGTCACCAGTCAACCAGTCACCAGTCAACCAGTCACCAGTCATCCAGTCACTGGGCAACTTATCTCCGTTCATCCAGTCGCCAGTCAACCAGTCACCAGTCAACCAGTCACCAGTCAACCAGTCACCAGTCAACCAGGCACCAGTCAACTAGGCTCCAGTCAACCAGGCATGGGTTTACAGTCATTCCCGTATGACCTACAAACACAAATTCCGCCTGGTTATATTCCTATAAATGTGCCTGTACAAAGCTACGCTCCGTCCATAAGTAGCCATATTTCACAGGGTAGTGTCCACAGACTATCCAATGTCTTTATTCCTGGTTACGAACGTTCTAATAGACTAGAACTTCCTAATCCAGCTTCTTCCTCTAGACAGATTATTCCACTCGAACCTGATTTTTCGCAGGTCTCAGATCCGAGTGTAATGATTGAGCCTCCAAATTCAAATGATTTATCTATCTCCAGACCTTCAAGGAAGGATCAGTCTAAAAGAGAGCATAAATCTAAAAAGAGAAGAAGACATCGATCGTCCTCTTCTTCTATCTCTACTTCCAGATCAGACTCTTTGAGTTCTTCTCGGCGAAAGAAAAATTCAAAGAGATCTAAGCACTCTCATAAAAAGAGAAGAAGACGATCGATGACGCCTTCTTCTTCATCAAATTCCTCCCAATCTCAACTTGACATTGGTAGATATACAAGGGCTCATAAATCTCCCCAGGTTGTTCAAACGCCAACTCCAATACAACCTGAGGAGACTAATTTTAGTCAAATCACAAATCAACCTATTAATTACGATCAGATTCAGCCGAATCTCACTCAACAGAATAAGGAGTCAGATTCGGAAACTGAATCCGAAGTCTGGTCATTTGATCGTGCGATTAACGAGGTCTTCCGGCTTCTTCCTCCTGAGTTATGCCCCAAAACTCAGCAGGATCAAGCTCCATTAAAACCTCTCTCTGGGATCGAACAATTAATGGAGTCTCGTTCCACTCCATTACTTGTCCTCCCACAATCCAAATTAGTACAAAATACAACAAAATATATTCAAAATAGACTAGAATCGGACAAATGTTCAAGAGATTGGATTTGTCCGCAAAGCTTGGTTTCGGCTCTTGCTCCGACTAAATTCTACAAGAGCCAAAACCAATATTTGCCAACTGATAATATCCCTCAATTAGAAGCGGATGCGTCGCTCCTAGACATTTCTAATAAAGGAAGAGCTTCTATTCCGCTCAAGAATCTAGAAGCATGGGAAAGGAAGGCTAGAAAACTAGTCGCTATTAATTCTCATGCTGATCTATTTTCTTCAGCTGCCTTCCTTTCATTACAACAGGAATCGATGTCGGTTGCGGCCCTTTCCAGACTTCTGGAGGCCGTAGCCAAATCGATTAAACATGCTACTGCCATGTCTACACTTTTAACTACTGAATTATTCCAAGCTAGGAGGGACGCAGCCCTAGCTTCGTCTAAACTACTACTCGACAATTCCACATACGAGTTAAGGAACGCTCCTATTAACTCAAAATCCTTATTTGACGGCAGGATAAAAGAAATAGCTAAATCAAACTTCGAAGCTCAACAGCAAAGGTTTCTAGCTTCTACATCCATTCAGTCACAATCTCATTCTTATAAGCCTCCTTCGCAGAGCAGAGCTTTCAAGATACCTAAATATCCTGCTAAACAAACAACATCCAGACCTAAACCTACGCAGTCGTATAGGTCCAAAAATATTCCTCAAAGCTCATCTTCTCACATTAAGAAAGATAATATCAAGAGGACTGGTAACATCCGTCAGTTCCCCTCCTCTAAACCTGCCTCTTCCTCCGCAAGATTATGAAGGCCCGCCCTTTCCACTGCCTGCTCTTCCGCTCGCGGACATTCCAGTGGGAGGACGATTGGCCCATTTTGCGGAAAAATGGGAGGAAATAACAGACAACAAATGGGTCCTCTCTATCGTACGAAACGGATTCAGGATACCATTCATCAAAATTCCTCCTTTGTCATCTGTTCCGATCAGAATGAGTCAATCCTCCTCCCCGTTTCTCAGAGAAGAGATCGAAAATCTTCTCAACAAACGGGCAGTGGAAAGGGTACAGAATCCGGAAACTCCCGGCTTTTATTCCCGGATATTCCTTGTGCCAAAAAAGAACGGAAAGTTTCGTTTAATATTAGACCTGTCTTTATTAAACCGTTACATAGAGAAACAAGCATTCAAAATGGAGACAGTCAAATCGGTAAGACAAGCGATGAGACTCAACGATTGGGCTGTCTCCATAGATTTAACAGATGCATATCTACATGTGCCGATACATCATCAATCCAGGAAGTATCTTCGTTTCGTACACGAAGATCAAGTATATCACTTTTCGGCCCTACCGTTCGGAATGTCCCTAAGTCCGTTAATTTTCTCGAAACTGATGGACGTTATTGCAGCTTTTCTACGCCAACGTGCCATATCAGTTTTTCCATACCTAGACGATTGGCTGATAAAAAATCTGATTTACAACCGTCTGATTACTCAGACAAAGATTTGCATTCAAACTATTCAAAGCCTAGGTTTTCTGCCAAATCTCAAGAAGTCAGACCTCTTTCCTGCTCAGAAATTCACCTTCATAGGTATGGAATTTCTGACGCAACAAAATTTAGTCAGGGTTCCAGCGGATCGTGTACAGAACCTAATTCTAACAATCAAGAAAATAATGTCAGCAAAACATGTATCGGCACGAACTTTCCTTTCCCTTTTGGGCAAACTCAGTGCTGCAGCAGACCTTGTTCTCCTGGGCAGACTGCACTTACGTCCTCTTCAGATGTGCCTGCTGTCAGTCTGGAAACCTCATATTCTTCCTCTCGATCACCCGATCTCGATAAACGGCATGATTCGATCTCACTTACAATGGTGGATAAACCCCATTCGATTCGAGACAGGGACTTCAATCCATCCTCCAGACCCCAAATTCTTCCTTTATACGGATGCCAGTCATTATGGATGGGGAGCTCATTTAGAGCCGACAACACTGTCCTTTCATGGTCGCTGGACAGAAAACCAATCCCAGCTCCATATCAATATGTTAGAAATGATGGCCATACGATTAGCACTGAAACAAGCCAAAACATTTATTCACCATTCTTGCATCATGATATCCACAGACAACACAACGGTGGTCTCATATATCAACAAACAGGGTGGCACTCATTCCCCCAATCTTTGCGTAGAAGTTTGGAAAATACTCAATTGGTGCCTGGAACAAGACATAGTTATCAGAGTACGTCACATCCCAGGCAAATTCAACATTCTTGCAGACCGCCTCTCAAGACTAGACAAACCTATCAAGACAGAATGGGCTCTGGATCAAACAGTTGCGAATTCAGTATTCCAGATGCTCAACTTCCCAAATGTGGATCTGTTTGCGACAAGATTCAACCACAGACTCCCATTATATGTCTCTCCAGTACAAGACTACAAAGCACTAGCGATAGATGCCCTGTCCATGGACTGGAATCATCTTCATGCATATGCTTTTCCTCCTTTTATTCTGATACCTGCTGTTCTAGAGAAAATCCGACAACATCAGTGCAGAATAGTTCTCATAGCTCCGTTCTGGCCACAGCAACAGTGGTTCTCAGAACTTCTTCTTCTATTAGTGTCAGCTCCGATTCGTCTGCCACTAATTCCAAGACTACTGACTCAATCCAAAGGAAGATTTGTACATCAAAACCTCCCAATTCTCGACCTTCACGCTTGGGAGTTATCAAACAATCAATCAGAGATAAGAAATTTTCACAAAACGTTGCAGATTTTGTCTCCAGATCAAGAAGAGCATCTACACAAAAAGTCTACGATGCAAAATGGACCATCTTCTCTAATTGGTGTCATACAAAAAAGGTTAATCCGATCTCGGCCCCTATTACAGTTATAGCCGATTTCTTAATCTTTCTTTTTTCGGAAAAGAAATGTCAGATTAGTACTATTAAAGGTTATAGATCTATGATCTCTAACACTTTAAAATTCAAAACTGGTAATAGAATCGGATCTAATCCAGTTTTATCTGAACTTATCAGATCCTTTGAACTTCAACGACCAGTACAAAGATCTCTTACACCTAAATGGGACTTATCATGGGTTTTAGTATGTCTACAAAAACCACCTTTTGAACCTCTTGATAAGGCTTCTAAATTTCACGTTACTATTAAGACAGCCTTTCTCTTAGCTCTTGCCACTGCTAAAAGGTGTAGTGAAATACATGCTCTAGCTATGGATTCACAACATTTAAGATTTAATCAATCTGATGGTTCAGTTTCCTCGATTCTTAAATCTGTTTTTTTAGCAAAAAACCAGCTTCCTTCTGTTAAACCAGATCCTATTGTTGTTCCTAGTCTTGCTCGAATATGTAAATGGGAACATACTGACAGACTTCTTTGCCCCGTTAGGGCTCTGAAATTCTATCTCAAAATGACTAGCTCTTATCGCCAAAATAGAACTAGACTTTTTCTTCCTATTAAAGGCAATAAGGATATCTCTAAAGATACTATCTCGAGATGGATATCTTACACTGTTAAACTTGCCTATAGGAAACTCACTAAACGAGATATCTCTTTCCTTAAAATCAAAGCTCATGAAGTTAGAGCTCTTTCCTCTTCTTGGGCTTTCTTCGACAAAGTTCCTCTCAATGATATACTTCAAGCAGCGGTTTGGAATAGTTCATCAACTTTTGCCAAATTCTATCTCAGAGACATGTCTCAACAAGCACAGAATCTCCAAAGTTTGGGCCCCATTGTAGTGGCCCAAAAAGTGGTGGGGGGCCAACAGCAATCAGCTATGGATGTGTAGACAACGTCAACAGCCCCCCTAGACCTGATGCTATACTAGAGAGGTACTAATTATATCTTTATTATATATATATGTTAACCCTGGATTACTTTATCCTTGGTTAAAGGATCTTATTATTGCCTTAAGCACTAATTATGTCCTCATTATATATATATAAAAAATAAATCCTTTTATTAAGCCTTAATTCAGAAGTTGGGACTAACTTATTAGGAGAAATCCTCCCTCCTATTCTACAAATTCTAGCACATTATCTATAGGTTAATGTATTACGAAGTTAAAATGAAGTTTTTTAAAAGTAAAACATATTTTAACGAGTAATACTTAACCTATAGATAAGTATTTATCGTCCCACCTCCCTTCCCTCGCTCCTTTCTCCTAATTGTGTATTGTTTTACACATAAAAGAAACTGACACGTGATCATTTGAGCGGGAGGAACTACGTCATACAGGTAACTGTTAAAGGGACCTTCTGAATTAAGACTTTATAACAACTGAAAGGTCGTTTTTTCTGTGGAGGGGGTGAATAACAGAATAGAATAGCACATTATCTATAGGTTAAGTATTACTCGTTAAAATATGTTTTACTTTTAAAAAACTTCATTTTCATGTCCGTTCTTAGATGAGTAACTGTATTTTGTTTAAGGTTGGTTGAAGTTAAAGGTATGGCTGACAGAATCATCACAATGAGAGAAAAGTTGGTGGCTGGGTTGAAAAGAGAAGGAAGTTCCCACAACTGGCAACATATTATCGACCAGATTGGCATGTTTTGCTTCACTGGACTAAATAAAGATCAGGTGAGAGCATATATATTGCTGAATACAGTCGAACCTCTTTAGCTTTAACACTGATAGCTCATTTACCATGGCTAATTTGAACTTGTTTTTGAGTCTCAATGGAATTCTTCCGATTGCTCAAGAAACAAATATTTAGGGAAATTTTCTTATTTTAAATTGTATGTTGTGTGTATTGCCTCATGAGGCTATTCTAAGGAGTACACTCAAATACCATTATTGTGTAGAGGCTCAAAAAGATTTCCCTAAATTGTCGTCATTTGCTTTCTGACTTGGCGCTATAATTAACCCTCAGTGGCTTGAACAACCCATATGGCGAACAAATTTTTATGGTCCTTGAGATGTTTGAGACATTAAGGTACGAATGTAGTTTGAGATAAGGCAGAAATTGAGGTGATAATTAACCCTTGTTCTGCTGAATAAATTAAGATGCCCCACCCACTTCCAATTTTCAGCCAATCCGATCACTTGATCCAGATTGTTGATATAAATTCACACACTTAATGGCAAACAGTGCAGATCCAGATCAGTTGGCTTCTACAGAAGCCAGCTGATCTGGATCTACACTGTTTGCAAAGGCAGGGTATATCCTGGTTCAGCAGGACAAGGGTTAAGGATAATTTTTTACTAATTTTGCCTTGTGGGCTGAGTGGTTAGGGTTGGATCACAAGGCCCTGGGTTTGAGTCCTGCTGGAGGTAGAATTCAGCTCATGACTGTTACAGTCTTCAGTGCACAGTCTTTCAGTATCATTCTTCCATCATCTCAATATGACTTGAGTAATGTTGAAAGGGATGTACAATAATAAACCATCTTCATGTTAGTTTTGCATCCAGACTTGGAAATTGTCTGTCTGTGTACTTTTAGGAGATTTTATGAGATTTACATCAAATATAGTCTTTAATACAGGTTGAGAAAAACACACTCCATCAATACCATAAATCTATTTATTAAACCTTTTTTGGATAATAAAATGTCTATTTTTTGAGGAATATGGAGCCTTTAAGCTTTGATAAACCGGCACAGTGGCTCAGTGGTAGAGCGTCCGCTTTGTGACCGGGAGGTTGCGGGTTCGATCCCCGGCCGGGTCATACCAAAGACTTTAAAAATGGTACTAGCTGCTCTTTCGCTTGGCGCTCAGCATTAAGAAAGTAGAGCTAGAACTGGTCAGCTCAGTGTCAGTATAATGTGACTGGGTGGAATATCATGTCAAGGTGTCTGGGGCGTGATATTTCAGTGAGGCAGCACTCTAAAAGTGAGCATTGAGCTCCCTGCCACATCCAGACACCGTCGCGATATGACTGAAAAAGGTTGAAAGCAACGTTAAGCCCAAATCAAACAAAAAAATTAAGCTTTGATGAAAGAAATTCCCAACTATCTCCTACTCCCAATCATCTACTTACCTGTTTATGGTTATCCCATATTTTGTCTTAATCTTTTTCAGGTTGAACGACTTATTAATGAATTTTCGATCTATCTGACTAAGGATGGAAGGATCTCAGTTGCTGGCCTTAGCTCCACAAATGTTGATTATCTTGCATATGCAATGCATGAAGTTACAAAGTAACTCTGTTTAAACTGTCTTTATGACTGAAGTGCTGTTAAAACTGTATGTCAGGGCCCAGTTGTTCAAAGCTAACGACATCATTAGTAAACGATTCGTTAAAATTTAAATCGAGTGATACACAAATATGCCGAAATTTTTTGCTGAAAAAATGTGCACTGCAAAAGCTACTCACATTTTTTCAGCAAAAAATATCAGAATATTGTATATTGAATCCATTAAAACAGTTAACGAAATGACCCTTCACGAGCTCGTTAAGCTGACGATGCTTTGAACAACTGGGCCCAGCTAAATAAGCTCAAGTGAACAGGATACACCTGGTGGATTTTTGGCCATTTCCACAAAGGAGACAATTTTTCCTATTTGCCTTTCCTTACACAGATTCACTTCTGAAAAGGGTTTGTTGTGAAAGAAAGAATTTGGGGAGCAAATTCTTTCCTTTTAGAGCAGACCTCTTTTCAAAAGGGAGGCATCCATTCCTCCTCACCCTCTCCCCCGCCCCTACACACACACACACACAGTCACACACACACACACACACACACACACACACACACACACACACACACACACACACACACACACACAATCTTTTTCTAATGTTGTTTCTCTGAAAAATAATGTCTAAAAATTGAAATGAAGTCTGCTCCAATTTTGCTTAGCTTTTAAAAGAAATATTCTGAAGAGATCATGGGTGTACAAAACTTACAGCGAATATAAACAATCAAAAACCATCCAAAACAGTGAAGCTGCTGTGGGTCATCCATGGTAAGTGATAGATCAAATATAGTCATGTGACATTACAAGAACTAGTCATGTGACAGTACAATACAATAATCTGTTAAGTTATGATCTCTTATATAGCACTATGGGCTTATGTAATTTAATTAGTATAAAACATCTGTTAGTTTGATGTGAATATTATTAGGTGAGATTTGATAGGTTTACGCTCAGCACTCTAGGTAAAAAATTCAGCAGACAACATTTAAATACATTTTTCTATTTCTCCCAGAAAACAGGATTTGACATTTTATGCAAATTGTCTCCATTGGAGACAATTTGCATAAAATGTCAAATCCTGTTTTTGGGAAAAAAATAAGAAAAATATTTTGGAATGTTGTCTGCTGAAAATTTTACCCTGAGTGCTAAGCGTTAATGTAGATTTTATAGGTTAATGTGATAACTTCTGTGGTAGCGCTTTATATGTCTTTTCTCTCTATAAGAAATCCCTCATATACAGTCAAACCTGTGTGAAGCAGCTGCATAAGGGAAAGTCAAAATATGGTTGTTTAAGACAAGCACTTGCTTAATATAGGTCAGCTTACTCATTTTCATTTTTTATGCCCCCGCCATTTTCAATGGGGGAGCATATAGTATCACCGCTGTCCGTCCGTACTTCTGTCCCATCCCGTACATAACACAAATGGTTTCCCTGCGATATCTTTTGAAAGGATTGGTGTATTGTATATAAATTTTATACACAGATATATAATCATAAAAAAAATGTAGGTCAAGTTCGATTTAGGGTAAAATCCACCAATTATTTTGGGAGTTATGGCCCTTTTTCAAGTTTGAAAAAATTTCAGCTTTGAAAAATGGTTTCCGTGCGATATCTTCTGAAAGAATTGGTGTATTGGATTGAAATTTTATACACAGGTATATAATCATAAAATGTAGGTCAAGTTTGATTTAGAGTAAAATCCACCTATTATATTTTGGGAGTTATGGCCCTTTTTCAGCTTTGAAAAATGGTTTCCGTTTTATAACTTTTGAAAAGATGGGTGTATTGGATTCATATTTTATACACAAGCATATAATTATAAAATATAGGTCAAGTTCAATTTAGGGTAAAATCCACCAATTATTTTTGGAGGTACGGCCCTTTATCAATGTTGAAAAATAAGTGAAAAATGGTTTCCATTCGATATCTTTTGAAAAGATTAGTGTATTGGATTCAAATTTTATACACAGGTATATAATCATAAAATGTAGGTCAAGTTTGATTTAGGGTAAAATCCACCAATTATTTTGGGAGTTATGGCCCTTTTTTGACTTTGAAAAATGGTTTCCGTTCCATAATTTGAAAAGATTAGTGACTTGGATTCATATTTTATACACAAGCATATGATTATAAAATATAGGTCGTTTGATTTAGGGTAAAATCAACCAATTATTTTTGGAGTTACGGCCCTTTTTCAAAGAAAAATAGTTTCAGTTTGACATCTTTTGAAAACATTAGTGTATTGAATTCATATTTAACACATAGGTAAATCGTCATAAAATAGAGGTCAGGTTCCAATTAGGGTAAAATCAACCCATTATTATGGGAGTTATGGCCCTTTTTTACCTTCAAAAGATGTTTTCCTTCTGATATTTTTTTAGAAAAGATTGATTTGTGCATTGGATTCATATTTTATACACAGGTATATAATCATAAAATATGGTCAAATTCGATTTAGGGTAAAACCTGCCAATTATTATGAGAGTTATGGCCCTTTTTTCAACTTCATTTTATGCAACATGCTGCATGTGGGTGAGGATGGCCCTGGGCGGGGGCATCTGTGTCATACTGGCACATTTCTAGTTAGAACCTGAAAAATTGGTCTTTAAAAACAGGTGATTGCTTAATACAGGTGGCCTATAAGACAGGTTTGACTGTATAAAATTTTCTTAACATTACAAGACACAATAGGAAGATCCTTAGATTTTTTATTCAGACACCAGTAGAGGATGCTTAGAAATTCTTGAGAAAAAACAAAACTAAAATCATTTTGCATATTGTGTTGTAAGTTAGAAATAGTTTGGTGGATTAAAGTGCATGATTGAGTCACTAAAAACCAATGAATGGGCTACATCCAGCGAAAAGATAGTTTGATCAGATTGTAAAATGCTTAAGTCAACTGGATAAAGCTGGTAGAATATTCCTCCAATTTTTGACAAGGGAGATTCAGACAGCTTTTGTGACTTCCTGTTTTCTTTCCTTTACTCTAGTTCCCCTCTGAAAAGGGGTTGTATGATGCTTGTGTATTCCTAAGTCAGATTTGGCATCTCCGTCCTTGAAGTATTTGGACAGACAATGTGTAGGTTTCTGATCAGAGATTGCATTTGTTGTATCTGTCATGTGATCACTTCTAACATTTGTTTGTAGTTAGGAATCTGCATTCAGTCGGTTTCAGTTTGAAACTGGAGAGATCCATTTGGCTTAAAGGGAATGTACCCTCTCAATATGACTTAAATAATGTTAAAAGGGACGGAAAAAAAAAACTATCATCATCATCTTAGGGGAATGTAAACATTTTCAAGGTTTACCGTCCAAATTGATTTCGCTCTGTCCCCTTCTGAAAGGAAGTGTACTCTAAAAGAAAAAGAATTTGTGAAGCAAATTCTTTTCTTTTAGAGTAGACCCCTTTTCTGATGGGGACACGTGCAGGAAAGCCAATGGGAAGTCACAAAATTTGTCTCCCTTGTGTATGAATGGCAGAAAAGGTGTCAAGAATATCAAATCCCCTTAATTTAGGAATTTGTTGTCAGTTTGTTCAAATTGTGTATTTTATATAAAAAGAAGAAAATGAAACTGCAAGGCATATTTTATCCCTGATGGTGAATTTTCTTGCTGGATTAGTTTATTTTGCCAGTGGGCTAACGATGTGGGTTACAACATCCCCTATTTAAATTAATGTGAAGTGTGTTATTAGTAAGAATGAAGGAAAAAATGAGTTCTAATCAATAATTACTGCCTTTAATTTCTCCTCTTTTCCACAATATTTTCAATATATCTCTTAGTTCAGGAGTCAAATTACATATTCATTTGTTAAATGTGAATCTTTGATTTATTTTTTTCTCAATTCCGCAAATCTGATATGTCAAGCAACGGATATCTCGAAGTATAACAGACAGTCCCTTGGACTTCGGATAAGCAGTCATGCAGAAAGAGAAAAAAGAAACAACTAGATGATGCCTTATACTGAAGAATTAGGAAAGGATCAAAGCAGTCAGTGTTCATCATGTCAGTACCTTTTCCTATGCACAAAAGTGTTCCAAGGAGACAATTTATATGAAATGTCAAATCCTACTTTCAGGGAAAAAAAGCAAACATTTTTAAGTCCACTGCATGTGGAAGATTGACCTTTATTGACCTTGAAAGTAAAATGTGCAGTTCCTGATCAGGACCCAGTTGTTTACAGCATCATTTGATTCACACAGTTATTAACATGGTATTAAATATTATAACAAAATTTTTGATACCAATACTTGTATTATTTGATGCAAAGATGTGTGTAGATTCTGCAGTGCAAAAATGACACATTGTTAGCCAGCAAGAATTTTGGTGTATTTAAAGATAATTGTGTAGAATATTAGATGTCCATATTAATCCATTCAGTCCGGTAATCCAAAACCAATACCAGTGCAAACAGTGTAGATCCAGATGAGACGGCTCATAATGAGCCGTCTCATCTGGATCTTCACTGTTTGCTATTCTGCTTTTAATTTTAGACTAAAACTCCAGATTGCATCAGTAGACAAGTCCAAATTGAAAAATGGAAGAGTCCACTTTAGAAACTAAGGGATGAAAGGGTTAAGTTTACAAGTTTGTGAACAATGCTTTAAACAACTGAGCCCAGATTGCCTACTTCAGGCCTTCTGACACTATGTAAATTTTCCCAGGATGGCATGGGGAATGGATACACTTCAAGGGGGGCGGGGACGCTGTCAAAATTGTCTTGTTGTTGGCCTCGGTGGCTCAGTTGGATGCCTGTTCGACTGGTGATCAGGAAATCGTGGGAGGTTGGGTCCCCGACAGGTCTGGCAACATTCTTACGTTGAGGAGAGTTGACTTTTAATCCATTAGGTTTCTCACCCCTGTGGTTCGAGCTTTGCTCGGGTCACGTGGGAAAGCCAAGATCTGCTTACGGATGGTCAGGTGGTTTTTCCCCGGGTTCTCAGGTTTTCTCCCACCTTTGATGAACGATTGGCTCGATATAAGTGAAATATTCTTGAAAGGGCCGTAAAACCTAAATCCAAAAAAAAAAAATAAAAAAATAAACTGACCATGTTCGACATGACCCTAATGGATTGACTGGGCTGTAAAACCTCAGTATAAACAAAAATTGTCAAATTGTTTTGCCTCCCTTTTGAAAATGGTCTACTCTAAAAGAAAAAAAATTGCTCCCAAATTTAGGAAATTCTTTCCTTTTTGGAGTAGACCCCTTTAATAGGGTCTTGGTTTGCAGGAAAGCAAACAGGAAGTGATAAATTTCTGCCTCATAAATTGGCAGAGAATCAACTGAGTGTATCCAGTCGCCTCAGTTTAAACCTTATCCAGTGCGCTTTATTCTGTTCGTCTCAAATCATTTATTTTTATTTTACAAGAGATTAGATATTTTCTTGCATTTATTTTTATATTTTCTTCAGTTACATGTTCCAGCACTTTTGTTAACTATTCTGAACAGTATTTTCCACAAAAAAAAAACACAAAAAACAAACAACAACACTGCAGGTATTGCTCAATATACTGTTATTACGATAAATGTGTTAAAATTTTGTACACCTAAATTTCAGACAAAATGGCATTTGTACAGTGAAGACCCAGATCAGACTGCAGTCTGGTTAGGGTCTACACCTTTTTTCATTCTACCAAGTATTTTAAGAAATACATGTTACTGCATAAAAACCCAAATTTAGGCCAAAAAAGTAGGGGAATAAAGTGTTTGAAATGTTAGGAATTTTACCATATTAATCGTATGTATTCTGACTGACAGGTGTGAGCAAACAATGTAGATGCACAATGTCTGGGCCCGAGGTTACAAAACTTTTTTCATGCTCAACTCAGCAGAGCATGAAAATTTCTCTGCTAATGAATATGAAAATGCCAACAATAGTTGGCATTTTCATATTTATTAGCAAAGAAATTTTCGTGCTTGGCTATATTTAGCAAGAAAGAATTTGAAATTGTTAGTAATTTGAGATTTATTTGCAGGAAAAATTTCATGCTCAGCCAAGTTGAGCATGAAAAAAGTTTTATAACTTCAGGACCTGATCATAATTTTCACTACGCATGTGATTAAACCTTGGATCCTTGGCTTATCAAAGCCTCTGATCAGACTGTGTAATTATTATGCAGGTTACTCTAAGTCTTCTCTGGGTTCACACGTCAGAAGGTTCATCTTGCAATTCATATTCTGCTACTAATAAGGGGCTTTGTTAGTCAGAAATTTAGAATTTTGTTTTGAGTCTTATTTCTCCCAGAAAGCATAATTTATGGGGCCTAATTGTTATCAATAAGATTTTTCCACATCACGAAAACATACATATAATTTTGTCCCCCTTAAACCCCACTTTTATAAAGTAAATTGGGGTTTACAGGGGTAGAGAATCATTTTTCTGATTTCTGCTCAAAAACACAGATTGTGAGTACTTGTTAGAACTGCCTTGGTGAGGCAGTTCTAACAAGTACCCACAATCTATATTTTGAGCAGAAATATGAAAAATATCAGAATTTTTCTCTGAAAACTTTCAGTTTTCGGTTGTGAAATTTCAATATATTTGAATAGGCATGTTTTCGTAATGCATGGAACCATACCTACATGTTGAAGAATTATTTGAATGCACTTGAAATAAATAACTGCTTTATCAAATTATTACTTGTAAATAATGTATTGATTGAAGGATGACAGTAATATCGTATTTACCCTAAGTATTGGGACACCTAAATTCCTTAACATACTTGTCCTAAAATTTTAAGTCTATTTTACTACCTGTTGATTTGTCTAAAATACTACTGGATGAGTGGCAAACAGTGTTGACCCAGATCAGATGCCACATTCTGTGGCATCTGATCTGGGTGTACACTGTTTGCTCAGGAATGTCTGTCCCAATATTTAGGGTATTAGGGTATTTGAGAAAAGTAAGTGTTGTTCTGAAATTTGCAATTGAAGTTAGGCTTTTTGGTGCTTACATATTTTAGTTTTATTTTTATTTTACTTACACTGGCAGAAGTATTGGAAGAGTCCTGTGAGGAACCTTTTAGAAAGTTGGCCTTTAAAGATGAATAGTAACACTTTCAGGGGTGGCCAAGGTGGCTCAGTCAGATGGGTGTCCAACTGGAAATCAGGAGGTTGCGGGTTTGATCCCCGCTGGCAATATTCTTTCACAGAGATTGATCATGAAATATTTTCTAAGGTCATTCTTCCCCTTCCTCTGAATCAAGAAGGGCAGTTGTCAGTTTCTGGTAAAAGAATGTGCAGAAGTACTGGTTATCAGCTTAGAGGACTAAGCCTGCCGAGGAAAAAGTGTGGTTAGGTAAACTGAACACACAATGTAATTTTACCTGTGTAAGCAAGGAAAGTAATCCATGTTGCAATAGGAGACAATTTAACCACCTTCCTCTGCGACATTAATTGTTATGGTAACGTTACATCAAGTAATGTGTTTGGTTGTTTTGATAACAGAATTGTTCAGGGTATCTATAGGGTATGTATCATCCAAGTTACAGCATAAAGTTTTTAGCAATTTTAATAATGTTATTAAATGTGTTTGGCACTACAGAAGTGTTTAGTGGACTTGATGCTCTAACTTGATAGATTTTCTACCATTGTTTACAAGGGAGATAACTTGTGATTTTCTATTTGCTTCCCTGTGTACCAAGCCACTTCTGAAATGGTATCTACTCTAAAAAGAAAAAAAAAATCTCCCGTAAGCTCCTTCTGAAAAGGGGCAGCCCTTAAAGGAAAGAATTTGCTCCAAGGGGAGCAAATTCTTTCCTTTAAGAGCTGCCCCTTTTAAGAAAGAATTTGCTCCACTTGGAGCAAATTCTTTCCTTTTAGTGTAGACCCCTTTGCAGAAGGGAGCAAATGTATTTTGGCAGAATTACCTCCCTTGAAAGTGTATCCAGTCCCCTTAAATTCCAGTGGGATCTGAGAGTTTCCAATACTGATTCTGTCAGTGTAAGAGATGCTTGAAGTTTTTCCAAGAAAGTGCTATGAAGATCATATGTGATTTCAGTTTTAGACAAGTTATTTTGTTATATGTACTGCGGGAAATAAAGAGGATGCTTAGACTAGTTCCTTTGTGTTTCTTTGTTTCAAAGTATATGATCTATGTGACTACACTTAAGCCACCATATACATTATTACTATAACATTGGATTAATACTACCAAGCTATGGCACCTAAATACTCATTTCCCTATAATTTTTTTGCTTTTTACATACATCACAAAAACATGCCCATATAATATTGACCCCCTTAAACCCCACTTTTATATAGTAAAACTGGGGTTTACAGGGTATACATTATTTTTCTTATTTCTGCTCAAAACATAGATTGTGGGTACTCGTTAGAACTGCCTCGGCAAGGCGAGGCGGTTCTAATGAGTACCCACAGTCTATGTTTTGAGCAGAAATACGAAAAATATCAGTTTTTTATCTGAAAATTTTCAGTTTTTAGAGGTGAAATTTTCTGTATATTTGAATAGGCGTGTTTACATAATGACTCATAGGGGCATCCATATGCATATTTTTTATTTCTCCACAAAAACACGCGAGTACCCACTGGAAGTGCCTCACTGAGGCACTTCTAATGAATTCACACAGCATCTGTTTAGATGGAGAAACAAGAAAAATACTACTACCTTAAATAGAGCTAGGATACTTTTACATGGGTTTCATCTCCTAGGGAATTTTCTGTTCCTGCCTCATGGCTGTGGATTATTGAAACATCAATTGATTTTTAACAGAAGATTTTAGTCTATAACAATCAAAAAGGTTCCCTAAGGGGCTGCCATCCTTCCCCTGGGTTACATGTATTAGATGCGTGAAAAAAAATTGATAAATTCAGATTTGAAAGTGAGGACAGAATGTGATCAGAAGTAAAATTTCCTGTTATCTTTACTATTAAGATTTTGTCCTAGGTGTGTGTCCCTGTCTTCTGCTCCACTTAGAACTTTCTACACAAACGTTCAGCACATACAGTCGACTCCCGTTATCTTGACTTCGCTTATCTCGAATAACCGCTTATCTCAAAGTGAAAATCTGGTCCCTGTTTTAACATGGAAATCTAACAACAGGTGGCAAAATATTGAGGAAAAGAGGAGAAATTGCTCCTAAGGAGCAATTTCTCCTCTTTTCCACAATATTTTCACTATATCTCTAATTTCAGGAGTTTTATTAAATATTTATTTGTGAAAGGTGGTTGTACAATTAATTTTATCCTCAATTCTGCAACAGTGATATGTCGAAGTACGGATATCTCAAAAGTATTTCAGAGAGTCCCTTGGACTCCGAGATAACGAGAGTCGACTGTACGTGTTATAATTGTTTCTCAAAAGTACATAATGACATTTGAAAATATACACTTGAAATGAGCCGAAATTCCTCATCATGGTTAGAACCAATGTTTGATTTCAGTATTCATGTTATTACTATTTTTGATGACATGATACTTGTAATTTGCAATTCAGCAGTTTGTGGTGTTTATTTAATCTGAAGGTATATGATAGTCATCATGTATACTTTCCCATGATGTCCTATCTACCCTGCCCAAACCCCCGCCTCCCCACCCCCTCCCCAACATGTAAGTCACATGAGTGGCATGTGGCTGGGCTGCCCAGATAAAAAAGGAAACAGCTTAGATACTGGCTGTCATTATACCCCGCCACACAATAGTGGCGGGGTATTATGGTTTCACGTTGGTCGTCAGTGTGCCCGTCCATCCGTCGTACGTCCGTCCGTCCATCCGTCCGTTTTTCGTTTCCGGATGATAACTTGAGTAAACATCAATGGATGTTCACCAAACTTGGTATGTGCATTGTGGAGGTCTGGTTTGGGATTGCTAATGGGCAAATTTCATCAAATTTTTACGGAGTTATCTGCCCTAGACACGCCCATATTTTCGTTTCCGGACTATAACTTGAGTAAATAACAAGGGATTTTCACCAAACTTGCTATATGCATTGACATTAAGGAGTTTTGGTTTGGGATTGCTAATGGGCAAATTTCGTCAAATTTTTACAGAGGTATCTGCCCGAGACACTCCCATATTTTTGTTTCCGGACGATAACTTTAGTAAATAACAGGGGATTTTAACCAAACTTGCTATATGTATTGACATTAAGGAGATCTGGTTTGGAATTGCTAATGGGCAAATTTCGTCAAATTTTTACGGAGTTATCTGCCCGAGACACGCCCATATTTTCATTTCTGGATGATAACTTGAGTGAATAACAATGCCTTTTAACCAAACTTGCTATATGCATTGATATTATCAAGATCTGGTTTAGGATTGTTATCTGTCCCTCCGTCATTTTCTTTCCAGACATTTTCGCAACGATAACTTAAATACATAAACAAATAATTGCTATGGCGGGGTATTATGCTTGCGGTGCTTTTATTTTATTTCCTAAACATAAGTTCATGTGATTACCTGGTGTATCTAAAAGGTGCTGGTGGACGACAGTGCTCATCTTGATCAACACTCTTAGCTCCGGCATGTCTGAATATTTAGGATAAAAACATTGTGATAAGATGGCTTGTTTTTTTTTAACCGAATCATCTAGGCTGCATTAAAAATCAAACCACTTACAGCAGTGAGGGATCGATTGTCTCTGAGTGTAGGCTGGGTTTCGCACAAACACTATTTGCTCGGATTAACTTTATTGGTCAGCGATAGTCACCTCAAGCTTTCAAGTGCCCTCCATTAACATTTTGAAAAAGTAGGGCAAAAGTAGAAATTTTAGTCATAAAAAGTAGGGATAGTACGGGTGTTCTGAGTGTTTTCAGACCTAGAAAAAGATATAAGCAAACGAAGCTTCCACGGAACAATATCACTACATTACCATTGAAAGGAAATACAAAAAGAAATGTTCCAAAAAAGGAGTTACAACTGAAAAAAGAAATGTAAAATTTTGCATCATGGATGCTCAGATTAAATTGGTCTGATTTTTACAAACTCCGAGCGAGCGAGGAAAAAAATTACAATTTTTGGTCACTTCAGACATTTCTGGACTAAAAAGTTGGGATAGTAGGGCATTTTCGGGAAAAAGTAGGAGCACAAAAAAGTAGGGAAAAGACCCGCTTGTAAACCCGTCACGTGCACAACAGCAATATAAATGATATTCTATAGTAACTTTGGGTTTATTGATAAACAATCGACACAAAAAAGTTTTGAAAAGCGTTCAGTTTGGGAACAGAGTTCGGTCTAGAGACGTCATGTTGTGGGTTTCATATCGTGAACAATTGGCAGGTCCGTTTAACGCGCAATTTGATTTCATTAGTCAATGAATATCACGTGGAAAACAATATAAAGGAAATTTTTGGTGTTTGTATACTTTGGATCGATTGTAATCCACCAAAACACTATAGCTAACAGATTGATGACAGTTCCAAATTGTTTCTATATATGCATGCATGCACCAAAGAGGAAATGAACACAGCTATGTATATTTGTGTGTCCATCACTGAGCTAGACTAGAACTTTAGCATTTCTTGTAGATTCGTTTTTCCACGACGCTAGGTCCATCCGGTAGGGTCAGTTCCTGTAAAAGAAAAAAAAAATATGAGCCAAGGCATTTCCTACAAGATTGCATACATGTGTGCCCAGCAAATACACCATTCTGGGCATAAGTGCAGGCTGATCAGCCATCGTTGTCTGTCTGAAGACGCATCACGATAACATGCCTATGTAATGTTGACCCCCTTAAACCCCACTCTTATACAATAAAACTGGGGTTTACAGGGGTATACATTATTTTTTTTATTTCTGCACAAAAACATGGATTGTGGGTACTCGTTAGAACCGCCTCACTGAGGCGGTTCTAACAAGTAGCCACAATCAATGTTTTGAGCAGAAATATGAAAAAATCAGGATTTTTATCTGAAAATTTTCATTTTTTGGTGGTAAAATTTTCAGTATATTTGAATAAGCTTGTTTTCATAATGGATTCGGATCCTTGGTTGCCCACAGAGTTCCTTGCAAACTCGAGGACTGCACGGATGCACTGGGTGAACTGTCTTCGCTGGACGCACACGCAGTCTTAAAGGAGATACTGTGTCCTGACTCAAATCTGAGTTAATGGCTAACAGAATCTAGATACCGCATGTAACCCATTTACGCCTAGTGAACTCTACCTCTCTCTTTGCACAGGTTCATTTCCATTTTAAGGGGCGTCTTGTTTTATTATTATTATTATTATTATCATTTATTATAGACAATTTTGTTCTTACCATAAACAGTGTAGACCCTGATCAGACGCCACAGAATGTGGCGTCTGATCTGGGTCTACGCTGTTTACCAATGTCAATGTCCTTTTTTTGACGCTAGGCATAAATTGGTTTTATCCTGTTTATTGAGATAGACATGTCTGATCTGACAGAATAGACCCAGATTATTTGGCTAAAGAAGCTGTTTAATTGTGAGGCTGTATTTTTTGTTTTACCGTTTCACTTGCATAAGCACGCCTATGTGAGATTTCGCCATGAGAAGGTAAGTTGTAAGCATCTTGGTAATGTACTCTAATGAGTACAAAACTTATGTTTCAAATGAGAAATTAGAGAAAGATTCATCTGGATATTATTCCTTTATCTATAGCTCCTTTAACAAAATATTTGGGGAAATTTGGTTAATAAGTACATTAACCCAAATAAGCCTAACATGAATTTCCCATCCTTATACATTGGGTGAGTCCATTTGTCATTGAAGGGATGTGAGGTGTATTTTCATATTCTATTTGTAATTGAAATTCCTGTAAGGAAACCGTGAATACCCTGTTCAGACACCGCATTATGCGGCGTCTGATCTGGGTCTGCACTGTTAGCCTATGTCCCACAAAAGGGACCCCAGGCTTATTTGGGTTAAGACAGATTCATGCAGAGCAAAGAAATAACAAAATGAAATAAAAGTTTTACGAATTTATGAACATTTGCTTAATAATGTATATTCCCCTGTTTCCACACACTATATAATGTGGGAATATCGTGTGGGAAAACAAGGTGTTATGCATTAGATTACATAGATATGTTTATCATCCTTTCCGCTGATTCAAGAAAGGCAGTTCAATAGTTGTCAGTTTCTGGCGAAAGAATGTGGTTCTGGTTATTGTTTGTTTGTTTATTTGTGTTAAGGTTTTACGGCCCAGTCAACCCAATGGGGTCATGTCGAGCGCGGCCAGTTTACCTAACCACACGTTTACTGGGTAGGCTTAGTCCTCTAAGCGGTTAACCAGTATTGTGCACATTCTTTCGCCAGAAACTGACAAGTGCCCTTCTTGAATCAGCGGAAGGGAGAGAATGACCGTAGAAAATATTTAACGATCAATCTCCACGAAAGAATGTTGCCGACCTCGGCGGGGGTTGAACCCGCGACCTCCTGGTCTCCAGTCGGACGGCGCATCCAACTGAGCCACCGAGGACAGCTCCAGTACTGGTTAACCGCTTAGAACACTAAGCCTGCTCGTGAAAAGTGTGGTTAGGTAAACTGACCAGCTCGACATGACCTTAATAGTGTTGACTGGACTATAAAACTCCGACCGAACCAAAGACATGTTAATGAAATGAGCCAGTATTTTAGACATATCAGCATTCGCCGGGTAGTCAAATGGGCTTATTCAAACTTCAGGATACATGTACAGTCGATCTCCAGTGGCTCGAACATCTTTGGGACTATAGAAATTTGTTCGAGATATGGGTAGTTCGAGCCACTGAGGGTTAATCATGGCATGAGGTCATGAAGCAAATAGCGATAATTTAGGGAAATCTTTTCGATTTTCTACACGATGAGGCGATTCTAATGAGTACACACAACATACAATTTCGTGATAAAATGAGAAAATTTCCCTAAATATTTGTTTTCTTGAGCTGTCGGAAGAATTTCGTAGGGACTCAAAAACGAGTTCGAATTAGCCATGGTAAACGAGCCATCGGTCTTCGAGCTATTGAGGTTCTACTGTATAATTGTCTGAGCATGAGGAAGACTTTAGTTACTAGCCCTAAGCGATTGCTAGAAGTGAAAAATATGAATACAGTCGACTCTCGTTATCTTGAAGTCCAAGGGACTCTCTGAAATACTTCGAGATATCCATACCTCGACATATCAGATTTGCAGAATTGTGGAGAAAATAAATGGAACAACAACATTTCACAAATGAATATGTAATTTGACTCCTGAAGGTAGAGACATATTGAAAATATTGTGGAAAAGAGGAGCAATTCCTCCTCTTTTCCACAATATTTTGTTACCTGTTGTTAGAATTTTATTTTTGATCAGGAACTAGATTTTCATCTCGAGATAAGCGGTTATTCGAGATAAGCGAAGTCGATATAACGAGAGTCGACTGTAGCTGGTTTACAATAAAAATCTAAAATGTAGCCTTTGGAACACATACCTATCAAATTATGAAAATCCCCCAAAAATGTAGGCCCCTTCATACACTTGTTTTTACTATACATGTATATTTTGGGAGAACATGTGCGGTACATATTAACGCAATGACTTGTTAACGTAATGACTATGAAACAATAATTGTCTTCTGCTGAATGCCCCCACCTTCCTCGCAGAATACAATGGGGTACTCGCGGGAGTGTAGCTAATTGTTCCTCGCGTGTTTGTCAAACATAATGGTCTGTCATAAGGGCCATATAAAGTCCCACCAAAGTTTTCTTAGCTTACCACTAAAAGTTCGTCTCCTTTGACCGTCTCCTTATATATATGCCTTTTACCACCATTAGACTGTGGCGTTACATCAAACGTCAAGACATCATCTTTGAACGACATCAGCATCTGGAATAGAAAGATTAAAGGCTCCATATATTCTCCAATCTATTCGTCAAGTTATGAGGCTCTAGCTCCAATATCTTGAGATATTTTGCTGATAAGGGCAAAATGCTCAAATTTACGAAGGGTCATTACACATGCCCAGAAGCAAAAGGCCCCTCCAACTTCCTTCTCATCACTACCAATCTATTTATCAAGTTATGAGGCTCCAGCTCCAACAGTGTTTGAGATATTTTGCTGACAAGGGAAAAATGCACAAATTTACAAAAGGCCATTACTCACGAAATATTTTTCAGAATTTATTCAAAAGTAAACCAGGTCATCTATTCGCCATTACCAATCAATTCAACAAGTTTCAAGGCTCTAGCGCCAATTGTTTTTGAGATATTTTACTGACAAGGTAAAAATGACCAAACTTACAAAGGGCCATAAATCATGAAGAATTTTTCAGTAATTGTACAAAAATTAATCAGGTCATCTATTTATCACTACCAATCTATTTATGAAGTGTCAAGGCTTTAGCTTCAATAGGTTTTGAGATATTTTGCTGACAAAAGAAAAATGCTCAAATTTACAAAGGGCCATTACTCATGGATTATTTTTCAGAATTGATTCCAAAGTTAATCAGGTCATCTACTCATAATTACTTATCAATACACCAAGTTTCAAGGCTCTAACTCCATAGCTCCAACACGTTTTGAGATGTTTTGCTGACAAGGCAAAAATGACCTAAATTACAAAGGGCCATAACTCATGAAGTGTTTTTTAGAAGTTATTAAAAAGTTAATCAGGTCACCTATTTATCACTACCAATCTAACCATTAAGTTTCAAGGCTCTAGCTTCAATAGTTTTTGAGATATTTTGCTGACGAGGGAAAATGCCCAAATTTACCAATCAATTCAACAAGTTTCAAAGCTCTAGCGCCAACAGTTTTTGAGACATTTTACTGACAAGGTAAAAATGACCAAACTTACAAAGGACCATAAATCATAAAGTAGTTTACAGTATTTGTTCAAACTTTTATCATGTCATCTATTTATCACTACCAATCTATTTATAAAGTTTCAAGGCTCTAGGTTCACTAGGTTTTGAGATAGTTTGCTGACAAGGGAAAAATGCCCAAATTTACAAAGGGCCATAGCTCAGGGATTATTTTTCAGAATTTATCCAAAAGTTTATCAGGTCATCTACTCATCATTACCAATCAGTTCACTAGGTTCCAAGGCTCTAGCTCCAATAGGTTTTTAGATAGTTTACTGACAAGGTAAAATGCCCAAAGATACAAAGGGCCATAACTCATAAAGTATTTTTCAAAATTTATTCGAAAGCTAATCAAGTCGTCTTCTTATCCCTACAAGTCTATTCATCAAGTTTCAAGTCTCTAGCTTTAATAGTTTCTGAGATATTTTGCTGACAAGATTGCATCCATATTTTTTTTCAAAGGGCCATAACTCAGGAAAGGGGCAAACTCCTGTCGAGAAAAAATATCTGCCAGCTATTTTTTCATGAGGAATCAATATAAGTAATTTCAAAACATTAGCATGCACTGTTCCAGTTATGCTATGCATCAAAAAGCGTGACGAACGGAACGACGAACGGACGAACGCCCCAGAAGCAATATGCATCCCCGCCTCCCCGCCAACTTCTTCGGGGCATAAAAATGTGCATTTTTGAGGAATATGGAGCCTTTGAGATTTTTTTTTGGATTATTTCGCCATTATGAATATCACATTGATCCATATATTCTTTAAGTATATCCCGAGGAAAAATTCAAACGACTGTGAGTTTCTGTTCTCAATGAGAACCAACGTCATTCTGTGACCATTAGCTCATGACATCATGGGACTTGGACTACTGTCCTTTCGACATCTCTCGGAAAGACGTTTTTTGCTTGGCGTTTTATCGTTAATAATAATATTTTGTTTTGATAGATCATATCTTATCAGAAACCAGCTGTCTTTTCTGTTTCTATGTTTTGTTCTTAAATATGTACCCTAAAATTAAATATATCGCCAAAAATTGGTCTGACCTATGCAATTTTTATAGTAAAGTGATTTTTTTTTTAAATTTTTGTCTAAGAAAATATTTTTACTTTTCTTTGCTGAATTTGAATAATTGATGGTCACAACAATATTGAGAAAGTTTCAGAAAAATTGAACAAGCAGAACTTGTTGAAAATCAGCCTCCAAGTTACCTATCCTACAAATGTCTGCATAATTTGCATTCATTTTTACTATGGGTAGTTACGACAAATGGTTTTGCACTGAAACATGACAAAAGTTTGCAAATCTACTTCTTCTGTGTAAAGTGCCAAGCAAAAAATGACTCTCTGAAAGATGTTGAAAGCACAGCAGTGGTAAACAAAGGCCTCCCAGTCGATGACATGGTTAGCATTTGCGATATGATCTGTCACTGCACGTTTCAGTGTGGTTGCCATGTGGCGGCCGCAAAACGTCTGTCAGTACGTCACTATAGTGTAGTTTGTATTTTCGGATCCTTTGTGATCATTGAAACCCATTCTTGGATTTAAACAATAATATGAGGGTTACTGATGAGGCCTAATTGGCCGAAACCAGCTAGTATTACTTGAAAACCTGACACATCGGTTTATTTTCGATTTTTTTTTATGACAGTGTGTCGCTCTCAAGGGTCATTCCTTTCAGAATATTGTACAGTCGACTCTCGTTATCTCGAAGTCCAAGGGATACTATTTGGAATACTTCGAGATATCCGTACCTCAACATATCAGATTTGCGGAATTGAGGAAAACAATAAATCGAACAACCACATTTAATGAATGAATATGTAATTTGACTCCTGAAGTTAAGAGAGACGTATATTGAAAATATTGCGGGAAACAGGAGAAATTAGCAATTTCTCCTCTCTTCCACAATATTTTGATACCTGTTTTTAGATTTCCATGTTAGAACAGGGACCAGATTTTCACTTCGAGATAAGCGGTTATTCGAGATAAGCGAGGTCGATATAACGAGAGTCGACTGTATTTACATATAGAAGTACGTTATGTAGACTTTTTACAAAAACGATCATTTTAACTTTTCTCAGACTGCTTCATTAAATATACACCAAAATGACCTTACTTAGCACACACACACGCACACACACACATACGCACGCACACATGCACGCACGCGCGCGCACACACACACACACACTGATACGCAAGCACTACTGCTCTATAATACACGAACTTGCTCCGTCGACATCTGATGAAAATTTGAAAAAAAAAAAGAAATGCCACTGTTACTCCACTACTGTCAGGCTTTTGATAATGTTTATTCATTTTGTATAGTATAAGTTTGTTATCACGTTCTCGATAGCTTGGAGAATTGGTTTATTCTGTTTATTTGCGGTGAAAACTATGCTAGTGGCACCTTGCCTAACTACAGCTGAGATAATACTGCCTGGACATTACGAAAACATGCCTATTCAAATATACTGAACATTTTAACACCAAAAAAATGAAAATTTTCAGATAAAAAATTCTCATATTTTTCATATTTCTGATCAAAACATAGATTGTGGGTACTCGTTTGAACCGCCTCGACGAGGCGGTTCTTACGAGTACCCACAATCTATGTTTTTGAGCAGAAATAAGAAAAATAATGTATACCCCTGTAAACCCCAGTTTTACTATATAAAAGTGGGGTTTAAGGTGGTCAAAATTATATAGGCATGTTTTCGTGATGATATCGTTCCTCCATTGGGTCCCTGCGTCACCGGACTCTAGGCAATTGAGTCGTAGTGCATGAACTAGAGTTTGCTGTAACGTGTTTTGTATGCTTTTTTTTGTCGAGATTCAATAATCAATTCAATGTAGAGCGCTTATGCTGGCTTATTCCCGTCCTCTTTAAGCTATGTCTAGCGTCCCATAAGAGATGAACACACAGATCAGACGCCACAGAACTGTCATGAGCACAACAATTTCCTGGTCTATGGAACACTCAAGGGCGGGTAACTATCATGCCAATAGTCCAAACCGAGCTAAAATCAAACTTGTTCAAGATTTTATGCCTGTCCTTGTTATCTGCAAGTTTGATGAAGATCCAATCAAAAATGAAATCGCTATCATCCGGACAACATTTTCACCATTATATGTGTATCAGAGTCTAAATGGCAAGTAACTCCCATCTGAATAGTCTGATCTGACCCAAAATCAAATTCGTCCAAGATTTTATGGCCGTCCTCATTATCTGCAAGTCTGACGAAGATTCGATCAAAAATGAAATCCGGACAACATTTTCCTGGGTCTACGAGGCCCGCAATGGTTGATAACTCTCATGCCAATAGTCGAAAGTGGGCAAAAATCATAATTTTCCGAGATTTTATGCCTATCTTAATTCAAGTTTTACGAAGATCCGATCAAAACTGAAGTCGGTATCGTCCGGAAAACATTTCCCCCCATTATATGTATATGGGAGACTAAAGGGCAAGTAACTCTCATGTGAATAGTCCGATCTGCCCCAAAATTAAACTCGTCCAAGATTTTATAGTTGTCCTCATTACCTGTAAGTCTTACGAAGATTCGATCAAAAATGCAATCGCTATCGTCCTGACAATACTTTTTTCGAAGTCTTTAGGGCCCTCAAGGGCGGGTAAATCTCATGCCACTAGTCGGAACTGGGCCAAAATCAAACTTGTCCAAGATTTTAGTCCTGTCCTCGTTATCTACGTTATCTAGAAGTAATAAGCGTTCAATTAAAAATGGTTTCTATCGTCCGGACAACATTTTCACCATTAAATGTCTATGGGAGATTAAAGGGCCAGTAACTCTCATGTGAATAGTCCGATCTGTCCCAAAATTAAACTCGTCCAAGATTCTACAGTTGTCCTCATTACCTGCAAGTCTGACGAAGTTTCGATCAAAAATGAATTAGCTATCGTCCGGACAACATTTTCTCAAGTTTTTGGGCCCTCAAGGATTGGTACGAACTCACATGCCACTAGTCAGAAGTGGGTCAAATCAAACTTGTCCAAGGTTTTATGCCTGTTCTCGTTATTTACAAGTTTGATAAAGAATCACTCAAAAATGAAGTCTCTATCGCCCGAGCAAATTTCCCCCATTAAATGTCTATGGGAGATTAAAGGGCAAGTAACTCATGTGAATATTCCGATCTGTCCCAACTAGTCCAAGATTTTATAGTCATTCTTATTACCTGATAGTCTGATGAAAATTTGGTCAAAAATCCAGTAGAACATTTCCTGTGTACTATACGCTCGATAGAACTTACAGTTGCTTGGCAAAATTCTAAACCAGTATCATGCAAAATGCATGCATTTTTCCATTATGCAATTCGTTTTGAATTACTATACAGCAACAGAACATATATCCAGACTTTACAAAAACCCAGCCGTACATCTTTCCGATTAAAGGGTTACGTTTTTTATGCAAGACACAAGAATTGACAAACACATCTTATAAGCGGTTTCCGTGTATGTTGACGTTTCCCAGTTGTTATTATTTTTCCCAGTATCAGTTTTCGTACTTGATGTACAAAAATTGACACTGGGTATCACTTTTCGCACGTTTCGTATAAAAATTGATACCGGATATAATTTTTCGCCGGAGTATGATTTTTCGTCGTATCATTCCTTTACTTCATGCAAATAGTGCTGACCCTGATCAAGCCATAAACTGCGGCGTCTGATCTGGGTCTACACTATTTTTCAATGCTCTTTTATGGGTCGCTAAGCATAAATGGGTTAAGCAGCTCGTTTTGCAAACATAAGATGTTAGTGACAATCTAATCAGATGTACATGATGAATACATGTAAATCGCTCCACAAAAAGTTCATGAATCATCCGAAGGCATGAAGGCGAGGCAAATATAGGATAACGCATATAACGTCATAAGAAAAAAAAAAAAAACTTATTATATAAAGAGGCATACTGAATGTTTTCCAGTGATGCAAAACCTCTATAAAAGAAAAATATTATTCAGGGACATATCTTGGCACTGGTTTGTCAATCAACAAAATGTATGTTGTACAGATTATTGAAATGCCAAAATGATGAAACACAGCCTGGATTAGAATTCCAATATTTCTTGAAGCTGACTTTGGCAGCTGGTTTTGGTTAGACAAGTATTTGTAGGAACAAGTGATTCCGTTTTCACTATGGTATGTCGGAAATGATTTGTATTGTACATAATAAGTCACCATAACTGCATATCTAGTTTCTGTTTTGTTTTCTAATTATCCTTTATCGACAGATACAAATGATGCAATATATTTAATATTAAAGCACTGACAGCACTAGTGGGTCGATTATCTCTGAGTGTAGATTGGGAAAATGGTCCTGACCGGGGACGTTGGACTGTTTCTTTTAATCCTGAAGTTCCTGTAATTAAAACAAACAGTGCAGAACCTGATCAGACGCCGAAGTCTGCGGCGTCTGATCTAGATCTGCACTGTTTGCCAAAACCCCAGTCTTTACACTGCACTCTTACGTCACAGCGACAAGTATAGCAAGGCTATAAATAACCGTTACCTTGATTTCGTCTAACGCGCGGTTTGATTACATTGGTCAGTGATAATCACGTGGACAACTCCAGTGATAATCACGTGGACGATTGCATACTATGGCTCGACTGTAAACAATCGACCCAATGATATGGGTCGCGTCATACGGCATGACCAGTATCTTCAGTGGGCACATGTAAGAACAAAGAAAGTACAGATCAGCCTGCGCATTCATGCAATATAGTGTCGTAATATGTGTCAATGAATATCAAAGACCCTGTTAAAACAATGCGTCGGTACAATATTTTTCTTATTTTTCTCAGAAAACAGGGATTTGGCCTTTCATGTAAATTGTCTAAATAGAGACAAGTTGCACGACATGTCAAACCCTGATTTCTAAGCAAAAATAAGAAAAAAAATCAAAATGTCGTCTACTAAAATTTTTACCCTTTTACCCAGGATGCTGAGCGTTAATCAGAATGACTGATTCATCGTTTTCGAATCTAACATTCACATATTGATCGAGGCAATGTCTTACAATATGACATGATCAAAATGTGATGACTCGGATCAGTCTGCGCATTCTCTCAGTTTGATCAGAATTCGCCGCTAATAGGAACAATCAACAAGACACCAGAAATCAGCAGAGCGAACAACCAAGACAGCGCAGTCTGATACATGTACGTGACTTGGCTGTTCATAAAAATCACCAATGCTTTGAATACCGGGAAAAAATCAGTATGACATCTTGAAACATTTTTTACCGGAAAATAGGCTTTGACGTTTTATGCAAATTTTCTGTAGAGACAATTTGCATATACTGTCAAGCCTATTGCTGGGAAAAATGAGAAAATATAATCAATTTATCGTCTGCTGAATTCACCCAGAGAGTACTGAAGATAAATCAGCAGCACGCATCGGATATAAAAGAGCCGCAAAGGCAGATATGAGCACGCAGCAAAGATTCAGATCAGCCTCTGCATTCGCGCAGTCTGATAAGAATCTTCACTGGACACATTTCGTATAACCATGGATGCCAAGTTTTTTCATGCGGACAACGAAAAATCTGAGCAGACCGCGCAGTTGCGCAGGCTGATTTGAGCCTTCATCAGCCGCACATATCAGAAAGTACTTTATCTCATGTTGGGGTTCAAATCAAATACAGGAGATGGACTACATAAGCTCTTGCGCTTTCGATCAAATCCTGTTCATAAATATTCATATGATTAAGTACATAAATCTGAAATAAAGTACTAGATATTCATCCCCTCCTTGTCCGAATCTGATGGAAAGTAATGACGGTGAACCATCCAGGATTTCTATATTAGGAACGCAAATGAGATCTTTAAAAGGACATTGTCGGCTTGAGTTCATTTGATGTCAATGTGCCAAAAAACCTTCACCCCGTATAAAGCATTCTAGGGAAATTCTGGGTTCAGGCACTCCGAAAATTATACTTAGACCACGCCTGTAAATGTTTTATGTGAGCCTGGGTTCCATGGATCACTAAAAGTTTTATGTGAGCCCAGGTTCCGAATGATCACTAAAACGTTTATATGAGCCTGGATTACGAGGATCACTAAAATTTTTATGTGAGGATGGATTCCGAGGATCACTTAAACTTTTATGTGAGCCTGAATTCCGAGGATTACTAACACTTTCATGTGAGCCTGATTCCGAGGATCACTAAACTTTTATGTGAGCCAGGATTCCAAGGATCACTGCAACTTATATGTGAGCCTGGATACTGTAGATCACTAAAAGTAATATGTGGGCCTAGATTCTGAGAATCACTATAGTTTTATGCGAGCCTGCATTCCGAGGATCACTAAAACTTTAATGTGAGCCTAGATTTCGATGATCACTAAAACTTTTATATGAGCTTGGATTCTAAGGCTTCACAAAATTTTATGTGAGCCTAGATTCAGATGAGCACGATAACTTTTATATGAGGCTGAATTCCGAGATTCACTAAAACTTTAATGTGAGCCTGGATTTCATGCATCCTTAAACTTTTTACCTTGGCCTCAGCCCTGGATTCTGACGATCACTAAACGTATATCTGAGCTGGAATCCCGAGGATCACTACAATTTTTAATGTGAGCCTGAATTCCGAGGATCACTTAAACGTTTATTGGCGCCTGGATTCCGAGGATAACTTAAACGTTTATTGACGCCTGGATTCCGAGGATAACTACAAATTTTATGTGGGCCTGAATTCCGAAGATCACTAAAGATTGTATGTGAGCCCGGATTCCGAGTATCACTTAAAGTTTTATGTGGGGCTAGATTTTGGAGATCACATAATGGTTTGTGTGAGCATGGATTCCGGAGATCACTATAAGTTTTATGTGAGTCTGGGTTCCGCGGATCACTAAAAGTTTTATGTCAGCCAAGGTTCCGAAGATAACTAAAAGTTTAATGTGAGCATGGAGTCCGAGGGTCTGGGCCTGGATTTCAAAGATCACTAAACGTTGTATGTGAGCGTGGATTCCGAGGATCACTAAACGTTTTATGTGGGTCTAGATTCTGGGGATCCAAGAATGTTTTATGTGAGCATGGATTCCGAAGAACACCATGAATTTTATGTGAGCCTTAGTTTTATGTCAGCCTAGGTTCCGAAGATAACTAAAAGTTGTCTGTGCATAAGCCTGGAGTCCGACGATCATTGAAACTTTTATGAGAGCCTGGTTTCAAAAGATCACTAAAAGTTATATGTGAGCCTGGGTTCCGAGGATGATATAAGGGCAAAGAAGACCTACTATCTGCGTCGTCTGATCATGACATTCTCCGTTTGTCAAAATATTTTACAGTAACTATTAAATGTGTAAGTGTGTGTGTGTGGGGGGGGGGGGGGGGGGGGGTGCGGGCTTTCGTTCCGGCACATAGCATGTACTCCCGCGTTGTGCTTCATTTATTACTACTCTATGAGCAAATTCACCTTTCATTACGAAAACACGCCTATTCAAATATATAGAAAATTTTACCACCAAAAAAATGAAAATTTTCAGATAAAAAAATCTGATATTTTTCTCAAAACATAGATTGTGGGTACTCGTTAGAACCGCCTCATCGAGGCGGTTCTAACGAGTACCCACAATCTATGTTTTGATCAGAAATAAGAAAAATAATGTATACCCCTGTAAACCCAGTTTTATTATATAAAAGTGGGGTTTAAGGGGGTCAAAATTATATAGGCATGTTTTCGTGATGACTTCTCTATGGGAAATTCAACACGCGAATACTTGATGATGTTTACCTTATTTTCTGCGAAAATAGGCTTTGCGATTTCATGCAAATTGTCTCCTTACGAGACACTGTGCATGACATGTCAAAGTCTTATTTCTTGGTAAAATAAGATAATGATTCAAAATGTCTGCTGAAATTTTTAATTGGCATGTTAAGCGTTAAATTATATATAGCACCACATTGAATTGTTTGGAAGAAAAATGAGTATCTATTATTTTGAACCTGTCAAAAAGGACCGAGGCCCGGGATTTCCTCCTGCAGAAATAAATACTTTATTAACAAGTCTCATTTTATAACAGTCATGTTTAATACTATGTTGAGACAAAAACAAAAAAAAACAAAAAAAAAAACAAAAAACAAAACAAAAAAAACAACAACAAACAAACAAAAAAAAACAACTACAAAAAAAAACAAAAAAACCAACAACAAAAAAACAACAACAAAAAAAAAAAAACAAAACAAAAAAAAACAAAAACAAAACAACAACAACAACAACAACAACAAAAAAAAAAAAAAAAAAAAAAAAAAACAACAAAAAAAAACAACAACAACAACAAAAAAGCATAATGACAACAAGCCATATACAATAAAACCTCAGTGGCTTAATATCTTTTGGACCATGGCAATTTATTCAAGACATGGATGGTTCGAGCCACTGAGGGTTAATCATGGTGCCAGGTTAGGAAGCAAATGGTGATAAATTTAGGGAAGTCGTTTTGATCTTCTATACAATAATGATAATTTGAGTGTATTCATTAGAGTCGCATCAATGAGGCGATTCTAATGAGTACACACAACATACAATTTCATGGTAAAAAAAAGAAAATTTCCAGAAATATTTATTTTCTTGACCTGTCGAAAGAATTTCGTAGGTACTCATAAACGAGTTCGAATCATCCAAGGTAAATAGACCATCGGTGTTCGAGTCACTGAGGTTTTACTCTAGACTTATGAGACATGAAATCATTCCATTAAAAATAAAGCTGACTGCTCAATCACACATAGCTTTTGTTTAACACCTCCAGTATAGGTACGGAAAAATCTCCATAAAAATATTTCCATTATCCAATTTCATTGATCATGTATAAGCTTTCTTTCATATCAAGCAACAGAGGAATTGTTAAGGAGGAGTATTTGGTGATAATTATGGGATAACTTTTCTTATTTCTCCATAAAAACATATGTTGTGGGTACTCATTAGAAGCGCCTCGGTGAGGCGCTTCTAATGAGTACCCACAACATATATTTCATGGAGAACTGGAGAAAATTATCCCATAATTATCACCAAATACTCCTCCTTGATATTTCCTCTGAAGCAAGTTTGTTGTATAAAATATACAATATGTATCCACGAATATATCCGTTAACGCTAGAAAAAATAAAGGGGATGGGAAATAAACAGGTAATGGATATATTTACTGTACTCTGATACGCCTCCTTATCCTTCCATTCTAAGACTTTACCAAGCTCCATCGTACTGACAACCACGTCTCTCGCCAGTTCAACTCTTTCGGTGATTGTGTTTCCCTCCCTCGTGATGATATAGAGCGATTTTTGTGGCTCTTCTTGCCTCCACAGTTCCTTTGTGCTTTCGGGAAACCCTGCGACAAAACAGCGGAAGTTACAATAGGAGCACCTCGGAGAATTCCTGAACGTTTAGCACTCTAAAATTTTCCGCAGACGACATATTGAAATATTTTTCTTACTTCTCCAAGAAACAAGATTTTGACATTTCAGGCATATTGTCACAAATGGAGGCAATTTGCATGAAATGTCAAATCCTGTTTTCTATAAAAAAAAAAAAAAAAAAAAAAAAAAAATAGGAAAAATATCATCAATTTGTTGTCTGCCGAATTAGCCCAGTGATTTATTCTAAGAATTCGGTCAGAAATGTCTTCAGCAAACAGTGTAGATCCAGATCAGACACCACAGAACGCGGCGTCTGATCAGGTATACACTGTTTGCCACTCATCTTACTTTTTTTCGGCACACCAACAGGAATTAAAAAAAAAAAATTTTGTTAAATTACAGTAGAACCTCAATGACTCGAACACGGATGGCTCGTTTACCACGGCTAATTCGAACTTGTCTTTGAGTCCATAAGAAATTCTCTTGATAGCCCAAGAAAACAAATTTCCATGGATATTTTAGGGATTCTTTTATTTTATCATAAATTTATGTCATGTGTTTTTATCAGAATTGCCTCATCGTCTTATATAGAAGATCGAAAAGACACTCCCAAATTATATCCATTTGTCCCCTGACCTGGCGTTATGATTAACTCTCAGTAGCTCGAACTACCCATGTCTAGAACAAATTTACATGGTCCTAAAGATGTTCCGAGTAATTGAGGTTCAACTGTATAGCTGGACTATGGTTAAGAGTTAAAGTATTTTGGATTCATACTGCTCCTTAGTTCTTCACAGCAGCTTTCTCGTAATAGTAAAGTGAGGACGGTGTGACGATGTCTCGTTATTTATCAGTCATGAAAAAGGTCTTCGTGTGTGGAATTTAGTCGCCCCTGCTAAGACGGCTAATCGAATACGCTGAAGAGTTTTGCCTCCATCATCGTCGCGCGTTTTCCGAATATCAATTATAGAATTCTTGTCATTATTCATTACATGTGGCGTTTTCGGCAGGATCATTATTGTGGAGAAAACCCCAGACTGCCGATGTCAACGGAGATCTACACAAATTCTCGATTTACAGGGCTTGAGGCTTATTTTACCTCCCAAAATATTTCGACCCATGTCATAAAGGGGTAGGGTAAATCGCGTGAAGCGTTTGGTGCGGGAGAAAGCAAGACTGAATCATTTCAGAAGACCCAAATTGTTTATTATTTATATTGGGATCAATGATATTCCTGAAGGGTTGTATGATTTGTCTGAACGGCGACAGGAAGAAATCTACTACAATCTTGTGCATTCATTTAAGAAAATAAAAGATTATGTTCAGAGAATAAATAGATCAAACAGGGTTATTATAGCTATAATCCCACCAAAAGACCTCCGCCATTCGGTTGAAAAATACCCAAATGAAGCAGACATAGAGATTTACAGGATCACTACAAGGCATCATGTAGCTTATGAGAAGTTCATTTATCGTGTGAATGAACTGTGAACAAGTTTAATGAGGACGAAACACGCATCTGCCTAGCGTTTCACACCGACTTACGCATTTACAGAAGTAGAGGCCGGTCCAGTAAATTTTGCTACAGTAAACTTTATGTTAGAATACATCCACAAAAATCTCTAAATAGGGAATGGTTTGAGAAAATATAAGGAGGGTTGCTCAGACGTTTCATGATTATTAAAAGAAAAAGACGTAAGGCTCCTTTGACAGTGGACACAGGTAAATTTTTCTGTATATTTAATATTTACTTATTACATTAAAGTCATTGTCAGTTTCAGTAGCAAGTTCCGAAGTGATGAGTGATAGAATAGCTAAATTAGAACTAGACGTAGATATTTTTCGAAGAAATACGGATTTCGATGATGATAAAGACGCCACTAATTTAAAATCATGTTTTTGCTTGGTGATAGTATACCATTTAGTACACTAGTCCCCACAAAACCCTTAACTGTGATTAGTATACAAAGTTGGAGTTCTGGAACAGTGGCTAAACTCTCAGTTATAAAAGCAGTCCCATTCAAAGGTACAGAATCTGAGGACTTTCTTTTATGGCTGCAGAACTATGAACAAATGAGCCGCGTTAACGGGTGGTCAGAAGATTATAAAGTAGTGCATATAGCCACAGTGTTACAGGAAGACGCAAACAGACAGTATTGGGAATACTCTCATTTAGCACGTTCTACTTGGGTGTTACTGAAAAAGGCTCTAAAACAAAAGTTTAACCCGGAAAGTAGTCGCGCAACATTCGAAGCGGCCCTTGAAAGTAGAAAACGGAAGCCAAATGAAACACTTGACAAATATATGTCTGAACTGTGGTCACTCGCGAGAAAGGCTTTCCCTGATTGGGATACGACTTACAGGAATAAACTAGTTCAGATACATTTTATTGATGGTCTTGAAGAAAATCTGAGAATATGGGTCCTGCAGTCTAACCCCAAAACGTGACACCAGCGCGACAGTAGGATACTCAGGAGCAAACCAAAATTATAGGGGTCATGGACGTGGTGGAGGTAGAGGAAGGGGCAGGGGACAATGCCACTCCTGCGGCCAAATCGGACATTTTTGGAGAGACGCAGTCTGCCCGAATTCCACAGTGAATAGAAGCAGGGAAACGGCAGGAAGGCTGGGAACATGTGAATAGCAATTACTCGCCCCTGAAAAACGGCCAACCCATATCAGGCAGTCATTGTGGGGACGCAGTTTACGCAGGCTGTCTGGTTAATGGAGTCAAAGTAGATGCCCTAACAGACACTGGTGCTCAAGTGACATTATTGAACAAGAAAATATTTGACAAGTTTCAACCAACAACCCTGCCTTTAGCCCACATCTGTTTCGGTGAGTGGAGCATGCACTGGATCAGAACTGAGGGTTGTTGGCGTTGCTAACCTTAACATTGGGGGACATAAACATCCCGTGGCCTGTGAATGTTTGTGAGAACATTAATATACCAATGCTATTAGGGGAGGATTTCTTGAGGGACATTGGCATCTTGATCGATTTTTCAAATGACTGTTTGTTAATGAATTAACCTGAAGTACAAACCTAATCTAGAGGTTTGTAAAGTTTCGTTTTCTAGTCATACGAATATTCATGCCAAACAAGTAATGAATGTTAGTTGTAAAATTGCTGGTGGACTGATATAAGAAGGAAAAACTGGAGTAGTAAAGCCCGAGGAACAGTTTGAAACAAGATATGGTTTAGGAGAAATTTGTGTTGCGGGTACCATTCATAATGGGGAGATTCCAGTCAGAATATTTAATCCAAGTGACAACGATGTAGTGATTTGGAAAGGCTGCACTGTTGGACAGTTATACCCATTGTTACGGAAGAAAACATGAATGATACAAGTATTCCATCACACTGTTATTTTGTCCAAATTGATAGTCAAGCTTTTGTAAGAACTGTAAACCGTAGTGCCGATTAACACGTATCAGACAGAAGTAAAAGCATACCTGAACTGTTTCCCATTGACAATCCAGATATACCAGAAAACGCGAAAAACTTTATTTATGACATCTTGAAACAACATGAAAAAGTTATCTCACAGGGACCGAATGATCTAGGCTCTGTATCATCCATCAAACATAAAATACACTGGGGATGCTGAGTCTAGAAAGGCATCATTGAGACGAACTTTGCCTGTGAAACGAGATATAAGAAGACAGTAAATAAATGACATGCTCAAAGCGGAAGTAATGGAACAATCAGAATCGCTCAGGTCTTCGGGAGTGGTTCTAGTCAAAAAAAAAAAAAAAAATAAAAAGATGGAGGACGCCGATTCTGTGTAGATTAGGCCTTAAATGAGGTGACTAAGAAAGACAGTTATCCACTTCCAAGGACAGACGATATTTTGAAATCCTTGAGCGGTGCACGTTATTTTAGCCATTTTATTTTGGTACGCGGATATTGGCAGTTTGAAGTTGAGGAAGCAGATCGTGAAAAAACGGCCTTTTCTACACCAGATGGTCATTATCAGTTTCGAAAGATGAGTTTTGGATTAAAGAATGCTCCAGCGACCTTTCAGAAGGCTATGGATGTAAATCTTTGAGGGTTGTAATGCGTTGATTTAGTGGTGTATCTGGACGATATAGTTGTTTTCGCCAATACGTTAGAAGACAAAGGCGTCGCTTAGAAGCACTTTTAGGTAGGCTAGAAAATGCTGGGTTAAAAATAAAATCCGGGAAGTACAAGACTCTGCCACGAAAACTAATACTTTTGGGCCATATAGTCAGCAAAGATGGCATTTCTGTTGATCCACAGAAAATTAAGGTAATAAACGAGTGACCATCGCCGTCAAATTTACACGAACTTAGGTCATTCCTTGGACATGCTGGTTATCACCAAAATTTTATCCCTAATTACGCAGATATAACAGCACCATTGCGACGTTTAGAACAATAAGGTATATAATTTAAGTGGAATAATGAGGCACAGAAGGCATTTCAAAAAATTAAAGATCTACACATGTCAGCAAAAGTGTTGGCATTTCCGAATTACGACTTATCTTTTATTATTGATACTGATGCCAGTGAAGAAGGAAGAGAGGCAGTGATCTCACAAGTCCAAGAAGACGGTGTTGAAAAACCCATCGCACACGCGGCAAAGGCATTAAGGGGCGCTCAGCGTACGATATATACTGTATACATGAAAGAAATGCTTGCACTAGCGAGGCCCCATGACTAGATGGTTAGAAAGGATAATGGAATTCATGCCTTTGACATAGAACACAGGCAAGGGAAATTGCACACCAATGCTGATGATCTGTCACGAATTCCATGGAATCATGAGGGAGAATCAGAGGAGGAGGTTCCCCTTACAGATTTCAGTGATATTGTGGCAACAAACGAAGCAAAACCAGCACGCAGGAGTGTATTTGAAGTAAAGCAAACAAACGCATGGCAACACAACTGGACACTAGGTCCACTACAGGGATGGACCTTAAAACAGATTGCGGAAGCCCAGGAAAAAAAAGGAAATATTGTATTAGCAATTTCGTGGGTAAATGATGGTCATAGGCCTCCGAGGACAATAATGGATGGCGCAGATCGTGAACTTTTGTCTGTGGTTACAGTTTAAGAGGCTGAAAGTCATAAATGACATATTGTACAGAGTGTGTGGTATATGCGTGAAGACGAAAGATTGCAACTATGGCTCCCAAGAAGTCTCATTAAACCAGTGTTGTATGGTCTCCAAAACTACTCTGGCCATCTTGGTGGTTTGAAAACAAAAGAAAAAAGTAAGAGCAAGATTCCACTGGTTGGGATTAAAGAATGATATCGAACTATATATTCAGCTGTGCTCAGTCTGTCAAAGAGTGAAGGATCCAGGTCGTCAGAATAAAGGTGAACTGAGAAGTATAACTAGTGACTATCCTTTAGAAAGAATAGGCATAGACATTGTTAGACAACTACCGTAAACAGAACAAGGACACGCCTATATAGTAATTACGATTGACTTCTTTACTAAATTTCCATTTGCGTATGCGTTAAAAGAAATTTCAGCCGAAACTGTTGCTAATGTTCTCATGGACCAGGTTATTTGCCTGTTTGGAGAGCCAGCTTCTTTACACAGCGATCAGGGGTCAAACTTTGAAAGTAATGTTTTCCAGTCATTATGTTCATTGGTAAATATGGCTAAAACCAGAACAACACCTTATGCCCCCCTGGAGTAATGGTGAAACTGAACGTATGAACAAAACATTAAAGATGATGCTAAAGTGTATGGTGGAAGAAAATCCGAAAAAGTTGGACCTTCTATTGCAAAAGGCACTTATGCATTACCGATCTTCTGTACCGCATCAACTCATTCTACACAATATTCTTTAAAGTTTGGTCGGGAAATGCGGCTCCTATTGGATGCGTGCCTCTCCCACCCCCAGGAGATGCGCCCGGTAAAACTCTACCAAAGTGCGTTGAGGAACACAAGGAAAGAATTCGCAAGACGGAATCAATTGCTAGGGAAATCTTCGTGCCGCACAAAAATGGCAAAAAGATTATTACGATAGTGGCAGTTTCGGCAAAACATATTCTGTAGGAGAATTGGTGTGGCTGAAGAAAATTGCAATTCCGAAAGTAACAAATAGAAAGTTCTTTATTCGCTGGTCAGGGCCTTGGACGATTGTGAACGTTATATCAGACATAACATATAGAATACAGCTGATTAACAAAGGGAGATGTGGGCGTGTGTGGAAGGTAGTGCCTTTCAGTCTGCTTAAATGTTATTTGGATGAATCAGGAGAAAATAGCCAAAATGTAGACATTAAAAGTGATGCAGTAAGCGAGAATTTGGATCAGAATTCTAAGGGCACTAGCGAAATTAATCAGAATAGAGGCCTGCAAAATGATTCAGAGCATGCAAGTCAGGAGCAAAATCGAGTGAGTGCTGGTGAAATTAGTGCTTCTGAGGAAGAGGATCTAGTACTGTCAGAAATCCAGTCACCAGTGCAGCCTGCGAGAGCCCAATGGCCTCGCATGGAGAGAAATCCAAATGAGCCCAGAGAAACGAGAGCCCACAGGCCTCGTGCCACACGCAGAGAGAATAGGGATAATCCCAACCACCGAACTGAAATCATAAGGTCTGGTAGGAGGGACAATGAACAAGTCAGTGAACGGGATGGGATTATAAACCCTGTTGAAGAAAATACCGCAAACCAGTCGAGAGTGCCGGCAACGAGAAAGTGAGTGCCCAAAGGCCTCATTTAAGACACACGGTCTATACAGAGGATGATGCACATGATGTGAGTGCACAACGGCCTCACCTTACACAGCAGCAAGAGGTTGACTTAGGAAGACAGATTTTACCGGTGAAGCCCAACGGCCGCCGGGAGATTCAGTTGTGGAAGACGAAGCAGTACAACCGTGTGATGAGATAACCGGCGAAGCCCAACGGCCGCCGGGAAATGCATTTGTGGGAAATGAAGTTCAACAATCGGGAGACGAATTAACCCGCGAAGCCCAACGGCCTCCGGATGTTGCCGTTATGGAAGATGGTCAGGCTATTATTGAGTTGGGAGCCCAAAGGCCCCATAATGTAAATGACCTGATGCCTAGGAGGTCATCTAGACAAAAGTATCGGCTTCAATACTTGAAAGACTATTAAACAGAAGACGATGACATTTTTGATTAATTGTTAGATATTGATATAGCTTGGATAATATAGCATTTTATTTCAATTAAGACGGCTAAACGAACACGCTGAAGAGTATTGCCTCCATCCCATGTTATTAAGATGAATCAAATAGCCAAAATGTAGGCATTAAAAGTGAATCGTCGCGCGTTTTCCGAATATTAATTATAGAATTCTTGTCATCATTCATTACAACATGAACGCTCGTTTGAAAACTATATACACGATAAGCGTTGATACGAAACACAAGAACCTGGTGTCATGTGCCTGCACATCAGCGCAGCCTGACCTGGGCATTTCTTACCCGCTAACAGAATCACGGGGTACTACAGGGTATATCAATATTATTAATACCATCACGAAAACATGCCTATATAATTTTTACCCCTTTAAACCCCACTTTTGTATAGTAAAACTGGGGTTTACATGGGTAAACATTATTTTTCTTATTTCTGCTCAAACACATAGATTGTGGGTACTCGTTAGAACCGCCTCGGCGATGCGGTTCTAACGAGTACCCACAATCTATGTTTTGAGCAGAAATATGAAAAATATCAGAGCTTTTGTATCTGAAAATTTTCAGTTTTTGGAGGTGAAATTTTCTGTATATTTGAATAGGCGTGTTTTCGTAATTGGTAGTATGCGGGGTAACCATAGTATGAACATGAGCTCACTAGCATGTAAAGGAATGGCGCGAAAGGCTTCCGAAGTAAGAAAAAAACAATGGTCAAATTTTCGAACCAAAAATTATGGTAGCATATAACTGACATCTAAATATTGAGATACGAAGTCCACTTCTTTTGCTTTTATGTCGACTTACAATGTATAACGATGCTATATCGACTTCCGCTGATAATGGTTATCGCGTCTGCAGGTCGTAATATTGCTCTAAGCTGCCTTGAAGAAAACAAAGCGTGTTAACATTGTGCGACGACTTAATTTCTATTATTTTTTATCATCTCGACTTCCGGTTCTTTTACATGTCATAATTTGCGAAATTAGCGTTGAGATACGTTTTCGTAGTCGTGAAAGTTTATTTTTAGACCAAAAATCACAAAGGCAGCGCCAGTTTTATTGCAGTCGCAGAGTTGTTTACAAGAAACGATTATTATATATCCATATGCCACCAAACACTATATTAAGCCCTAAACTTTATACGTCACATCGTCCCGAATTTAAGTATCTCGACCGGCATAGTCACTATCTGACTATCATTATCTCCTCAACAAATCCTACTAGTTACATGACCGGAAGTCGAGATGATAATAATAATGTCGACATATAGTTGTTAAAGTGTTTCATGATGCTGACGTTGTGGATGACACTTCTGGACAGTATTCCGACCTGCAGTCGCGATAACCATTATCAACGGAAGTCGATATAGCATCAGGTCATACATTTTAAGTCAACATAAAAGCAGAAAACTTCGACTTAGTATCTCAATACTTAGATGTCAGTTACATGCCACCATAAAAATATTCGGTTTACCGTTGTATCTTCGTAATGCAGCCCTGTCAACACCAATCAAGAGCGGCTCAAATGGCCCAGCATACGAAATGCGCAAGGAATGGCAAAAGAAAAGGGAAGGAAAGAGAGAGAGAAAGAAGGAAAAATGCGGGATCAATCACAAAAAAAAAAAAAAAAAAAAAATCACCATGCGCATACATTTCCCACCGTGACCACTGCGCCATGATCTTTCGTGAGTTTAAAATTTTGGCAGTGCTTGATTGTAAAGAATAACATATCTACTTTCGTTTTCAAGTAAGCTGTGTTTGATCAGTTGCTTATATTGGATTTCAGAGGTAAATATCCAACTCTACCCTCATTTTGGCTGCATTTTTCAAAACCCTCGGCCGTTCTAAGGATATATGGTTAAACTGTAAAAGTTTTAATCTCTGTAAACTGAGCTCAAACTCTTGGGACATGATCTTTTAGGTTTGCGAAAATAAATGGAACAAACGTCCAAGGTTACCACCATGACCATATATGGTAAAACATTTAGATATTTATTCCCTGTAAACGCAAAGTCAACTAAGCTCTAATCCTTGGGACTCGGTCTTTCAGGTTTGCGAAATTTATTGGGACAAGCGTACAATTGGCCGCCATGAATGTATAATGCACCACCTTCAAACGACTTCCCAAAAACTAGAAGGCCAATTGAAGTCAAACTTTATAACAAACATCATTGGGAAAGAAGCCTTCAATTAATATGACCATATATGTTAAAGCTGTAAAAGATTTATTCTCTAATCGCAGGCCACCGAGCTATCTTGGGACACGATCATTCAGACTTGCGAAAATTATTTGGACAAGCATCCAAGATGGCCGCCATGACTATATATGGTATAAGCTTCAATGGACTTCTCCGAAAGCATAAGGTCACATGAACTCAAACTGCATTACAAGCATCGTTGGGACAAAAGATTTCAAATTAATATGACATGTCATACAAGATGGCCGCTTAGACCATATATGGTAAAATATTAAAGGATTTTTTTCTCTGTAAACGCAAGCTCAACTGAGCTCAAATTCTTGGGACAAGATCTTTCAGGTGTGCAAAAATTATTTGGACAAGCGTCCAAGATGGCCGCCATGACCAGATATGGTAAAAGCTCCAATCGACCTCTCCGAAACCACAAGTCTGCTTGAACTCAAATCGCATATGGATTGCCCCTGGGAGAAAACCTTTCAGATTTTCTAAAACATACTAAGGACCGACATTCAGGCTGGTGCCAGTGCCAATATATATATATATATATATATATATATATATATATATATATATATATATATATATATATATATATATATATATATATGTAAAACTTTAAATCAGCTTCTTTATTGACCCTGGTCCTGCTGAACCCGGATATGCCCTGCCTTTCGTGTAGATCCAGATCGGTTCTGAAGAAGCAAACCAATCTGGATCTGCACTGCTTGTCATTAAGTATATGAAATCGTATTAACACCCCTCAATCCCAGTTTCCCACCTACCCTCTTCCCATCTCCCCCCTTCTACCCCTCCACCCCCACCGCCCCTTGGTTTTGTCCGTTTATATTTTTCTTAACCTTTGCTAACCTCAAAATGCTTTATATGAAATGATTACTATTTGGTGTAAAACTTTACATCAGATTTTCATCATTTTTATCACCCAAACATGTAAAAACAACAGTTATTGTTAATTATCACTACATAATGTTACTTGCTCCACTGTATCTTGCTCGAAATTCGCCATTATGTATACATGTCGATTGTTTGTGGGAGAAGAACAATATAAGTACTTGTGCTTTCGTTCTAATCCCAATTTGTATAATGACTTGCATCATGTTGTAATGATAGTTATGCTACAATAAAATATGTTTAAACCAAATCGTATTAACAGCCTTAATCAAGTTATCTGATTGGCCAAAAAATTAAAAGTAGGCGTGGCATCTTTATTTAGCACGGCAAGGTTTACAACCGCAAGACAGATTAAATTCAAATAACATATACAGCATCACTGGGATACAAGTTTTCAAGTTTTCGAAACGCTTTGTGAAATGGCGTCCAAAAATGAGCTGTGTCAAGCTAAAACATGCCTTCAAACATGTGTACAATGCGCATATTCAAATCATCCCGCACATGCGCCAAAAATAAAAGTGGGGTCAAAATTATATAGGCATGTTTTTTTGTGATGTATATGGAGCATCGTTGGAACAAGAACTTCCGAGTTTGCGAAACACACTGGGAATCCGTATATAGATTGGACGCCATGACCATATATGGTAAAAGATTAACACGCTTGTTTTTTTTTCTGGAACTGAACAGCTAATTGATCTCAGATTGCATTTTAGAGCATTCCTGGAATAAACATTTAAAAGGCTGCTATATTATTTTGGAACCATTCCAGTCATATACGTTTTGTTGAAAAAAGGGAGCTAATCAAACCTGGCAGCGCTGAAAAAGGGGGTCATTCGGCACGCACATCCGTACTATGCCATATATAGGAAGTTACAAACAGTTAACTTAGCTGAGTGTTCCTTTTTATTCAAGAAAACTTGTGTTGTAACCCCTTCAGAATTATCTCAAACAGACATCTATTAATATTCAAGAACGTGAGTTATTTTTAAAAGAAAATATCAGAAATTACATATTTGATCTGGCAATCAGTGAGGTGTACAGTCACAAAGCTTTCGACCTTAAAATCCTCCCAACTTCAGTAAATCGTAAAATTGTCATCTAATTACAGAATAGAATACGACTTTGTCAGAGTGGACCCCTATCTGAGATGTCGGCGCCTATCTCCGACTACAACCTTTATCCAAGGATGTTTTTTGTAAAAAAACTGATATTTAAAAAGATATCGCAAAGATTCAGTTTGAAAAAGATAACTCAAAAATGAGTCTTATACATGTATAACTAACATCACAAAAAACATGCCTATATAATATTGGCCCCTTTAAACCTCACTTTTTACAGGGGTATACATTATGTTTCTTATTTCTGCTCAAAACATAGATTATGGGTTCTCGTTAGAACCGCCTCGCCCAGGCGGTTCTAACCAGTATCCACAATCTATGTTTTGAGCAGAAATTTGAAAAAATATCTGAGTTTTTTTATCTGAAAATTTTCTGTTTTTAGAGGTGAAATTTTCTATATATTTAAAAAGGCGTGTATACGTAATGAATGAATAAATTATCATTTGGGCTGCGCCAAGCAAAACTATCTCTTGAGAATAATAGAACTTTTATACATTCGAACGCTCAGTCTGATCTGGGCCTTCTTTGTCCGTATACGCCTCGATGACATATCTTCATTTGGCTTAGGTGATACTGCAGCAGATGACATTTTTTGAATTTTTTTTTAAGTATCTTTTTATTTTTTAGGGAAAATAAGGCTTGAAATTTCATGTGAATCGATTCACATGAAATTTCAAGCCTTATTTTTGCTCCATTTCTGCCGAGCAGACGATTCATATTTCATGTCAAGTCTTATTTCCTCTAAAAAATAACAACAAAAATAAACAGAATATCGTCTGCTAAAAGTTTGCTTGGTACTTTAAAAAATTAGCATGTTAAACGTTAAGATTCCTACCCGCGGCAGCCATAAATTCTTCTTTGTTCTCAGTCTGGATAAATTTCCAGGTGCCACCGAATAATTTTTCTACCCGATCATAATCCTCCGTAGACATTTTGTCTGTTTATCGGTCTGTCTGAATTCCGGTATCTATGTTGCACTGTTAGAACAATAATGAGGGCTTCCTGTATTTATCCACTTTTATATAACCTTGGCGAGCCGATAAAAACAAAAATAATTTGGGTCGTGCTAAGCAAAAGTGTGTCTTTGAACATGCGCAAAACGCAAAGATTTAGATTCATCCTCGCATGTGCAAAGTCTCATCCGGGCATTTGCGTTCCATTGCCACATTCAATAGTGTCCAATGATACTATTAGCGGACAGCGAAGTCTGATCTGGGCCTTCGCTGTTTGCATATGCCCGAGGACACATTTCGTATATCTCGGTCTATAGGATCCTATAGGATGGAAAGGGACATTATATATTAGCATTAGCAAAGCATACGCTATCGGATTTGAGTGAAAGTCGCCGTTTCAGAATGATTATTTTTGCAAACAAAGAAGTCACAGATAAGACTGCACAGATGCGTGGTTAAATCAGGGCATTTATTCACTACTGTTTGATTATGCCATGCATTTAGTAAGACAAACGAGACGCAAAACAAATGATCAGTAACGTGTGAAAACGTACCTTCTGACGTGCGTCCAACGAAGACTCAAATCAGCCTGCGCACCCGCGCAGTCTGATCAGAGTCTTCGTTGTCCGCATGAAGTGACTGCATCCTTGGCTATCCAAAAATGCGCCCAGTAAAGACTGATCAGACTGCGTGAATGCTTGTGCTGGACGTACATGACCGAAGGTACGTTTCCCCACATTGCAGCTGAAGAGTTTCCAAGTCACGTTTCCAGATTTTGATGTACTTGTTGAATGTAATTAAGCATCGAAGCTGGCAACCAGTAACTATCTCTGACAGTACAGGGTTAAAATTGTCATAAATATTCATGGCATATTTAATGTTGTGTCGAAAAAGGTACTTTCATCAATATTTTTCATTCAACTTAAATGTACAACCGCACTGGCCTCGTACGATTGCTGAAGGGTGCTTCAGTCTGCTATCTGACTCAGTTTGCGACCCTGTATGACCGAATTCTAAACAAACAAAAAAACAACAAAACAACAAACTTTTAACTCTTTCACTGCCAGAGGCGATAATAACAGGCTTTTGCAAACAACATAGATTCAGACGAGACGGCTCATAATGAGCCATCTCATCACACTGGTAAATCAAAAAGCACTGGTGGTGGCTGCAACGCTCCGGAATCGGCTTTTTAACGCACTGGAGTGGGCGAAAAATGGCGGAAAAGGTAAACAAAAGATATACTTGTTCTTGTTATAACTTTTATCTGAGCTTATTTCGGTTTTATTTCTAAGGGCACTGGGCGCACGGAACACCGAAAAGACTGCAGTTTATGATTATGTAAGGCATTTGGAGAATTATTTTATCGTTTAGTCGGCAAATCGGCTGCAAGTTTAGCACGTGTCCTTGCGATGTCATGGTTTCACCTGTAATTTCTTAAAATGCTACTAAGATAAACATTTTCGACACTGTTATTGTTCCATTCCTGTGATATTACAATGGAAAACAGGATTTCTACACGCCAAATTTTTCGCGATGATTTTCTTCCATTTTCTATTACAACGCACTGTGCGCATTTTTGAATGATCGCTACAACGCACCGGCTGTGGAACATACATTTTGTGGCTGTTTGTTTATCCTACATTGTATGTAGTGCAAGCGGTTGAAATCCAGGCGCACAGGTAATATTTTAATCATTGAACAGTATTTACTATAAAACGTCTCGACAGTGACATTTTTTTGAAAATGTTTTCTAATTTTTTGGGATGACCTCGGGTTCGATGCAGTAGACGTCTTATCACGTACAGGTAGGCATTACAAACCGAGTATAAGTTGTATGGGTGCAGAGCAACCTCGTCCCACATAAAACTCGCCCTAAGATATCTCGCCCACATAAAACGCCCCAAGACAACTCGCCCCACGCTTGTAATAGCACATTATTGTAATAGCAGAATTTTGCTTATTTAGCAGACGATATTTTGAAATATTTTTTCTTACTCTTTTCAGAAAATAGGCTTTGATATTCATGCAAATTGTCTCCTAAGGATTAATACATGATGTGTCAAAGCCTATTTTTTGGGACAAAAATAAGAAAGGAATATTTTAAAATGTCATCTGCTTTTACTTGTGGGGCATGTTGTCTTATGAGTGTGGGGCGAGTTGTTTTGGGGCTAGTTTTTATGTGGGGCGAATTGTTTTGAGGCGAATTCAGTTGTGTCTGATGTATTGTCTAATATTAATGATAAGTATGGTTATATTTAAAAACAACAGTGTAGACAATGCTTATTTTAGTAGCATTTTAAGAAATTACAGGTGAAACCATGACATCGCAAGGACACATGCTAAACTTGCAGCTAAACTTGCAGCCGATTTGCCGACTAAACGATAAAATAAATCTCCAAATGCCTTACATAATCATAAACTGAAGTCTTTTCGCTGTTCCGTGCGCCCAGTGCCCTTAAAATAAAACCGAAATAAGTTATAACAAGAACAAGCATATCTTTTGTTTACTCTTTCCGCCATTTTTCGCCCACCCCAGTGCGTTAAAAAGCCAACTCCGGAGCGTTGCAGCCACCACCAGTGCTTTTTGATTTACCAGTGTGTCATCTGGATCTGCGCTGTTTGACATTCAGTCTTTCGACTTTATATATAAACGTCCTTCTGAACGATAGTTTGTTAAAATAAAAAAGCAGACGAGAAATGTCGTCTGATATTTGGCGCCGAAAGAGTTAATGATCATTTTGGCCGCGCCAAACGAAAACATGTCTTCGGGCATTATGCGGACAGCGGAGGTCCAGATTTAGAAGTTAGTTTCACTATTGAGAATGCCAGTGCGGTAGTAGTTTAACCTTTAACATTTACCACTCTCTGGGCATTTTCAGCAGACGACAAATTTGTGATATTTTTCTTATTTTTCCTAGAAAACAGGATTTGACATTTCATACAAATAGGAGACAATTTGCATAAAATGTCAAATCCTGTTTTCTGGGAAAAATAAGAAAAAAAAAAATCAAAATGTCGTCTACTGAAGATTTTACCCAGAGTGCTAAGCGTTAAAGCACCAATTACTACGGTAACCGCACCAGACGACATTATGAATCATTTTATTATTCTTTTTTTAAAGAAGTAAGCTTTACATGTCATGTGAATCGTCTGCCTGGTCTTTTCTAGAGTTCTGCAATCACGGGTCAAGTCTCATAAACATACGAAGATGGAATTATCCGGGGAGTGCATCAGCTTTTAGACAATCCTGATGATCTTGTTATTTTTTAGGTCGTTTACAATCGATCCAAAGTATACATACCGCAAAATTTCCTTAAGGTTTCTTGTCCACGTGATTATCATTGACAAATGAAATCAAACTGCGCGTTAGACGGGTCAACAAATTGTTCACGATATGAAACCCACAACTTGTTGACTTCGAACAGAACTATATTCCCAAAACTCAACGTTTTTCAAAACCTTTTGGATCGACTGTTATCAATCGACTCAAACTTACTAACGAATCTGAGTTAGATTGCTATTGTCCTCGTGACTATCGCTGACCAATAAAGTTAATCCTTGCAAATAGCGTCTACGAAATCCAGGTAACGGTCTTTTATAGCCGCGCTATTCTTGTCGCTGTGACGTAGGAGTACTGTGTAAGTAAGGTTTTCTGTAAAATTTGGACTGGGCTAAGTTTAGTGCTGGGACATTGGCAGACAGTGTAGACCCAGATCAGACGCCACAGAACGCCCTCATTAAGGACCAATTTTCCCAGCCTACACCCAGAGACAATCGAACCACATGTGCTGTGAGTGCTTTGATTTTTCAATACCAACTTCAGTTTGGCTAGAACTGTAGTTGTCTCGGCTATCCTAGACTGGTCTGAACCTCTGACTGGAAGCACTCATTAGATATAATGTCTCTCAGTTATTTGAAACGTTTTTGTGTTTCCAGTCTGGTACAATTCATTCTGATATCGAACTCGTATTCATTTGGGTTCTTCGTCACTTTTGTCTTCTCTGGCCCAATTTGCATTTAATGGGGCTTTGTGGTTTTTGTGTAGATAATCAACCAGCCCCGTGATTGGCTCAATTTCCATTTGATGGGGCTTTGTGGTTTTTGTGTAGATAATCAACCAGCCCCGTGATTAGCTCTAAAGATGACAGCAATATATGACGGCTCCATGTTATTTGAAATATTTTGTTTTTGCGTTTCAAGCCCGGTACAATTTATTCTGATACCATATTAGGATTCATTAGGTTCATCACAAAAAACATGCCTATATAATTTTGACCCCCTTAAACCCCACTTTTACATAGTAAAACTGGGGTTTACAGGGTAATACATTATTTTTCTTATTTCTGCTCAAAAACATAGATTGTGGTACTCGTTAGAACCGCCTCACCGAGGCGGTTCTAACGAGTACCAACAATCTATGTTTTTCAGCAGAAATATAAAAAATATTAGAGTTTATTTATCTGAAAATTTTCATTTTTTGGAGGTGAAATTTTCTATGTATTTGAATAGGCGTATTTTCGTAATGGTTCATCACCTTTGTCTTCTCAGTCCTAATTTTCATTAAGTAGGGCTTTATAGTTTTTAGTTTACTTCCCTGCAGCTTGTGTTAAGTGCCGTGTGGTGGCCGTAAAACGTCACCCCATACTTAGCTATAGTGCAGATTATTTTTTATTATTTCCTTTGGGATCATTGAGCCCATTCGGGTTCCTTTGACAAATGAATACCGCTGTACCCATTAAAAACTGAATAAACTCTCCCACGCTATAGAAAAAATGGTTGAACTTTTTGCAAACAGTGGCGACCCTGATCAGACACCGCGTTCTATGGTGTCAGGTCTGGGTCTGCACTGTTTGTCAGTTGCCCGTTTAGGAGTCTCCAGTCTTCAATGGGTTAAGCCGGTACAAACTACATAGCTGTATAGGAAGAGACTTGATAAAACCGAGTCTCCGACTTTTTCTATGTGTTCTTTGTTCCCAACAATCAACCTTTCAGGGCCCAGTTGTTCAAAGCTAACGACGTCGTTAGTTAACGATTCGTTAAAATTTACATCGAGTGATACACAAATATGCTGAAATTTTTTGCTGAAAAAATGTAAGTAGCTTTTGCAGTGCAAAAGCTACTCACATTTTTTTTCAGCAAAAAATATCAGAATATTGTATATTGAATCCGCTAAAACAGTTAACGAAATGACCCTTAACGAGCTCGTTAAGCTAACGACGCTTTGAACAACTGGGCCCAGATTTTCATCTATGGTTTTGTGCAGATGATCAACCAGTCCTGTGCTTCTCTCTAGCTATTCCAGCAACACTGTCTGTGAGTCATTTGTTGACAGTTACTCTGCCTTCATTGTCGATACTCCCAGCATGACCTGCAAAGGCATCAGCCATTATCTTGTCGTGGAAAATGCCATTTAAACAATACTATATTAGTAGCATAATCATTGGTCGTTCAGTGCATGGAACGGGTTGGCAATGATGTTTTTATATCCCCATATGCAGGAATTCTCGTACTACAGATACTAATCCGCACCAATCGGTCCACTTTGTGACGTCACAGCCTGTCGCTAGTTCTCAGACAGGTAATAGTGTGGAAATGTATAGAATTATATAGGAGCCCATCGTTTAACTAATAAAATCATTAATTTTCAATAACACAAGATATTATTATAACCTCGCAATAGATGGAAAAATGTATCTGCTTCAATTTGATACCAAATTTGTTGAAATAAAATAGATTTTAAAATGGCCCAGGTTGTAATGAATGCTACAAGGGTTTTTCCTTATTAAGTCTTTGTATTTTACAACAAAAATGAAAAATAGCCTTGATTCAATCGCCCAAAAGTCATATTTTTTAAAATTTCTCCGTTTGTTATAACCTCTCATTCGATAGATCTATTTAATATCTATAGTTAGGTAGTAAAATATTGAATAAATTATTTTATTAAAAATGGCCCACAGGTTGCAGAATATAGCTATATTTGAAAAATGCGGAGCGAAAATGTGTAATGATTACACAGACGCAGGTCTTGTGTACACATGATACTATAGAATGAATTGTAAAAGAGGTTGTAAGAATTGGAAAATAAAAAAGAAATTGGTATCCATTGATAGTATTATAAAGATTATTTAGCTTCAAAAAGGAAAACAAAGATATATATTTATAATAATATAAACTTATTTATTTATTTTTTGTTTATGTCGAATTATGTTTTTATTCGGCAACTTATTGAAGCTTTAATGAAAATTTGATATAATAATTTTTGATCATAAGAAAACTGCAAACTGCTTAATTACTTGTTTTTTGTTTGTTTAATAACGAAAACAAAAATGCTTTGTCGGGATACAAGAAAAATACCTAAATGCGCGGCCACTCTTGCGGTGTTTTCTTAATAACAATTACTGCTAATGAGTGCCAATTATGTCCTTATCTTGACGAAAGAAAACATCGAAATCACTTTTTACATAATTGACATACATGCTTATGCGCAATTTTAATTGATAGATACTTTTATTTCAACTTTAAGCAATATATGCTCATGTGTTGTATGCATGATACAGAAAGAAATACAAATGGATTCAATGACATCAAACACATACCACTAAATAACACACTAACAGTTGGGAGAAAACACATATTTTGAGATATCAAAATTCAAATATAATATGAAACTAAAAAATGTGTCCACAGTACACATATGCCCCCGCTGTGGGGTACCTGACTATAAAACTGCAGAATTCTACGTGGTACAAATGCCTTAACCTGAGTCTAACAGAATCACGTACGTACGCACGTACATACGTATGTACGCACATTCGTACAGACAGACATACATTCGTGCGCACGCACCCACGTACGGAAAACCGAAAACTATATGCCCCCGGCATCATCCGTTGCAGGGGCATAAAAATAATATTTAATGATTACTATAATATAATGCTCTATTTTTAAAGGCCTTTTCTGTGAAAATACATAAATTTAATATCACAGACAGAATCAAATCCAACATTTGATCTTTTTGCATAAACTAGCACTTTAGTTGACACGATTTGCTCATTTTAGATTCCTGTACATAAATAAGGACGAAAGTACATTGTTCATAATCATGGCTTCATCTAAGTGCGTGCGTGTACAAAATAAATTTGACTATAAAAAACTGAATGAGGGTAAGGTTCTCTCTCTCAAGCGTTTTTCTCTAAATCTGTGACTAACACGAGACTCTCCAAATAAAAGCAGCATTAAATATGACGTGCAACCATTGTAGTTCCAGATCAGCATGTGCATACATTTTTTCTCTGATAGAATGTGCAAGCTCTATTCAACATGCGGTGTTACATATGTATATCTAATAAATAATTTATAATATTTAAAAAAATACATTAAAACAAAATGATAATTGATATTATTTTCAGAAATAATTATAGTAGTAATCTTTAGCTGTAAATCATAATTCGGAAAATAAATAATCCTATGCTGGTCCTATTTTGTTTCATAAAATGGTTCTCTATCTAGGAAATTAAAACATTATGATACTAATGATATTATTATTATTATTATTTACTACTACTACTATTATTATTATGTTGTACATCACAATTCCGAAGAATAAATATTATTATGCTGGTCATATTCGAAATGTTTTATTTGTAAAATAGCCACATGGATAGTTTATACTATCGTACATGTGTATTTAGGGGTAAAATATTGCTATCGTATAAATCCTATTAGACACATTAAATTACTATCATACTGAAATTTGATCAAGTCGGTTTGGCTACCTGTTGACACAGCTTATACCTGCTAGACTTTGATAAGGTACTCTGTGATGTAATGTCTGATCAGGGTCACTGCCTTTTGTTATGGTGTGTTTAGATTATTATTAGATTAGATTAGATTTTTAACGCTACCAGGCAACTAAGTCACGTAGAGGCAGCGCCAGAAAATCTGGATTAGTTTTACCCTGACCTTGGCTTGAAACGGTGTCCATGCATAATTCATGTACAGCTCACCTCGCCTGATCGGACGATATGCATAAAGGTCAAGGTCTGTAAGTAACATAATTTAGAACGTACGGTCAAAAGAAAAGGGCTTCAAAACGTGTGATTGATTGCGTTTGGGTTTAACGACACGTCAACCCTTGTGGGTCATTTTGTGTCGTCTCCCAGAGAAAGGGAGAAAAGAGACAGAAGAGATAGCAGAAGAGATGAAAGAGAGGGACAGGGAAGAAAGAGGAACAGGAATGCAAGTGAAGAAACAGAAGAAATAAAAACATCACCTCCCTACCCTTACCTGCTACAATGATAGCAGGCCTTGCCCAACTGTAAGCCAATATTAGCTGGACGCCCCGGTGACATAAGATACATGACACCTTCGCACCACCCGACCACCCCCTCAAAACGTGTGTATTACCAATACAAAATGTAATCTCACACTTGCCCAAGTCGTGCCACTCGGCCCTGAAAAGGGCCAGGGAGTTATACAGAGGGTCCGGCTGCAGTCTGCTTAGCGATGTATCTTCCTCCGGTCCCTTCCTTGCCCACACTAGCATTGCTCAGGTCGTCGTACCAGAGAATTCTGTTGGACACTGCTTTCCCTCGCTTGAACCGACCCTCAATGTCTGTATAGTTGGCCTCATGGAAGTACTTTGACATTGGCCCCTTGAAGAAGTAGTACTTCGCATCATTGAGGAATCGGCAAAAGTAGGCTGGAAGATCCACGTTGAATTCTTCTCCCTCTCTTTGCCGTCGATAGGCCCGGATTATAATATACTGTGGTCCGTCGGGAAGCTTGTCTGTGACCACTTCATCGAGGTCGTACTTCTCGTGAAGCGGCCACTCTGGTCGACCTGGAGCGGAGATAATTTTCTCGTGGGCTGTCTTCTCTGGAGCCTTGACTGACTGCCGCTCTGGAGACTTAGTTCTCTGCATCTTGGGTGGCGGTTGTGTAGGAGTCTTCCTCCTCTGCTGTGGGATAGCAACCATCGGCCGTTCTTTCTTCGCTGGTGTGACCTTCTTCGGAGACAGAGACAGCTTCTTTCTTGTCTTCCTCGACACTGCTTCCTCCCACTCCCCTTCCGGCGAGTGTTCAGTCGTAGTGTCAATGGTCTGTGGAGATTTGGCTTCAGAGTAGGTAGTAGAAGACGGTGTAGAACACACCGCCTCATCCAACTCCTCCCTCTCGCTGGGCGTGGGCGCCGCCATCTTGTCCGCCATCTTTGTTGACACACCATCAGCAAGTCCTTTCTTCTTACTTGTCGGTTGGTTAGTTCGCCTCTGTGTGTTACTTCGGGGAAGCTGCCAAGTTATTTCTAACTTGACAATATGCTTCCCCTCCGTCAGCCGCCAGATAGGCCGACCAACAATTGGAAGATTGTTGATCGCTAACGCGCATACCGTCGGAACTTCTATAGATTCCATACTGCTCGTCGCAAGTTGTGTTGAGACTTATGGTGTGTTTATCAGAATACTGAGGTTTAATACTATAAACCACTTTCTCAGTCAGATTCAATAAATTGTTCACACCTTTTCAAACATTAACCTAAAGGCAATTGTTTCAAAAACAAACCTGGGATACCAGATGATTCGATTCTACTCTTTACAACACTTGCCCTATTTTTTTAACAAGGCCATTATAGAACCAACTGATTTGTCTAAACATTGCTAGGTAAGTGTAAAATAGTGTAGACCCTGAACACACAATGCGTAATGTGACATCTGATCGGGATCTACACTGTTGGCACAGACCTCTCTGTCTAAAAGGTAGGGTAGTAGTAGCAGTCATAATCCAAGGAAAACGACATTTTATTCATATTTGCTAACTACCCAACACAGAAATAACACGAGTCTCTCCAAATAAAAGCAGCAACCATTGTAGTTCCAGATCAGCATGTGCATACATTTTTCTCTAATAGATTGTGCAAGCTGTATTCAACATGCAGTATAGACTCTGATCAATATATTTCAGCGGACACACAGACTAATCGGGGTCTACATTGATCGCATAATTCAAAAGGCCCATTTTTTAAAAAAAAATTCAATCATAATTGTTTCTTATTTTACTTGAAGACACCTCAAAGTTCTTGAAACGATCAACAAAACATTTTACTTTCATTTATATTAGCATTAAAAAAAATGTTCAAACATATATAAATACAAGTTAAATAACAGCACGTTGTTTATTTTCTGGTTCCATTTGTCTACTCTTATTATCATTATCCAGTGGGAACTAGAAGCCTCAGGCCACTGGACAAGTTAATAATGGCTAATTCTATAACTCATGCAATAAAAACAAGGTGATAAAAACACCAAATGAACATCAACATTTGAAAAGGACCATTATGACTATGATCTAAGAATATGGGCAAACAAAGCACCATCTTTAACTGTGTAACTAAAGAAACACTGATTACTGTAGAATATATTGATTAACAGTGAAAATCCTGATCAGAGTGTGCAGATGCGCTGACTGATCTGGATCTTTAGTGTTTGCATAATACATAATTTCCCTTTTTTCATAATCTGACACAACTGCCCTTTATCTGAGACAGGTCACGGGGTCCTGCAATTCTTAAGATGATAAGATAAAACTTGAAATAGCATATGCTACATTAATTTTTATGTAAGTTTTTTTTGACAGTTTGTCTATTTTTTTTTCTTAAGTTTAAATGATTGTTAAACAACATTCATGCATCAAGGGAAAAGTGATGATGATATTCTTATTTTTCCCAGAAAGTAGGCTTTGACATGTCATGCGAATTGTCTCCAATAGGGACAGTTTGTATGGACTGTCAAACCTTTTTTTTTCTTTTCTTTTTTGTGGGGGTGGGGATGGGTAAAAATTTTAACCCTTAATCTTTTCCACTCTCTGGGCTAATTCAGCAGCAATAAACTGTTGATATTTGTTGAATTTTCCCCAGAAAATAGGATTTGATATTTTAAGCAAATTGTTTGCAAAGGAGATGCTTTGCATGAAATGTCAAACCATTTCCTTTTTAGGGGTGGGGGTGATATATGATCCCTTAACATTTATCACTTTCTGAGCTAATTCAGCATGCGATAAAGTGGTTATTGTTTATCCATAAAATAGGATTTGACACTTCATGCAAATAGTCTTCATTGGAGACAATATTCATGAAATGTCAAATCCTGTTTTGAAAATAAAACATACAGAGGAATTGTTCAGGATATGTATTTGATGATTGTATTTTTTTCTCTCCATAAAAACATAAGTTGTGGGTACTCATTAGATGAGCCTCACCAAGGTTCTTCAAATGAGTACTCATTACATGTTTTTGCTTCACCGAGGTGCATCAAATTAATACCTACAACATATGTTTTAATGGAGAACTGGAGAAAATTATCCCATTTTTTTTATTCATTCATTCATTTGTTTTTAAATTATTTATACTTAATTAAATTTTCCCATTTGTTTTCTCCAGGTGAAATGATCGTTTTTCTTTCAAATATTGTACCGAACCATCATCAGTAATACAACCTTAATTAATTAACTCATTTGTTTTCTTAGATTAACTATTGTTCTTCATTTTAAAATCTTACTGAATTACCATTCATTAAATATAACAAATTTTTTAATTTATTAATTACTCTTGTTTTCTTAGGTTAAACTATTGAAATTCGTATAAAAAATCATATTGAATTATCTATAACTAAATACAACACTTTTTATTTAATTTGAAATAATAATAATAATAATAATAATAATAATTGATTTTCATCAATTAATCAATATTTTGTTATTATCATTATTAATTAATTCTTAGGTTAAACTATTGATATTCTTTTGAAAATCATACTGAATAATCTGCTGAAATTCATTCATTCATTCATTCATTCATTCTAACTCGGACCTAGTCCAGTGTATATTGGGTCCAAGATTCTAAAGAGCATCCATACATGATTTAATCTGAATTGTAGTAGTACTGTAGGTGTGTGATACTGGGTTGATTACACACCAGCTACACAGGTAAGACGACGCTTACGGACCTCCGATCAAAGGGAATTAATCGAAGCCTATCTAAAATGGAATATCGATAACCTGAGTGACAGTTCCTGTAGTACGAGAATTCCTGGTAGTGTTTACGTCCATAGGCAGGGTTTGATCCAGGATGATTTCTGAGGGCGGTTGATTTGACCAAATTACCGTACTCTACGTCTTCGGATACGCAGGCCTGGGGAAACGATATAGACTGAGATAAGACGCTGCAGAACGCGTCGTTAGATAAAGGTCTACGCTGTTTGCCCCTCACCCAGCAATTTTACACACATTCACAGGTAGTAAAATGCACTTGTTCAATAAGCGTCAAGTTAGTGACTTATTCCCGTTTCGCTATTCGATGTTGAAAAACGAATAAGTAATACGTTACTTATTCGTTATTCAAAAGTTATGCCAAGTACAGATAGCATTTTTCTGATATATCAGAACAGGAAATAACTAAACAGTTACTTATTCGTTATTCGACATTCAATCTCGAATAAGTAATAAGTTACTTATTCGTTTTTCAAACGTTATGCCAAGTTCAGATAAAAATAGTCTATTTCTTTAAAGAAATAAACAGTTACTTATTCGTTATTCGACAATCGTGAATAACTAATACGTTACTCATTCGTTATTCAGAAGTGTCACCAAACACAGATAAAAGTTGAATTATACTTTAAATGAAAAAATAGATAAACAGCTAGTTATTCGTCATTCGACTTGCATACACACTAATTGCCTAGGTTTGCTGTCTCAAAAGTTGTTAAATGAAATGGATAAGAAATAAATAAAAATAGTTACCAATTCGTCATTCGAATGAGTTAAAACAAAAATTAGATTAAATGTTAAAGATGCCTACGACTGTGCTATACACACGCTGCTCAAATGGTAACTTTACCTACGAGCGATTAAGTCTGAAAAGTCTAGTACAGAATAACGGATATATGCCTAGTGCAGATTACCCAGTAAATAAAGTTGTGTTTACGTCCTCACAAATCCCCTATTTCTCCCTTTACCCTAGAAAACACTGATGAATCAGGAGTAAACAAAACTTCACAATACATGCACCATTTTTGCTTACTAAAATGTTTCTGTATTTAATCATCTTCAATCCTCAGACTCTATTTCTTACTATTTCTATTGTGATCACTGTTCACCTTTTGAGCTTTTAAAGTCATTTAATATCATTAGGTGAGTCTATCTAGGTTGTAGCTAGATACAAGAATGACCATACAGACGACCCATATACATATATAAAGAAAGGCGCTAGTGCGCCGTTCAAATATAATAAATTAGATATGCGGCCAAAATGTCATTTGACCAATGACTAGTTTCTTATTCGATATTGTTAAGAAAACCTGCTCTTTGAAGAGACACTAAGGAATGCTCAGAGGAGGCTGTGCATCCGCGAAGGCGGATCAGAGCCTTCTCTGTCTTGAGGAGAGCTGTCGATGTCTAATAAGCGAGCTTAGATGAGCAGGCTAATTTGAATAATCTGCGCTGGCATCATCTCGAAGTCGGACTTTCTCATGCCACGGCTCATATGGAGTGCGACCTGAATTAAGGCTTCCTATACTGTATGAAAACAAGGTTCGTAGGACTATTGCAAATATTAAAGGGTCATAAGAATGCGCAATTCGCACAGTTTCACAAGGGCTTTTGCTGTTCTATTGCTTGATAGACTGGCCGCATGGAAACACCAGGAAATGAAGAATAAATTTTATCCGACGGGGATTCGCCTTAAAGTGGTCATTGATCTTACATGGATCATTTGTTCACCACGCAGCTCAGTGGTAATATAAAGTTATATAAAAATGACACAGTTTTATCGAACTCCCACTTAATAAACTACAGTCAGAGATCAAAAGTAATTCCACAGCGTCAAAAATCGCATAGAGTTCAATGCATTTTCATGTTTACTAAAACAAAGAAATAATAAAAATAATTGTTTAAATCTTTATAACGTTCCCATCATTTGAAACTGGACGATGCATGTAATATACATTGTGATTCTCATTGGATTTTCTCTATGCAAACTTGAGAGACAAAGCATAAAATTTTGTGTGAGACATTTTGAGCAGTTTTCGAGCGACATTAACATTAACGTCAATTGAAAGCTGCCATTTTTTAAATTTCCTCTTAACTTAAATTGTTGTATCTGAGAAGGCAGATATCCGATATTTATCAAAGTCATATATTTTGGGCATGCATAATTTACCTTTCAAATCAATACAGAACATCAGTATTTTCTTTACGATGTTACACACTATTAAGTGTTTTGAAAACATTAAAATGCATTAAAGTCTATGAGAGAATATATTTGCGGAATTACTTTTGGCCTCTGACTGTACTTTCATTGCCATAGGCGATGATAAAAGGCTTTGGCAAACAACGCGGATCCAGATAAGACAGCTTATAATGAGCAGTCTAATCAGGATCTACGCTTTTTGACATTCTGTCTTTCAGCTATATATATATACTTTCTAACCGATGGCTTGTTTAATAAAACAGACGACAAATTTAGTTTGAAATTTGGCTTCGAAAGAGTTAATGTATTAATGTGATTTTTGTACTTTATAATCTATGACAGGAAATAAGAAGATTCGTGTTTGTTATAAAAAATGTATATAGAATAAGATAAAAAACGGGAGAAAAAAATTAGATACGCGTACCAAAATATATTTTAACAAATAAAAAAAGTCACTTTACAGCCGTCTGAATTGAAGCTATTTTTATTTTTCTAGCATTATGCCTTCACGAAACATAATATTTACAAATAAAGAACAAAACAAAAAAACAAAACAAAAAAAAAAAAAACCGTAAAGAACTTCATAAATAGTAAGAAAAGAGACAGCCTGAGATATATAACGGTATATTAGGACGGGTATCCAAGTTCAAGATCCTGGGATCCCCAGCTAGGGAGTTTTCAAACAAATGAAATTTGGTGAGTATAGAGGACACATATAGAGCAACTTGCAGGAAGATTTTAAAAGAAATTCGATGGGGAAATTTTGAGAAAAATAGAGTAGAAAAAAGGGCACATGGATATTGATTGAAGGTGGGGTTACCTTAGTTCGAGTCCTTAGGAGATCCAGCTAGGGAGTTTTCAGACAGATGAAACTTGATGCGTGTAAAGGGCATATGTAGAGCAATTAGTAGAAAAAAAAATTAAAAGGAATTCGTCGGGAAAATTTTGAGAAAAAATAAGTAGAAAAAAGGGGCACATATGCATATAAAAGACTATATTGAGACGGATATAAAGCTTCGAGCTCCTGGGATCCCCAGTTAGATAGTTTTCAAACAGAAGGAATTTGGTGAGTTTAGAGGACACATATAGAGCAACTTGAAGGAAACTTTTAAAAGAAATTCGTCGGGAAAACTTCTGAGGAAAAATAGAATAGAAAAGGGGCACATGGATATTGATTGAAGTGGGGTTACCCTAGTTCGAATCCTTAGGAGCTCCAGCTAGGGAGTTTTCGGACAGATGAAACTTGGTGAGTATAGAGGACACATATAGAGAAACTTGCAGGAAAATTTTAAAAGAATTTCGTCGGGAAAATTTTGAGAAAAAATGAGTAGAAAAAAGGGGTATATAGGCATACAAATGACTATATTGAGACGGATATCCAGCTTCGAGCTCCTGGGATCCCCAGGTAGAGAGTTCCTAAAACAAATGAAATTTGGCGAGTATAGAGGACACAGATAGGACAACTTGCAGGAAAATTTTAAAAGAAATTCGTCGGGAAAATTTTGAGAAAAATAGAGTAGAAAAAGGGCCACATGGATATTGATTAAAGGTGGGGTTACCCTAGTTCGAGTCCTTAGGAGCTCCAGCTAGGGAGTTTTCAGACGGATGAACCTTGCTGATAGTAAAGGACATATGTAGAGCAACTAGCAGGAAATTTTCACAAGAAATTCGTCGGGAAAAGTTTGAGAAAAAATAAGTAGAAGAAAGGGGTACATAGGCATACAAATGACAATATTGAGACGGGTATCAAGCTTCGAGCTCCTGGGATCCCCAGCTAGGGAGTTTTCAAACAGATGAAATTTGGTGAGTATAGTGGACACATATACAGAAACTTGCAGGAGAATTTTTAAAAGAAACTCGTCGGGAAAAGTTTGAGAAAAAAAAAATAGTAGAAAAAGGGGCATATGGATATTTATTGAAGATGGGGATACCATAGTTCGAGTCCTTAATAGCTCCCGCTAGGGAGTGTTAAGACAAATGAAACTAGGTGAGTGGAAAGGACATATGTAGAGCAATTAGCAGAAAAATTTTAAAAGAAATTCTTCGGGAAAATTTTGAGAAAAAATAAGTAGACGAAAAGGGTCACATAGGCATACAAATGACTATATCGAGACGAATATCCAGGATGGAGCTCCTGGGATCCTCAGCTAGGGAGTTTTCAAACAGATGAAATTTGGTGAGTATAGAAAACACATATAGAGGAGCTTGCAGGAAAATTTTAAAAGAAATTCATCGGGAAATTTTTGAGAAAAATAGAGTAGAAAAAAGGGGCACATGGATATTGATTGAAGGTTGGTTAGCCCTAGTTCGAGTCCTTAGGAGCTCCAGCTAGGGAGTTTCAGACAGATGAAACTTAGTTAGTGTAAAGGACATATATAGAGCAACTAGCAGGAAAATTTTAAAATAAAATCTTTTGGAAAATTTTTCAGAAAAAATAAGTAGAAAAAGGGGCATATAGGAATACAAATGACTATATTGGGACGGATATCAAGCTTCGAGCTCCTGGGATCCCCAGCTACGGAGTTTTCAAACAGATGAAATTTGGTGAGTATAGAGGACACATAAAGAGAAACCTGTAGAAACATTTTGAAAGAAATTCGTCGGGAAAATTTTGAGAATAATAGAGTAGAAAAAGGGGCACATGGCTATTGATGGAATGTGGGGTTACCCTAGTTCGAGTCCTTAGGAAATCCTGCTAGGGAGTTTTCGGACAGATGAAAGTTGGTGAGTGTAAAGGACATATGTAGAGCAACTAGCAGGAAAATTTTGAAAGAAATTCGTCGGGAAAATTTTGAGAAAAAATAAGTAGAAAAAAGGGGCAAATATGCATACAAATGACTATTTTGAGACGGATATCCAGATTCGAGCTCCTGGTATCCCTAGCTAGGGAATATTCAAACAAATGAAATTTGGTGAGTATAGAAGACACATATCGAGCAACTTGCAGGAAAATTTTAAAAGAAATTCGTTGGAAAAATTTTGAGAAAAATAAAATAGAAAAAGGGGCACATGGATATTGATTGAAGATGGGGTTTCCCTAGTTCGAGTTCTCAAGAGGTCCAGCTAGGGAGTTTACAGAGTGATGGAACTTGGTGAGTGTAAAGGACATATGTAGAGCAACTAGCAGGAAAATTTTTAAAGAAATTCGTCGGGAAAAGTATGAGCAAAAATAAGTAGCAAAAAGGGTCACATAGGCATACTAATGACTATTTTGAGACGGATATCCAGATTCGAGCTCCTGGGATCCCTAGCTACGGAGTTTTCAGATAGATGAAGTTTGTTATTATAGAGGACACATATAGAGGAACTTGCAGGAAAATTTTAAAAGAAATTCGTCGTGAAAAGTTTTGAGAAAAACAGAGAAGAAAAAGGGGCACATGGATATTGATTGAAGGTGGTGTTACTTTAGTTCCAGTCCTTATGAGCTCAAACTAAGGTGTTTTTAGACAGATGAAACTTGGTGAGTGTAAAGGACATATGTAGAACAACTAGCAGGTAAATTTTAAAAGAAATTCGTCAGGAAAATTTTTAGAAAAAAAAAAAGTAGAAAAAGGGGCACATAGGCATACAAATGACTATATTGAGATGGATATCCAGTTTCGAGCTCCTGGGATGCCAAGCTAGGGGGTTTTCAAACAGATGAAATTTGGTGAGTATAGAGGACATAGCAGTAAAATTTCAAAAGAAATTCGTCGGGAAAATTTTGAGAAAAATAGAGTAGAAAAAGGGGCACATCTATATTTATTGAAGTTGGGGTTACCGTAGTTCGAGTCCTTAGGCGCTCCAGCAAGGGAGTTTTTAGACAGATGAAACTTGGTGAGTGTAAAGGACATATGTAGAGCAACTAGCAGGAAAATTTTGAAAGAAATTCGTCAGGAATATTTTGAGAGAAAATAAGTAGAAACAAAGGGGCACATAGGCATACAAATGACTATATTTAGACGGATACCCAGCTTTGAGCTCCTGGGATCCCCATCTAGGGAGTTATCAAACAGATGAACTTTGGTAAGTACATAGGACACGTATAGAGCAACTTGCAGGAAAATTTTAAAAGAAATTCGTCGGGACAATTTTAAGGAAAATAGAGTAGAAAAAGGGTCACATTGATATTGATTGAAGGTGGGGTTACCCTAGTTCGAGTAATTAGGAGCTCCAGCTAGGGAGTTTTCAGACAGATGAAACTTGGTAAGTGTAAAGGACATATGTAGAGCAACTAGCAGGAAAATTTTAAAAGAAATTCGTCGGGAAAATTTTGAAAAAAAAAAAAAAAAAAAAAAAAAAAAAAAAAAAAATCAGTAGAATAAAGGGCACATAGGCATACAAATGACTACATTGAGACGGATATCCAGCTTCGAGCTCCTAATATTTCGAGCTGGGGAGTTTTCAAACAGATGATATTTGATGAGTATAGAGCACACATATAGAGCAACTTGCAGGAAAATTTTAAAAGAAATTTGTAGGGAAAATTTTGAGAAAAGTAGAGTAGAAAAAGGGTCACATGGATATTGATTCAAGGTGGGGTAACCCTAGTTCGAGTCCTTAGGAGCTCCAGCTAAGGAGTTTTCAGACAGATGAAACTTGGTGAGTATAAAGGACGTATGTAGAGCAACTAGCAAGAAAATTGTAAAAGAAATTCGTCTGGAAAATTTTGAGAAAAAATGAGTAGAAAAAATGGCACATAGGCATACAAATGACTATATAGAGACGGATATCCATCTTCGAGCTCCTGGGATACCCAGCTGGGGAGTTTTCAAACAGATGAAATTTGGAGAGTATAGAGGACAGATATAGAACAACTTGTAGGAGCTTGAACTTTGGTACCCCGCCGCTAATTAAGAGCATCTGCCCTTTGTAGTCTTCGAGACTTTTATCAAAATGTGAATTACTTTTAAAACTTTGCTGCTAATTGCTCTATATATGCCCCCTATACTCTCCATATTTCATCCCTAGCATGGGTAACCAGGAGCTCGAACTTGGGTACCTGATCAATATAGACGTTTATATGCAAAAGTGACCCGTTTTCTGCTATACTTTTCTCCAAATTTTCCCGACGAATTTCTTTTAAAATTTTCCTGTCAGTTGCTCTTTATGTGTCCTCTATACTCAACCAAGTTTCCTCTATACTCACAAAGTTTCATCACTTTGAAAACTCTCTAGCTTGGGTATCCAGGAGCTCAAACTTGGGTACCCCACCGCCAATGAAGAGCATGTGCCCTTTATAGTCTACGAGACTTTTCTTAAAAATTTCCAGATGGATTTCTTTTAGAAAAAATCCCTGCTGGTTGCTCTGTGTACGCCCTCTATACTCACCAGGTTTCAACTCTTTGAAAACTCCCTAGCTGGGTACCCAGTAGCTCGAGTTTGCTGCTAACTGCTCTATATATGTCCGCTATACTCACCAAATTTCATATCTTTGAAAACTTCCTAGCTGGGGTACCCAGGAGCTTGAGCTTGGATACCCGTCTCAATATAGTCGTTTGTATGCAAAAAGGACCCTTTTTTACGATACTTTTCTCAAAATTTTCCCCGACGAATTTCTTTTGAAATATTCCTGCCAGTTGCTCTATATGTGTTCTCTATACTCACCACGTTTCATCTGTTTGAAATCTCCCTAACTGGGGTAGCCAGGAGCTCGAACTTGGATACCCCACCGCGACTGAAGAGCAGGTGACATTTGTAGTCTACAAGACTTTTCTCAAAATTTTCCCGACGAATTTCTTTTAAAAGTTTCCTGCTAGTTGCTCTGTGTACGCCCTCTATACTCACCAAGCTTTATCTCTTGTCAGCTGTTTGAAAACTCCCTAGCTGGGGTACTCAGTAGCTCGAACTTGGGTACTCCTCTCAATATAGTCGTTTGTATGCAAAAGTGACCCTTTTTCTACGATATTTTTCTCAAAATTTTCCCGGCGAATTCCTTTCATAATTTTCCTGCCAGTTTTTCTATATGTGTCCTCTAACTCATCAAGTTTCATCTCAATGGAATCTCCCTAGCTGGTGTACCAACGAGCTCGAACGGGTACCCCACCGCCAGTGAAGAGCACGTGACCTTTGTAGTCTAAGAGATTTTTCTCAAAACCATCCTGACGAATTTCTTGTTTTCACGTTTCCTGCTAGTTGTTAAGGAAATGCTCTCTACACTCACCAAGTTTCATCTCTTTAAAATCTTCCTAGCTGGGGTACCCAAGACCTCGAACTTGGGTACCCTACCGCCAACGAAAAGCATGCGCCCTTTGTAGTCTACGAGACTTTTCTCAGAATTTTCCCGACGAATTTCTTTTAAAAGTTTCCTGGTGGTTAAACTTGATACGCCCTCTATACTCACTATCTCTTTGAAATATCCCTAGTTGGGGTAACCAGGAGGTCGAACTTGGGTACCCGTCTCAATATAGTCGTTTGTATGCAAAAGTGACCATTTTTCTACGATACCTTTCTCAACATTTTCCCGACGAATTTCTTTTAAATTTTTACTGCCAGTTGCTCTATATGTATCCTCTATACTCATTAAGTTTGATTTTTTTGAAAACTCCGTAGCCGGGATGCCCAGGAGCTCGAACTTTGGTACCCTACCGCCTATGAAGAGCGTGCCCTTTGTAGTCTGCGAGACTTTTTCCCAAAAGTTTCCCGACGAATTTCTTTTTAAAAGTTTCCTGCTAGTTGCTCTGTATACGTCCTCTATACTCACCAAGTTTCATCTCTTTCAAATTTCCCTAGCTGGGGTTACCAGAAGCTCGAACTTGGGTACCCATCTCAATATAGTCGTTTGTATGCAAAAGTGACACTTTTTCTACTTTTTCAAAATTTTCCCGACGCATTTCTTTTACAATTTTCCTGCCACTCGCTCTATATGTGTCCTCTATACTCACATGTTTCATCTCTTTGAAGACTCCCTAACTGGGGTAGCAAGGAGCTCGAACTTGGGTACCCCACCGCCAGTAAAGAGCATGTGTCCCATGTAGTCTACGAGGTTTTTCCACAGAATTTTCCAAACGCATTTCTTTCAAGTGTTTCCTGCTAGTTGCTCCGTATACACCCTCTATACTCACTAAGTTTCATTTCTTTGAAAACTCCCTAGCTGGGGTAACCAGGAGCTCGAACTTTGGTACCCGTCTCAATATAGTCGTTTGTATGCAAAAGTGTCCCTTTGTCTACGAAATTTTTCTCAAAATTTTCCCGACGAATTTCCGTTAGTTGTTTTCCTGCCAGTTCCTATATATGTGTCCTCTATACTCACCAAGTTTCAATTATTTGAAATCTCCCTAGCTGGGGTACCCAGGAGCACGAACTTGGGTACCCCACCGCCAATGAAGAGCATGTGCCCTTTGTAGTCTATGAGACTTTTCTAAAAAAATTCCCGACGACTCTTTTTAAAATTTCCTGCTAGTTGTTCTGTATATGCCCTCTACACTCCCCAGGTTTCATCTCTCTCTAGCTGGTGTACATAGGAGATCAAACTTGGGTATCCGTCTCAAAATAGTCGTTTGTATGCAAAAGTGACCCTTTTCCTACGATACTTTTCTCAAAATTTACCGACGAATTTTTTTTAGAATTTTCCTGCCAGTTGCTCTTTATGTGTCCTCTATACTCACCAGGTTTCCTCTCTTTGAAAACTCCCTGTTTGGGGTAGCCAGGAGCTCGAACTTGGGTAACCCACCGCCTATGAAGAGCATGTGCTCTTTGTAGTCTTCGAGACTTTTCTCAAAATTTTCCCGACGAATTTCTTTTTTTCACGTTTTCTGCTAGTTGCTCTGTATACGCCCTCTATACTCACCAAGTTTCATATCTTTGAAAACTCCCTAGCTTGGGTATCCTGGAGCTCGAACTTTGGTATCCGTCTCAATATAAGAGTAAAAAAAGTTCGACCTTTTTCTACAATACTTTTCTCAAAATTTTCCCGACGAATTTGTTTTAAAATTTTCCTGCCAGTTGCTTTATATGTGTCCTCTATACTCACCAAGTTTCATCTCTTTGAAATCTCCATAGCTGGGGTACCAAGGAGCTCGCACTTTTGTATCCAACAGTCAATGAAGAGCATGTGCCTTTTGTAGTCTACGAGACTTTTCTAAAAAATTTCCAGACGAATTTCTTTTTAAAGTTTCTTGCTAGTTGTTCTGTAAACGCCCTCTATACTCACCAAGTTTAATTTTAAAAAAAAAAAAGACTTCCTAGCTGGGGAACCCAGGAGCTCGAACGGGTACCCGTCTCAATATAGTCGTTTGTATGCAAGAGTGACCCTTTTCTCAAAATTTTCCCAACGAATTTCTTTTAAAAATTTCCTGCAAGTTGCTCTATATGTGTCCTCTATACTCACTAAATTTCATCTGTTTGAAAACTCCCTAGCTGGGGATTTCAGGAGCTCTATATGTGTCCTCTAATCTCACCAAGTTTCATCTTTTTGAAAACACCCTAGCTGTGTACCCAGGGGCTCGAACTAAGGTACTCGTCTCAATATAGTCGTTTGTATGCAAAAGTGACCCTTTTTATACGGTACATTTCTCAAAATTTTACCGACGAATTTCTTTTGACATTTTTTCCTGCTAGTTGCTCTGTATACGTCCTCTATACGCACTAGCTGGGACATTCAGTAGCTCGCCCGTGGGTACTCGTATATTACAGGTTTCGCTTTCGTTCCTATTTGTAAAGTTATTTTTTTATGTAGTTGTTTTGATGGCACGAAGTCATTTCGTACTCAAATCAATACGTACTCAAGTCAATTCGTACTCATTTTTCGGTCAGTTCGTACTCAACAATATTTTCTTCGATCAATTCGTCCTTTTTTGGTCAACTCGTACTTATCTTGGTCGATTCGTTCTCATTGAGGTCAGTTCGTTCTCACGCTAAAACTGATTAATTTCGAAAGAAAGAAAGTAAGTAAGGAAGAAAAAGAAAGAAAGAAAGAAAAACTTCCAACGATCGCGCAGTCGATGGCTTGTCATCGCAAATCTCCACGCTGTCTCCAGACTAAAATTCGTTAAACCTATAAATGTGAACAGGTCTATCGGACAACCTGATAATGTGTCTATAACCCTACTAGGGGAGGGGCAATATGCAGCGTCTGATCTAGGTATACTGTTTGCTAAGGCCTGCGTATCTGACAACTTAGGCTAAATACGTGTATCTCTTTATGTGAGTGAGAATTGCTGGATAAGTTATAGATAAACCATGGTTATTGTCGAGGTTTTGGGTTTACTGTTAATTATACCATAGTTTGGTGACCTTTCACTGTCTGACCCCAAACGAGGCGGAGCCGAGTTTGGGTCAGACAGTGAAAGGTCACCAAACTATGATATAATTTACAGTATTCCCAAAACGAAACAATAACATGGTTTATCGAGACAATAACATGGTTTATCTATTTTAACCAATGCATGGGACTGTTTTTTTTTCTTACAAAAACTATACTTTTATTTATTTTGTATATCTTTTCTCCTTTTTTTTCATTTTATTCTATTTGTATATTTTTATGGTAAAGTGGTAATACCCAGTCCGATGTAATGCTGGGCGTATTGACCTTGTTTACTTAAAATGATGCAGCACCCCGCCTTTTTTTTTAAATTAAACTGACTGAGGCACTACTGCTAAAATCTGATTGGTTGCAATCATGTCAGTCAAAAGAAATTACATCAGCAAATTTTGGTGTATTCTGGTTGGTCTGCTGTAGCTTTGGTCGTTATAATATACTCCAGACAGTCTGTCTGGTTTTATGTGTTGTATTCAACAAAAATTGAATTGTGTTATTTATAAATAGGAAGTTCTCAGTGCAGACATAAATTTGAAGTGCTTCTAACCTTTACCACTCTCTGGACAATTTCAGCAGACAATACATTTGATAATACTTTTCTTATTTTTTCTAGCCAATAGAAGTTGACATTTCATGCAAACAGTCTCTTTTGGAGACAATTTACATGAAATCCAGTTTCCTGAGAAAAAAAATTAGAAAACTATTTTGAAATGTCATCTGCTGAAAATTGACGGTTAGGACTCTCTGGGAATTTCAGCAAACAACATATTGAAGATACGTTTATTTTTTTTCCAGAAAACATTTTGACATTTGGAGACAAGTTGCATGAAATGTCTAATCCTGTTTCCTGGAAAAAAAAACATCAAAATATTTCAAAATGTCTGCTGAAAATTCAACATACAATATTTTGAAATATTTTTCTTATTTTTCCCAGAAAACAAAAACCTGTTTTTTGGTAAAAATAGCATCAACTTGTCATTGTCTGCAGAATTAGCCCGGAGTGATAAACCTTTAAGGTGCACTGATATGCAGACATTCTAAAGTACACCTGTGAGATCTATAAATAAACCATGGGATAATTTTCAAAACTGAAAATTATCCCATGGTCCAGTTATTTACATAGAGACAATGGAACAGCCATTGGTTAAATGTCAGATATTGAAGACTCTGGATCTACACTGTTAGCTCAGGCATGTCTGTCCGAATACCTAAGGTAAATAGGTACATAAGGTACATACGGACGCGCAGTTTGATCAGAATCTTCACAGGATGCATTTTGGATAACCAAGGATGCAGAATTTCTTAATGGGGACAATGAATACTCCGATCTGACCGCGCGGGTGCGCAGGCTGATTTTTGCCCTCGTTGGGCGCACATGTCAGACGGTACCATCCCTCATGTTGCGGCTCAAGTACACATTAATCTTTACCTCTCTTTGGGCTAGTTCAGCAGACGACAAATTGATATGGTTTCTTATTCAATTGTCAAATCTTGTTTTCTGGGAAAAATAAGAAAAATATTTCAGTATGTTGTCTGCTGAAAATTTTACTCTGAGTCCTAAGCGTTAAAGCACATGGGTCATTTCATGCAATAAAAGGTTTTGGTTGCATACATGACAAAAACCCATATCAGCCTGCATGACCACGTAGTTTGATCCGGGCCTTCACTGTCCGCTTACTGACTCATTTCAATATAGACAGTTTGCATGAAATTTCAAACTCTTTTTTTTTTTTGGAAAAAAAAAAAGAAGAAATATTTTATCTATTTGTCGTCAGAGAGTAGTAAAAGGTACAAAAAGGTACGTCCTTATCAGGGTGGCCTAAACTGATTTGATACTATTTAATATGTCATTCGCTTTTGTATGCATGAATGCAGACTTAAATGAATGCACTCTTGTATTGTGTCAACAGCCTAAAAATAGATAAGGAAGTTTTAAAACGCTGTTTTCATTGCAGGGTTACATGCTCAAAATTCCCCCTTTTACACAACTGCGGTTTTGGTTTAAACATGTTTTATTTATTCGAAATCACAATGCAGTCATGCATACACACATTACTCAGGATTTGAACGAAAGCATTCTACTTATTTATTTCATCTCCTAATACATACAATATCTCTCGGGGGTGGGGGTGGGGCGGGGGCGGGGGTGGTAACGGGGGTAAATGGGGTACGGGTGTGCGAGCCAGTATTTCGAAACCTACCCAATTCATATACCTTTGATAAAACAGACCAATTTATATACTTGATCGTCCAAAATGTTGACCCATTCATACACTGCCCTTTGACTTTTATACCCATTTATTGCTGGTAGTTAGATAAATATAACAGTCAACTCATTGAATACCAAGAGAACAAGCACCCTTGACAAACCTCTGAGCGAAAACAATATACGCATTTACCAGGATATCAGAAAAGTGGAGCCTTTAACATACGAATCAAGAAAAATAGGGTCAGTCATATACTTTTTGTTGAAAAAAGGAAGCCAATCATATACCTGGCAGCGCTGAAAAAGGGAGCCATTCGGCACGCACGTCCGTACTATGTCATAATATAGGAAGTTACCCCCGCACCCCCCTCCCCGCCCCACCCCTACCCCCCCAAACAATATCTGTTGTGAACATTTATGGCCCAAACATATTTAAAGGGTAAGCAGATTGTTATATAAGAGACGGAAATCATGAATACTTACAAGAAATTATCATAATATGCTATAAACAAAAGGCAAACTAGTAAAGAGGTACAAGAAGAAAAAATGAATTATTAATGTGAAAAAAAAAAAAGAAATAAATACTTCACAGGCATAAGCCATACAACGGGTGGAGATTAATTATACCGAATCTACAGAGGGTTGAGAGCACATGTCAAACGTACAAAGCCCGGGCAGCTGAGGGACTCTTATTCAGTTTAAGAGATTATTTATGATATATACTTATGTATCTTTCCAAGACTAACTAAAAATGTACTATATTCAAAGCCAGTACAAAATCATAATTAGAAATCATAATAAATTATAATTTATAAGTTGCTACAGTGCCAGTGCACCTGTCTTAAAATCTTTCACTGTTTTTGATGTATGCTTGCACAGCCTCGAATATATGGTCATTTGTTTGATGTGATAAATCATTGTTTCCACGCAACAAACAATCAATAGTTACCCTACAAAACTGAGAAACAATACGAATTAGTTCCGCTCGTTTGTTTCTGTAAAAAGTGCACATCAAAAAGCAGTGATCTACATTTTCTACCTCTCCGCGTTGACATAACGGTACCCAAGTTTGACATGTTATACATTTTGACCCCTAGCCTAATCTCAGGGCATGACTCAGGGGTAACTGTAGCACAGACGAAGATTAAGGTCTGGGTAAGTAGCAAACAAAATTGCAACTTCCAAGCATAAAAGGTACCTAAGTTATGACCTAAGTATAGCATACCAAATTTCAACTTCCTAGCGTAAAATGTACCAAAATTTTACCTGTAATACATTTTGACCCCTAACCCACACCAGGGCATGATCCAGGGAGAACTCAGCACGTAGTTGGAGGTCTGGGTAAGTAGCAAACCAGATTTCAACTTCCTAGCATAAAAGGTACCAAAGTTATGACCTTCAAGAGAAACACGGACGTAAATGTCAATGTAAATTTGAATGTAAACTTATACATTTGTAAATATTTGTATACATTTTGACCCCTAGTCCCATCCCAGGGCATGACCCAGGAGCATATCTAGCATAGAGTTAAAAGCTTAGGGCTGGATAAGTAGCATACCGAATTTCAACTTCCTAACGTAAAAGGTACCCAAGTTAAGAACCCCAAGAGAAACGTGACATGGGCATGTACGCACGTAAGCACATACGGACGTAACATCACTGTGAAATGCTATATGCATGCCCAACTCCTGCGTTCGGCAGGCGGGGGCATAAAAATGCGCGACCTTTTATAAAAATATCAGTTCATTAAAAGCAAAAGGAAACCTTATAATCTAAAACGTCTACCTACCGAAGCAAAATTTACCTCAAATGAAAGTCGAAGTGTCACAACAGAGACTGAACTACAGCCTCAGTATTCATCTGAAAGAAGAGAATTAAATAAAATTCAAATATGGAAACAACTTCAAAATCCATGAAAATATATCATGTAAGGTCAAAAACGTCATTTTATGTCATGAAGTGCAGCGGCTGCGGGGAGGAATTAAATGGAGAAACCGGTAACTTCTTGCGTAAAAGAGTTACCGTACACAACCAGCAAATCCGCGGCTCCAAAACAAGAAAGCTAAAAGTAAGTGAACATAAAGACAACTGTGCGAAAAACATGTATCCCAAATGTACATTTTTCCCGTTTTATAACATGTACACAGAAAGTGCAACTACGCCGGGCAAAAGAAAAACTGTTCATAAAAAAAAAAAAAAAAAAAGACTGCTTAGGTACTAGTGCCATCATATTATTCACAGACCAGGACCATTAAACCGGTAATTGCGTCAATAGTTTATTGTGCACGGAACGTTATCACGACGTTATGTTCTCGTTGCTAGGATATTCACAAAATCTGAAAATCTGCACTAATCAGTGAAACCGCGGTAGACTATTAAATTACAGAATATTGTGGCAATATCGGACTTGTTGATTTTCCTATATAATTTCCTTGTATGTGGGACAATTCTATTTAAATCTCTCTCTCTCTCTCTCTCTCTCTCTCTCTCTCTCTCTCTCTCTCTCTATATATATATATATATATATATATATATATATATATATGAATGAATGAATATAAATGTATATATAAACACTCTAAATCTTGCGTTTTCATGGCGTTAAGTATATGCCCTTGAAGTTATTAATCTCTAGCATGTGAACAGCGAAAGGCATGATGAAAATGCGCGAATGCACAGAGTCCTACGAACCTTTCTTATTTGCACAAGTCCTGTGATCCTTGTTTGCATAGAATATAAACCCCTTTATTCAGGTCGCACACCATATTAGCCATGTCACGCAAAAACCCCACTCCGAGACTACTAGCGCAGATAATTCAGATTAGACTGCTAATCTAAGCTCCCTTATTAGGCATGTCGCTCTTACTCGACCTATGTCTTTGACAGTTCTCCTTAAGGCAAATAAGACTCTGATTCCACCTCACGGATGCACAGACTGCTGTGAGCATTTGCTAGTCGCGCTTCAAAGAGCAGGATTTCTTGCCACGCTGCTCATATGATCCTATTGTGTATAAAAAAATTCCAATTAGGAATAAGAAAATAGTCATTGGTAAATTGGCATTTTGTCCGCATATCTAATTTATCATCTTTGAACAGTGCACTAGCGGCTTTCTGTGTTTGGGTCGTCTGATCATTGTTGCATCATGTTTCACAATTAAAGTTCTTTAAACGTTCACAAGGTAACAGCGAAGACTCGGATCACAAAAGAAATAGTAAAAATAGCTTCTGAGGATTGAAAATGATTAAATACAGAAACATTTAACAAGTAGAAATAGTGCATGTATTGTGACGTTTTGTTTACCCCTGATTCACGACTTTTTCTAGGGCAAAGGGGTAAACAGGGGATTTGTGAGGACATTAATGTAATATTATTTACTGGGTAATCTGCACTAGACATATAGCGGGTAATGTGAACTAGACTTTTCAGAAACCTTACTATTCAGTTAGACTTTATCGATTGTAGGTAATGTTACCATTTAAGCAGCATGTGTATAGACCAGTCGTACGCATCTTTCACATTAAGTTTAGTTTAGTTTTTATTTCAACACACACCATTTACGAATAAGTAACTGTTTATTTATTTTTTCATTCAAAATATTGATATTTATCTGTGCTTGGCGAAACTTTTGAATAGCGAATAAGTTAAGTATTCCTTATTCGCGATTGGATGTCGAATAGCGAATAAGTAACTGGTTATCTATTTCTTTTTTTTTTTTTTAAAGAAAAAAAAAAAGATAAATGTTATCTGCACTTGGCATAAACTTTGAATAACGAATAAGTAACGTATTACCTATTCGTGATTGAATATCAAATAGCGAATAAGTAACTAATTAGCTATTTCCTATTCAGAAATATAAGACAAATGCTATCTGTACTTGGCATAACTTTTGAATAACGAATAAGTAACGTATTACTCATATCGAATAACGAAACGGGAATAAGTTACTCATTTGACGCTTATTGTTCAAGAGAGGTATAAGGTAACGAGTAAGATTGTAAATATTTAAGGCAAATACGGTAAACTAAATTTATTATACTTATCCAAATTTTCTCATGAAAATGAAATTTTTAGTCAAAGGGAGAGGCGTCGTATGAACCCCGGAACCCCATCTAAATCCGCCCCTGATAAGGCTACATGCCATAACCTATCGAAGTGGATGAAGACATATTAGAGATCCTGCTTATAGGCTGTTTTCTCCAGTTATCCACATAGCTTTTTCCAGTATTACCAGCTAACTGTCAATGACATCACGAAAACGTACCTATATAATCATTACGAAAACAAGCCTATTCAAATATACTGAAATTTTACCACCAAAAAATGAAAATTTTCAGATAAAAAATTCTGGTATTTTTCATATTTCTGCTCAAAACATAGATTGTGGGTACTCTAACGAGTACCAATAATATGTTTTCGTGATGTTTGACCCCTTTAAACCCACTTTTATATAGTAAAACTGGATTTTACAAGGGTATACATTATTTTTCTTATTTCTGCTCAAAAACAGAGATTGTGGGTACTCGTTAGAACCGCCTCGCCCTTAATGAGTACCCACAATCTATATTTTGAGCAGAAATATAAAAAAATCAGGATTTTTTATCCGAAAACGTTCAGTTTTTTTTGGTGGTGAAATTTTCAATATATTTGAATAGGCGTGTTTTCATAATGAGAAATCAGACTGTTTTACCTCAGCGTTTGGTATGTTTTGAATGAGGTCTCCAAGGAGTTACAAGAAACTCTGTCATTTTGATATTGTCTTGGCTTTTAGAAACTTTTAGTGCATTTTCGGTCACGTCTCATGTCATCGTCCACACCAAATACATTGTTCATAATAATACCAAAATCAAAACAAGCTTGCTTTTAATCATTTTGTTTTACAAAACTATCAATCATTCCAAATCTCTGTAGGCTTTTTTACTTTAGAACTTGTCATTTTGTTACAAAATGCATATCATTAGGTGAACCCTTTTCTATATTAGGCAGTTTTACGCTTTTTTAACATTTTTGCTTCAGAAAGTATTTTGAAATAATATCCTGCTCAATTAAGTTATATAATGTTATTAAAACCCATTTATACCTAGCGTCCTATAAAAGGGACAGTGGCAAACAATGTAGACCCATATCAGACGCCGCAGAACGCGGCGTCTGATGAGGGTCTACACTGTTTGCAATAACTACAGGAATTTCTATAAAACATAGTAATAGTAAAACTAACCAGACACCTTTCTATTGGAAATACACCTGTCCAAAGGGTTATAGTAGAAGATTCCACCAGGCATAAATGGATAAAATTAAATGGATGTTTTCATATTCGCCCTGTTAGAGGTCTTCGGTCAGTCGTATTGACCTTAGGATGGGTGTATTGGCCTGAATCTTGTAGGAAAAACTCTGTCCCGGTCCATGTCTTGTGTTATAGTATATCTGCACGTTGCGTAAAATGACCTATACTGATCATGTCTCGTTTTGTGTTCGTCCGTCCGTTCAACTCTTCTGAAAGCAAACTCCAAAGCAAGGAAATGATTTGATTCTGATTCGACTCCCTGAAATCCCTTAAACAAATGCTTCCTTAATGGTTATAAAGCTGTCTGAATTAGCGCACACGAGATTTTGAAATATTTTTTCTTGTTGCAATATTTTTTTCTGAAAATAGGATTTGACATTTATTAGAAAATTTTGCACGTAATATCAAATCCCATTTTCTAGGAAAATAAGAGGCTTAATCACGAATTTGTGGGCTGCTCAGTTAGCCCAGAGAGTGGTAACAGTTAAACTTATGTAATACTGAGTCTAAAACACAAAAAGTCAACCTGTTCGAAAAATTCATCACGAAAACATGCATATATAATTATGACCCCCTTAAACCCCAATTTTATATAGTAAAACTGGGGTTTACAGGGGTATACATTATTTTCTTATTACTGCTCAAAAACATAGATTGTGGGTACTCGTTAGAACCGCTTCGTCGAGGCGGTTCTAACGAGTACCCATAATCTATGTTTTGAGTAGGAATATGAAAAATATCAGAATTTTTCATGTGATAATTTTCATTTTTTTTGTGGTAAAATTTTCATTATATTTGAATAGCCATGTTTTCGTACTGAGTCAACCATTTTCGAAAAATTGTTTTATTCGGCATTGTCGAAATTAGCCAAAGAAGTCCAAATACGGAGCTTTGTTACGAGGGCGAGTCAATAGAAAACCAGCCTAACTTATTTCTGGGTGAGATCGATCTCTTCTTTTTCGATGTAATTGCCCTCTAGAATGATGCACTTGGGTGTTCCAGTGCCATCAGTCCAGAACTGAAGAAGCCAGGGTCCTTGTCTCTGACCCACTCCTCAACTGTCCCTACAACTTCTTCGTTGAACCGGAAATGACGTCCACGGATATCCTTTTTCAAGTTTGGGAATAGGAAATAGTCACTAGGAGCTAAGTCCGGAGAATAGGCGGGGTATGGTATTAGCTTGTACCCATTCCGCTCAACAGCATCAATTGTAATTTTGCAAGTGTGGACTCTCGCATTGTCCTGTTGGAGCAGAATCCCTTTGGAGAGTTTACCTCGGCGTTTTTCACGGATCACAATTCTCAGTTAGTCGAGCAAATTTGCATGATACGCACCTGTTATTGTACTTAGTCCAACAAAATAACGCCTTGTGCATCCCAAAATACAGATGCCATCACCTTGCCAGCAGAGGGTTGCGGTTTGAACTTCTTTTGACATCAGCCCTACACTCTGGGACTTTGAGCTTTATTCTCTGGCTCATAATAATGGACCAGGTCTCATCTACAGTCACCAGACGTGAAAGGAAATCATCTTCCTTTGACCTAAACCGCTTCAACAATGCGCTGTATACTGATGCTCTGGTTGCCATTTGCTCGTCGCTAAGGGATTTTGGGACCCAACGGGCTGTTAGCTTGTGCATACCCAAGCGATCATGTAAAGTTGTTGAAATGCTACCATGTGAAATGTGTAATGCATTCGCTATTTCTTCCACCTTAATTCGCCTATCAGAGTACACCAGATCCCGTACTTTGTTACACATTTCTTCATCGTTGGCATCTGATGGGCGTCCAGACCTGGTTTCGTCTTCTAAAGACGTTCTACTGCGTTTGAATTCCCCAACCCAGAATTTAACTTGTGTATACGATGGTGCAGAAGACCCATAAACATTGGTCAACTCGCAATGTATTTCCTAACCTGTTTTCCCTTTCAAATACAAGTACCGAATTACAGCACGGTACTCAACTTTTGACGAAAAGGTTACTTTTGCATCGCTATCCATGTTTGACATTCAATATCTTATGAGTAACTGACACGATAAGGGTGCAATTTTGCCCTCAGGCCTAAAACAAGGCATGAAAATCTTGGGTGTCTCGGTCAATTGGAAAGGGGATAGGCTGGTTACTTATTGACTTGCCCTCGTATTAAACTATTAAAGTTTTGCTTTGCAAAGTTCATGTGACAAAATATCACTTATCTTCGGTTCAAAAGATATAATTGATATTAATAAAAGTGCCATGCTGCGAGGTTTCGCGCAAGTAAAACTAGTGTAAGCCCCTAAGTAATTTTCCTAATGACCGATCCAGGGCAGTTCTTCTGTTGCAGTTCTTCCTCGTTGGTTTGAATACACTTCTGCATGAAGGACTGTCCAAACTTGAATTTTATGGTGATTTAGTCTATAAGTTCGGAAAGATTGTTGACAAAACTGATTTTTCGGTAAAATTTGTCACTCGCTACAAAGAGATAGGTTACAACATGGATATTCTGCGGCAAACTGCATGCACGACTGTTAATCCAATTATGTTTTTGTAACTTTGCTTTCCTTTTTAATTGCACGACGGTAGGTCTTCAGACTAAGTGACTGCTCCCTCTTCAATCTGTTTTAGACGGTCGGTGTCAGACTATCACTGTCTGTGGGGCTGAGCGTGGTCCTGTTTGTGGTTTTCTTGTGTTCTGGCTTCAGATCGCCATTGATCCTCTTACTGTGTTTCATCACATTGTTTTTGATAATAGGTGTTTCACTGTCATATTTCACAAATGAGGCAGAGGACCCCTATGCGGAAAAAAACATACAGTCGACTCTCGTTATCTCGACCTCGCTTATCTCGAATAACTTCTTTCTCGAATTAAAAATCTGGTCCCTGTTTAAACATAAAAATCTAAAAGCAGGTGACAAAATATTGTGGAAAAGAGGAGAAATTGCTCCCCTCTTTTCCACAATATTTTCAATATATCTCTAACTTCAGGAGTTAAATTACATATTCATGAAATATAGTTGTTCGATTTATTCTCAGTTCTGCAAATCTGATATGTGGGAGTACGGATATCTCGAAATATTGTAGACAGTCCATTGGACGTCGAGATAACGAGAGTCGACTGTATTTATGTAGGAGCTGCAATAGAATTCAGGGTGAGGTTTCGCGAGAATAAAATTGCTTTAAGCCCCGCGGTAGTTTTTCTATTGACCATTCCAAGGCGATATCTCTGTTACAGTTCTTCTTTGTTTGTACGTCTATGGTTTAATATGTGGCGTTTGTTTTGTCCTTATTTGTTGCTCATCTCTTTTTCTTTTGGTGCCTCGGGAAGGCTGTACTGCGTGATTGCGGTACTTCCGGGGTTTCTTCACTTATATATTTGAGTCAGCGCACGACAAAACCAACAAAATGGCATGTGCGCCCAGCGAAGACTCAGATCAGCCTGGGCATTCGCCCAGTCTGATCAGAGTCTTCGCTGTCCGCATGAAGAAAGCTTGGGTACTTAGCTACCCACTGAGCGTACAGCGAAGACTCTGATCAGACTGGGCGGATGCCCAGGCTGATCTGAGTCTTCGCTGGGCGCACATGCCATTTTGGTTTACAGGGGTAATCATTTTCAGTATATTTGAATAGGCATGTCTTCGTAATGTATATTTGGTCCAAGGACAGACACATTACGAAGGCATGCCTTTTCAAATATACTGAAAATTTTACCACCAAAAGCTGAAAATTTTCAGATAAAAAAAAATTCTGAAATTTTTCATATTTCTGCTCAAACATAGATTGCGAGTACCCACATTCTATGTTTTTGAGCAGAAATAAGAAAACATAATGATTACCCCTGTAAACCCCAGTTTTACTATATAAAAGTGGGGTTTAAGGGGGTCAAAATTACATAGGCATGTTTTCCTGATGAATCTCGATATTCGAGAAAGCAAACATATCTATATTCCCCATAAAATCGGGAATCAGTCATTGACTTTATATAGCAGAAACTGCCCTGTATGACAGAAGGAATGTGTCATTCTGATGTTAAGGTTTAATTCGATACTCGCAAATCATTTCCACAGTAGTCGACCGCCTAAACAAAGCGCCCCTGATAAACCTTTACAATTTTCGGGGCTAATTCAGCAGATGCAAAAGGATGATATTTTTCTTCTTTTAGGCTTTGATACTTCATGCAAATTGTCTCCTAAAGGGAGACAATTTGCATGAATTCTCAAAGCCTATTTTCTGAGAAAAATAAGAAATATATCAAAATATCATCAGTTGTATTTTACGCAGCATGGTAATCGTAAAGAATGCGTTGATAGCTTCTACATTTCAATTTGATACGGCGCTATTTGCATTACGAAAACATGCCTATTTAAATGTACTGAAAATTTTACGACCGAAAAAATGAAAATTTCCAGGTAAAAAAGTCTGATATTTTTCATATTTCTGCTCAAAACATAGATTGAGGGTTTTGAGCAGAAATATGAAAAATATCAGAGATTTTTATCTGAAAATTTTCTTATTTTTTTTTGGTGAAATTTTCTATATATTTGAATAGGCATGTTTTCGTAATGATCGGGTCACGAGCAAAGTAAATGTACAATGAATGGGTTCATGTAAACTTTGCTCGCGACCCCATGTCGTTCATACTTCATAGACGTTAAATAAATTGCATTTTTTACTTATATCTATCTATATTATTTCCATCCATTATTTGTAAACAAATCTGGTTCGTGGGCTGAAGAAGAAACAAGAAATCAATTGCACGCAGTTTTTCTATTGATAGCGGAATGTTCAGCGCCGTGGACGTCATAATGTCGCCATCGTCCAATCATATTGGACAGAACCATGGTTTATTTTGACGTCACTTAATGATCACGTGACGTCGCCTAAGTGAATATATTCATTGAACAACATAACGTCTCAATAGTAAACTATACGTTGTTTTTTCTGTAAATGCAATGAGAATGTAACTATTCAACGTTGACAACGTTGTGTGCCTACTGGTTTTCGTCATCCTAAAAGCAACCCCAATTACTACCTGTTAACATACATCGTTGCAAGTGCAACACGCACCCTTTTAAACGGTTAACACTTCACCCGACTTTTTATCTTTTTCACATTGAATTTCCTCGATAACATTTAAACATTAGTATGAATGAAAACTGTCCACATAGAAGTTGTAGAGGAAGATAGGCGCCGACATCTCCTTAGTGCAAATATATTGACGTACCATTGAGTAGTTCCGCTGTACAGTTATTTTCAAAATTGTGAAATTCGGCAGATTTTCTAAATCCGTGATTGACATCCACATGCACTTTTCAGATAATATATATACTATCGATAGCCAGTCATCGCTTTATACATGATATTTAACAGCTATTTCTAAGCATTCATTCAACCTAGGCTTTAATTTTATTAATGGCTCAGGCACTAGATCAGCAGAGGTTTTAGCTGCGTTTTTTCTTTAATTCATAACACTGTGGTCCTTTTACTCATCTCGCTTCTGTAATTCTAAAAATGTTAACTTTGGTGAGTTTTATATAAATAAAATAGTATAAAACATAAATTCTTCATGTCCAAATCATAAATTCTATCTCGGTCTCAGACGATCTCTTCAACTTTATATTCTACGGAACTTCGGAAAATCGTAAAAAAAACTTCATCTCATTATAGTGAAACCTAGGGATATATGAAACTTGAAACCACTCTAAGATGTCGTCGCGTATCCCTCTCCACAACTTTCATCCAAGGAAGTTTTTGCAGAAAAAAATTTAGGTTGCAGCAACAAGCACACTTTTAAACGGGTACAGGTAACACTTGGTTGACGTTGTGCCTAATAGAAGACATATGTCATACGATATCGTTGCATGCGTCTGATCGAGTTTATGTAATTGACGTTATCTCCTAGAACTTCAGATTTGAAAATTTGAAATTTAACCATGTCCTCAGAATAAAAATGTAGAAGTGCGTGGACATACTGGTATAAAGAGAAAAATATGGTACGCCCTAGAGCGACAGGGCTAGAGTGGGTGGCAGTTTTGATCAGAATTACGTTTTTTCCGCCAACATTGTCACAAATTTAGAAATGGAAAATCAACTGCAGAAACTATCCCAACGGGCACATGACGTTAATACAATATCACATTAACGTCGATGCAACGTAATGGCGTTGCATCGACGTTAATGCAATGTTGTATAAACGTCATAACGTTGCATCGATTATAACGTGATCTTGTTTAAACGTCATGGCGTTGCATCGACGTTAATTTGACGTTGTATAAACGTCATGACATTGCAGCGACGTTAATGCGACGTTTAAAGCAATGTCATAACATTGCAGCGACATTCATGCGACGTTATATAAAGGCTATGTGCCTGCTGGCATAAAAGAGAAAAAGTAAAACATTTTCATTCAGCTGGTTTAATTAAACTGTGGGTCTGTTTATTTATTTATTTGTTTATTCTTATTGTGTTATATCTTTTCATTTTTATAGCACACACACACACACACACACACACACACACACACACACACACACACACACAACTAGCTGCTGAAGAGTCGAAGTGTTCTTGATCAGACTACCAACTCCGTACACAGGCTTTCAAAAATGGCGGTGTCATTTCGAAAAGATGGTTGAGTTTCTTAAGGAAACATCGCTCTTGAGGCTAATATTAGGCAAGAAAAGCAAAAATTTAGTAAAAAACTTCATGACTTCAAAATAAATTTTCTGATAAACGGAGTGCGTTTGCGCCCTCCGCAATCCCGCTCTATACGGATCTACTACAGGGAATTACTAGAAATTCCGAACACGCCCAGCCCGAACACGCGAGCCCGCCCGCCGGCCCGCACGCACGCACGCACGCACAATCACATTGGGAAATACTAGGTTATACATCTGTAAATACAAATCCTAAGGTAAACCATGGGAATCACGACCTCCGACGAATGAATGTTAGATCAGTTATCCCGGGATTAGAAACTAACAAATAAATATATTTTGTAAATTAATAGATAGATCCCATAGTGCAAGATCTGGCCCCGAGGTTATAAAACTTTTTTTCATGCTCAACTAATGTGCTATATACATTCTATGAAGCACGTATCTGGGTAGTCTGCATTACGAAAACACGCCTATTCAAATATATTGAAAACTTTGCAAACAAAGAATAGGAAAATTTTCAGTTAAAAAAATCTGATATTTTTCATTATTCTGCTCAAAACATAGAACAATCTATGTTTTTGAGCAGAAATAAGAAAAATAATGTATACCCCTGTAAACCCCAGTTTTACTATATAAAAGTGGGGTTGAGGGGGGTCAAAATTATATGGGCGTGTTTTCGTAATGGACTACACAAAACTCACGTTTACAGTGAATAACATAATAACAAGACAAAATATTTAAATGTAAACGTCTAAGTACCGGCGCAAATTTTGTTCAGGTTTACTTAGAGATACGGGACAAGGATATACTAAAGCTTAATAAGTTTTCAATGTAACAGGTAAATAAAAAGAACAAAAATGTGGTTTCGGATTGGAAATGGGCAAATTTCAATTTTTGACAGAGGTAGCTACCCACCAAACTTCCATATTTTCGTTTCCGGACAATAACTTGAGTAATTATCAATGTATTTTCACCAAATTTGGTATGTGCACTGGTATTGTGGAGATCTAGTTTGGCTAAATTATCAACTTTTAACAGAGTTATATGCCCACCACACAGTAATTGCGGGTATTATCATTTCACGTTTTTATTTTATTTTATTCTTTTTTTTTTTTTTTTTTTCGTTTGATTATTTTTTTTGTCGTTGTTTGCTGTTCATTGTAAAACAATCAGTTTTCCTGTATATACATGTATGGAGGAAATAACATCACGAAAACATGCCTATATAATTATGCCCCTTAAACCCCACTTTTATATAGTAAAACCGGGGTTTACAGGGGTATACAATATTTTTCTTATTTCTGCTGAAAAACATAGATTGTGAGTACTCATTAGAACCGCCTCGCCGAGGCGGTTCTAGCTAGTACCACAATCTAAGTTTTTAGCAGAAATATGAAAAATATCAGAGTTTTTTATCTGAAAAAAAAATTCAGTTTTTGGAGTTGAAATTTTCTATTTATTTGAATAGGCATGTTATCGTTATGAGCTTCACTTGGGCCGCGCCAAACAAAAAGGTGTCTTTGAATATGCGCAAAATGCATAGATTCAACTATATCACGCGCATGCGCAAAGTCTCATCCGGTCATTTGTTCTCTATTGATACGGTCTATAGTGTCCAATACTTCAATTAGCGGACAGCGAAGGCCCTGATTAGACTGCGCGGATGTGCAGGCTGATCTAGATCTTCGTTGTCCGCATAAGCCCGATGACACGTTTCGCTGGTGAGACCTACTTGTAATACCATAATGGTGTTGGGCTCCCGGCTGACATGGGGACCTTAGAACATTCTGTAATGCTGTAAATAATATGTGTTTTTTTACAGTGTTAAAAGTCGTGATTTTTTCATCCACTTCAAATACTTTTGCACTGTTGCAGCATATCCAGTCTTCTAAATTCGAAGACACTTTGTTCGAAAGGCATGTCATCACGAAAACATGCCTATATGATATTGACCCCCTTAAACCCCACTTTTATACGGTAAAACTGGGGTTTACGGGGGTATACGTTATTTTTCTTATTTCTGCTCAAAAATATAGATTGTGGGTACTCGTTAGAACCGCCTCACCGAGGCGGTTCTAACGAGTACCCACAATCTATGTTTTGAGCAGAAATATGAAAAATATCAGAGATTTTTATCTGAAAATTTTCAGTTTTTGGAAGTGAAATTTTCTATATATTTGAATAGGCATGTTTTCGTAATGTGATTGTTGTCATGACAACATATACACATAATAATAAAATTCTTATATTGTCATACAAAGAAAGCAACAACTTTCTTTCAAACTGCAGAAATACTTAGCCATACTGATTCAGGCAAAATATAACAATTCATATATAAAGGTTAAGACTTTGTATATTCACGTCGTTTTTTTTTTTTTTTTTGTCTTGACACTAATGTTAGGAATGTATTATGACGTCATAACGTTTGCTGACGTTTTTAAATAAGGTTCGCAGACGTGACATCCTATAATAACTTTAAAGCGCATATCTCTGTAATGTTTTATAAGTTTTTGGTTTTGGAAAAGTATTACTTGGTCAGAATTTTCATCGATTTTATTTTTCCCGGTTCACTTTGTGAAGAGATCGATATATTGTGAAATAAAGTAAGCTATTGTGAAATATAGTAAGCTGTATTGAGAAATATACAAAATATACCAACAAAAAGACATTGAAACAGCCCCAATAAACGGATGTACTTTGTAGGTTGAAAGTGTAATTTAGCACGGATGGGTAGGTTTTATATCCAGCGATACTATATCCGTAAACACGCGTCATTTGAATTTCGTCTTTAACTGACTTAATTGTAACTTAATGCTTCTTTAATGTATTTTAACTATATGTCATCGAAATGGCGGTGCTCTTTCTCTCTCTCTCTCTCTCTCTCTCTCTCTCTCTCTCTCTCTCTCTCTCTCTCTCTCTCTCTCTATCGTGTGTGTTTGACAAACGAACGTCGTCGAACTTCTGTCGAAAGGTTGTTGCTTTCTTTTCGCGTGTTTATGTACATGTATTTCTTGTATTAATTGGTAGCCTTATATTTTTTTGGGTTTTGTTTTTCCATATGGGAGAAATCCTTACCTTTAAGATATCTTTTTCTGAAGGGGCACGGCGAAAGGCAAGCAGGAAATTGCCAAAGTTGTCTTTCTTGTCAAAAGACGGAGGAAAATCTACCAAATGTATCCATTCATCTTAACCCATAAACCGTAAACCTGTCAGAAAGAAATAAACATAGTCATGGGAAAAGAGCCGTTATGCGAAGGGCAAAAGTTCAAGCTAGTCTGCGCAGCCACACAGTCTCGCCAGAACCTATATTATTGCATAAAAAGCAGTGCCGCACGTTATTAACAGCCGTGCATTAACCAGAGAAAAGCCCTGTATTCACGCGCTGTTAATGCACGGCTTGCAATGTTAATGCACGGCTACGGAACTTTCAATATGCTCGAACCGGGGCGACAGAATTGCTGCCGTTACGCGATGTGTACTGCCCTGCCCCAGAACGAGCATAGTCCGTGGAAATAGCGTTCGCGTGACATCGGTGAAAAGGCGAAACAAAATAGTGCAAGAAATAACGCGAAATGTAGCAAATATTTTCAGTTTTTATGCAATAATAGCGATCAAACATGGTTTTTCAATGCATTTACATTCGCAAGGTCCCTTGGGAGGTGTTGAAAGCCGCGGCCATGTTTGATCCCTATATTGTTCGCTAACGAAAGCAGTAGGCCAAGAGAAAACTTCAGTCAAAGAAAAAGACGTGGTCTAGCTAATGCACCGGGCATGCGCACTGAAACATCACGAAAATATGCCTATTTTATTTATACTCCCATAAACCTCACTTTTATATAGCAAAAAGTGGGGTTTACAGGGGTATACATTATTCTTATAATTTTTTGTTCAAAAACATAGATTGTGGTGCTCGTTAGAACCGCCTCGGCGAGGCGGTTGTAACGAGTACCCAAAATCTATGTTTAGAGCAGAAATATGTAAAACATCAGAGTTTTTTTTTTTATCTGAAAATTTTCAGTTTTTGGAGGTGAAATTTTCTATATATTTAAATAGGCGTGTTTTCATAATGGATTGACTCGACGGGAAAGTCCGAAGAGCCTATTTCTCGCGACGCGATTCCAGCAAAAGTCTGAAAGTAAAACCTGAAAGGGAATGTGTATTCAGTGGACACAAAACGTTGAAAGACTATCGTCTCAACATATACATACCCCAGCTGATAGTTTAAGTTGAAGAAGGGTGCTAACTGTCCAAATTGCTTTTACCTCCGTTCTGAAAAAGGGTATGCTCTTAAAGAAAAGAATTTGCTCCCCGTGTAGTTCCGCCAGAATCAACATTGTTTACCAGTCCGTCAGCAGTTGAGATATATTATCATTTAGATATGTTAAAACTTCAGGGGATTGGTTACACATTCAGGGGGATACAACTTTGTGCAGCTGTTTTCCCTCACTTCTGGAAAGAGATCTACTCTAAATGGAAAGAATTTGATTCTTTTGTTAGCAAATTCTTTCCTTTTGGAATAGATCCATTGCAGAAGAGTTTAGTTTCTAGAAAAGCCAACAGGAATTCACAAAATTATCGTATTGTACAAATAGTCACAAATCTATCAGTTACCTTAAGTAAGGCAAGGAGTTACATAGGACATGTAAGATATTTCTGATGATTTCAGTTTGAACTTACAATGGACTCAGGTTCTAATTTGGAACAAACTAACCAAGGCAGACAACTCCAGACAACAAATGAGCGATCTCCTGAAGAATATCGAGAAGAGACTTCGACAGATGGGGCATGTGGAGATGTTCCCCCACCATATCCTGGGGAATCAGGTTCTAATTTGGAACAAACTTACCAAGGCAGACAACTCCAGACAACAAATGAACGATCTCCTGAAGAATATCAAGAAGGGACTTCGACAGAAGGGGCATGTGGAGATGTTCCCCCACCATATCCTGGGGAATCAACTCCAGCTCGAGCCTGTCAAAGTGGTTACTCCGCATCTACTGGGGATATAGGTAGGACACGAGCTCTAAACTATTTGCTTCGAAACAGCAATATTATCTGACTTTAAAAAAACATCTACAAAACATCATTACGAAAACATGCCTACAAAAATATACTGAACATTTTACCACCAAAAAATGAAAATTTTCAGATAAAAATTTCTGATATTTTTCATATTTCTGCTCAAAACATAGATTGTGGTACTCGTTAGAACCACCTCGCCGAGGCGGTTCTAACGAGTACCCACAATCTATGTTTTTGAGCAGAAATAAGAAAAATAATGTATACCTCTGTAAACCCCAGTTTTACTATATAGAAGTGGGGTTTAAGGGGGTCAAAATTATATAGGCAAGTTTTCGTGATGCCAAAAAAGGCACCAAGAGGAAGAGCAAAGAGACCATGACAGATAGTACACAAAGAAAAGAAAAGCCATAACGAAAACACGCCTATTCAATATAATGGCAGTTTTTATGGCTGCAAAAACGAAACGTTTCAGATGAAAAATGTGATCTTTTGTTATATTTACTCAATATGAAAAAGATATTACAATATTTTATCTGAAAAATTTCATTTTTCGGTGGTAAAATGTTCAGTATATTTGGATAGGCATGTTTTCGTAATGGAAGGAACGCTTTCTAACATTGCTATTGAACGACATGGATTAATGATTGTCTGAACAGGCATTGAAACTTTTAAAATCTACATTTGACTGACTAAACTACATGTAATGTAGCAAATCAATTCTGAAGGCACTGATATGGTCATTATTGTCTACGCCCATAGGCGTAATCATCTTAGAGTTTGATACTGTTCCGGAAGCACTTTGTGAAACGGTCATGGACTGGCTTATTGCTATTTTCCATGGACTGCTCAACAAAGTATTAGCTTTCACAAACAAGCTTGCTCTACGCATAGTACAAATTGTGTGCTAAGCGTAGACAAGTGAAGACCAAGCCTTTTGTGAAAGCTAATACTTTTATTTAAGATCAGCATTAAATAGTCTTTAAAAGGTAATGGTATCATTACACTTTGAGCAGTAAGACACATGTGCGAAAAGATGCCAGTACATATAACACATTATGCGTTAATTCCTTTAATTTCATCCTGCAAGTTGTAATAACAATAAAGAAGAAGATACTCAGTAAGGGAAAATACCCAGGTAATGCCGGAATCACGACGCACAACTCTCCTGAGGTTAACCCAAATAAGCCTAATGGGCGTTCCCATCCTTATACATTGGATGAGTCCATTTGTCATTTAAGGGGCGTCAGGTCTATTTTTTCATTTTTGTTCTATTTGTAATTGACATTTCTGTAAGCAAACAGTGAAGACCTTGATCACTGATCTAGGTCTGCACTGTTTGCTTATGTCCCACAAAAGGGACGCCAGACTTATATGGGTTGCACCAGTTTTTAGTCGCGCACAACCTCATCCATAATTCTGATTCAGCTTCAAGTTACAACTATGTTTTGTCTGCATAGGCCTCTTCTGTCTCGTCAGTGAAACATCACAGTGAAACAATATAATCACAAACACTGATGAAACAAAGCAAATGGCTCAATGGCGATCCGATGCCAGAGGACAAGAAAATCACAAACCGGATCACGGTGAGCCCGACCACAGAAATTGGTAGTAAAGTGCCGACCGTCTGAATAGCCACAATCACAGAACATAGCTTACCAATGACACCAAGAGGAACAGCTAAGATACTAAAAGAGAAACTGTACACAAGCTACAATCTAAATTTCGACAAGACTATTTAATGCTTTATTTAGTTATTACGAACTGTTTTCATGAATATGCAATAAGGCACGTGTACGAGTGCTTGGCATGCTCAAAGATTGTGTACATTTACAGAGCATCTACAACCGCCATCTTATGAAGAAGCGATACGACAACAGTCGCCTCGAGGACAATCAACCTCAGGGTAAGTTTAACTCGCTTACATATTTCGCTACAGAAACCTACGTTCACATCATAGTGTCTTTCCTTAAAGCGTCAAACGAATTTTGTAGTAGACGACATTCACATTTTTTTTAGAATTTTTTTTCAAAGAAATGTCTTGACATTTCATGTGAATCGATTCACATGAATTGTCAAGACTTACTTCTTTTAGAAAAATCCAAATGTCGTCTGCTGCAGTTGTGATTGGCACTTTAAGGATTCAGAAACGCCTTTCTCTTCGTACAGTGTACTTCAGTAATCCATTTGGATAAGATAATTTTGTTGTCCCAATCAGATGTACGTATTCTCTTTGGTCAAGAGCAGCCGGTACTAAACTTATTAATGTCCGGAATCCTTGTTTACCCTTACTCTTCGGACAGACAGATCTGCATAAACAGTTAAGACTCACATCAGATGCCGCTGAACTTGTGTTTTTTTTTTTTTTTTTTTTTTGCTTCGTCTTCAGATCGCCATTGAGCCCTCTGCTTTGCTTCATCGAAGTTTTTAGTTAATTTGTGTTTTTACTGCGATGTTTCGCTGATGAGGTACATAGAGGGCTATATACACGCGGACCCGACATATACTGTAATTTGGAACTGTACCAGAATTCACTTGAAGGGCGATATTTCAATTGGTAAAGCTAGTTATATATAGCTGGTTAAAACAGAAAGTAGAAATGGCGGTAGCAGTCGACCACAATGGTCACCCGCCACCCGCCCTCCTTGCTTTCTGTTTTTATGGTCATGTGTTATGTTTTCTCATGTTCACGCTAATTTAACGGATTAGGTATATGTGTCATAGGTCAACTCTGTCGTACTATCATTTATTAAGTCATGGATTACGTATTTATTGGTCGCGTCCGTACTTTCATAATTTCTTATATCGTTGGTGGCGCCTGTTGGATTGCCCTTAGTTATAGCCCTATGTTTCTTTCCCCAATCCAAAGTCCCTTAAAATGTAGATAAGTCCATCATAACTTGATAGTTGCATGTATCGCTGCACAGTCAATTCACGTACTAATATGCATGGTTCGTCGATTCGCCAGTTAGCTTTCAGCCTGTAAAGTTATTGTGGCACTCCCTGGACTTTTCTCTTATCTTTTTTGCATACCACGCCTGTTGTGTTTGTGCCGTGTGGAGACCCTAGAAAGTCTCCCCGTACATTCATTTAATGGTGTTATTATTTCAAGTGCCAGAGTTTGCACTTTACAATCACCTTTCGTATTCCTCTTCCTCATGATTCTTATTTATACCTCATTGAAGGTTAGATATTTACCAGTATTCGTATCCCGTTTATAACAATTTCTTACTTTACGTTTCTTTGGACTTGTATTAGACTTAGTTATGCATTGTCGGTTGTTGCTATACTCTGTATGCATCGGTCCTACCGCCTGTTTGCATCGCTACTTATGCCTATAATAGCCGGTACGAATACTGCTTTTTATCTAATGGTATTACTTCCTACACAACTATATGAGTATCACTAAAAGATTACAAAATACTATTTCTCCTATTAGGTTACATTCTGCTTCTTCTTTACAGATTCCCCGTTCTACTGCTAGATTTAGCTCTCTGTTACCTACAGTCCAGTCAGGGGTTAAGTTAACCATTTTACCGGTCCACGGTCGTTCCAGTCCCGGTCCTCGGTCGTTCCGGTCCCGGTCCACGGTCGTTCCGGTTAATATAGCGGTATCGGTCGGTCCGTTCCAATCGCTCCATAATCATGACCGCCGTTCCGTTCCATTCCATTCATTCGTGTTCGCGTTATTGTGATAATAATTTACAATAAAAAAATCATTCAAATTATTTACTTACAATTAATCTGAATTGCGTGTGAAACAAAACATTCCTAAAATCTGTCTAGCTATCATTTTGAACGATTTACTTATTGAATTATGAATTTCTTTTTTCGTTTAAACTTTAATTCCTAGTTTTTTATGCGACCGCTTAAAACAGGCGACTTTGTGTCGCTTTCGCTATTATTATTATCATTATTTTGTTTTATGCAACGGTTTTAAAAGTTTTTTTTTTTTTTTTTGTTTTTTTTTTTTTCATACAAACTCTTAATAGTCTCAACTACTGAATTCCAAGCCTGTTTTACCTATTAATCGCTGATATTTGTCACGTTAACGACATCGCAAAAAAAAAAATCCATCAGGACAGTTCACCAGTGACCGATAAAACGGAACAAAAGATTGAAAATAATTTCATATTTTGTTGTAAAAAATACACATCGAACCTATCATCATGCACACACCTCACCCGTATGGGAAAAAAATCAAGTATCGAAATGCATAGAATTTGCTGAGTTAAACTTACGAGAAAATACTTTAATTTTCTGTACTAAATCATTGATCAGATATTTACTGGTGATACGTCTAATGATATCCATTCACCAAAGTAAACATGTCTAATGACATTCATTGATCTTCATGTAAGAATATATATAGACTCTTGATGTAAGAATATATATACACTAAAGGCAGTTCTAACGAGTACCCACAATCTGTTTTGAGCAGAAATATGAAAAAAAAATATTAGAATGTATACCAGTAAAATATTCTGATTCTGTCAGTAGCTGACAACTGCCCTTCTTGAATCAGCGGAAGAGGGAGATTTGTTTGTGTTGAGGTTTTACGGCCCAGTCAACCAAATGGGGTTATGTCAAGCGCGGTCAGTTTACCTTACCACACGTTTACTGGGCAGGCTTAGTCCTCTAAGCGGTTAACCAGTATTGTGCACATTCTTTCACCAGACACTGACAACTGCCCTTCTTGAATCAGCAGAAGGGAGAGAATGACCATAGAAAATATTTCATGATCAGTCTCCACAAAACAATGTTGCTGACCTCGGCGGGGGTAGAACCCGCGACCTCCTGGTCTCCAGTCGGACGGTGCATCCAACTGAGCCACCGAGGCCGGCTATCGGAAGAGGGAGAACAACCACAGAAATGATTTCATGGCGTGCCATTGCCAGTCCCCACGCTCTTTGCTAATGTTGCCGGCCTTGGTGGCTCAGTTGGATCGCCGTCCAACTGAAGACCAGAAGGTCGCGGGTTCAATTCCCGCTGAGGTCGGCAACATTCTTTCGTGGAGATAGATAATGAAATATTTTCTACGGTCATTCTCTCCCTTCAGTTGATTCAAGAAGGGTAGTTGTCAGTTTCTGGCGAAAGGATGTGCACAATACTGGTTAACCGCTTAGAGAACTAAGCATGCCCAGTTAATGTGTGGTGAAGTAAACTGACCGCGCTCGACATGACCCCATTTGGTTGACTGGGCCGTAAAACCTCAAAACAAACTAACTTTGCTAATGTTGCTAATAGCATGACCGAGAGACAGACTTGCTCTTCTACATCCTGACCATGAGGGGAGGTCATATAGCAAGCTTGGTTCGATTCTGCCCAATGATTTAGATGATAGCCTGTTGGACGGACACCAGACGGACAGAAAAAAATGTTGCTTGCGCACACCCTTACCATGAGGGTAAGTAATGTAGCAATATTGGTTGAATTCTGCCCTGTGGTTTAGGAGATAGTGTGAAGAATAGATGAACCGATGAACAACACATCAAAAAATAATGTTGCTCTAGCACATCTTTACAATGAGGGAAAGTGATATAGCAAGTTTGGTTGAGTTCCGACCAGTGGTTTAGGAGCCCTAGAGGAGATAACATGACAGACAGACGAAAGGATGCAAAGCCATGGCGGCTATCTTGCGTTTCCAAATGACACTATTTTAGCTATTTTTCATCTACAAGTCACCCTGATGACTCCTACAAAGTTTAAAAGTCAATTGGCCTTTAGGTTCAGGAGAAGAAGCAAAAAATTGATTTTCAAGATGGCCACTAAGGCGGCCATCTTTGATTTCTAATAGGATAAGTTTTAGTTATTTTTGATCTACGAGTCACCCTTATGCTTCCCACCAAATTTCAAAAAAATTGGTCTTTCGGTTCAAAAGAAGCCAAAAATAGATTTTGAAAATAGCTGCCATGGCGGCCATCTTGGATATACAATCGGAGGGATTTTAGCTACTTTTGATCTACAAATCACCCCGATGCATCCTACCAAGTTTTGGATCAATTGGCTTTTAGGTTCAGGAGAAGTAAACTTTTTTGATCTATAAGTCACCCCGATGCTTCTTACCAAGTTTCGAGTCAGTTTGCCTTTCGATTCAGGAGAAGAAGTGAAAAATAGATCTTCAAGACTGCCGCCATGGCGGCCATCTTGTATTCCAATCGGAACTATTTTAGCTATTTTTGATCTACAAGTCACCCCATGCTTCCTACCAAGTTTTGAGTCAATTGGCCTTTAGGTTCAGGAGTAGAAGCAAATAATAGATTTTCGAGATGGCAGCAATCTTGGATTTCTTATAGGAATAATTGCTATTTTTGATCTACAAGTCATCCCGATGCTTCCTACAAGTTTTCCAGTCACTTGGCCTTTTGGTTCAGGAGAAGAAGCGAAAATATTTTCAAAATGGCCGCCGTGGTGGCCATCTCGCATTTCCAAACAGAACGATTTTAGCTCTCTTTTATCTATAAGTCATCCTGATGCTTCCTACCAAGTTTCAAATCAATTGGCCTTTCGTTTCAGGAGAAGAAGAGAAAAATAGATTTTCAAAATGGCGGCCATGGTGGCCATCTTGGATATCCTATTGGAATGATTTTAGCTATTTTTGCAAGTCACCCCGATGCTTCCTACCAAGTTTGGAGTCAATTGGCCTTTCAGTTCAGAAGAAGCGATTAAAAGATTTTCAAAATGGCCACCATGGCAGCCATCTTGGATTTCCGATAGGAACTATTTTAGCTATTTTTGATCTACAAGTCACCCCGATGCTTCCTACCAAGTTTTGAGTCTATTGACCGTTAGGTTCATGACAAGAAGCAAACAACATATTTTCAAGATGGCCTCCATGGCGGCCATCTTGGATTTTCTATCAGAATGATTTTAGCTATTTTTGATCTAGAAGTCACTCCAATGCTTCCTACCATTACCAAGTTTGGAGTCAGTTGGCCTTTCGGTTCAGGAGAAGCTAAAAATAGATTTTCAAGATGGCTGCCATGGCGGCTATCTTGGATTTCTGACTGGAATGATTTTAGCTATTTATCATCTACAAGTCATCCCCGATGCTTCCTACTAAGTTTCGAGTTAATTTTGGTTCAGGAGAAGATGGCTGCCATCTTGAATGTCAGATCAGAATGATTTTTGCTATTTTTGATCTATAAGTCACCCCAATGCGTCCTACCAAGTTTCGAGTCCACTGGCCCAGGGGTGTAGGAGGACTAGGCTTTTGAAACAATTGTTGAAGGCGAATGATGAACGACAGACAAAGTACGACGGACATTGACTGATCACAACAGCTCACCTTGAGCACTTTGTGCTCAGGTGAGCTAAAAAAGGTGGCTACCTGTATTCAATTTATAGATAACTCCCAAATTCTTGATGTATATACATATCTCAGTCATTGATGGTTGGGAAATCTAACCTCGCAGGACATACATGCAGTCAGTATGTCAGTCAAGATACTGTTCATCTTATACATAGGTATGTCAACTGACACATATATCTTCACCAACACACTTGGCTTTAAGTCTATTGACATGTAAATGGCTATATGTGATAAAGATTTTGTATTCAGAGCAGCATTAAAGATACAAATAAGATATATAGGTCTATTGTGGGGTTCTTGCATGGAGAAAAGGTTGGCAAACTGCAGTCGTATCTGGAATCTAAATCAGAAGATAAAAGTATTTTCTAACCCATTATTCTTGGCAAAGATCTGAATGGTTTTTGAATGGGGTGGGGCATACCACAGTTCATTGGGGACCGACTGTTGGTGTCTTATCACAAGGAGCAATAATATATATATGTTTAAGGGAGTGGGATCTCAACAGTGTCAGAGATATTAAGGTTTATGTGAACTGGATGTGGTGGGGCATACATCTGGGGACATAGAGTCAGTGTCACTGAATGCATCTTATCATACTGAACAACAATATATGTTTGATATATGTATCTGAATGGTCTCTGAGATATTAAATCTTACATGGAGGAGGTTTGTTTGTTTGTGTTGAGGTTTTACGGCCCAGTCAACCCAATGGGGTCATGTCAAGCGCGGTCAGTTTACCTAACCACAAGTTTACTGGGCAGGCTCAGTCCTTTAAGCGGTTAACCAGTATTGTGCACATTCTTTTGCCAGAAACTGACAACTGCCCTTCTTGAATCAGCGGAAGGGAGAGAATGACCGTAGAAAATATTTCATGATCAATCTCCACGAAAGAATGTTGCCAACCTCGGCGGGGGTTGAACCCGCGACCTCCTGGTCCCCAGTCGGACGGCGCATCCAAATAAGCCACCGTGGCCAGCATCAAACTGATTAAAAGTACAACACAATAACACTGAAACAAAATCTAAAACCAGAGAAATATTTATTCTTGGTAATTTTCTTTCAAAATGATGACTGATAGCAAGTATTTGCTAACTTCAAATTCCTCTCTAATTTCAGTTCTTGATATCCATTCTCATTGTTCAGAATATTGTAGTCACTTTCTGTCAAAAGTTTTGTTTGTTTGTGTTGAGGTTTTACGGCCCAGTCAACCCAATGGGGTCATGTCGAGCGCGGTCAGTTTACTTAACCACACGTTTACTGGGCAGGCTTAGTCCTCTAAGCGGTTAACCAGTATTGTGCACATTCTTTCGCCAGAAACTGACAACTGCCCTTCTTGAATCAGCGGAAGGGAGAGAATGACCGTAGAAAATATTTCATGATCAATCTCCACTGTCAAAAGTTAATAGATAGCTCCAGATAAGAGGGGTATCCCCATATTTTTTTCTTATTTCTCCATGAAAACCTATGTTGTGGGTACTCATCAGAAGTGCCTTGGCGACAACCTTCTGATGAGTACCATAACATATGTTTTGTGGAGAAATAAGAAAAATATCACTTCTTTTTAACAGAAAAAAATGCCTTATCTGGGGCTGTGTTAACAGTTCCTGTTTGTATGCTGTAAGAATTTAATTTAAAATCTGAAACATGCTATCAGGAAAAACAAACATCCATAAACGTGGATCCTTTCAGTAGCATTCCAATATTCTTTGCATCTTTTTTAAAGTCAAGAATATTCTTTTTGGAGTTGGTTTCAAGAGGATGAATGTCTTCTGCTGTCTTTGAACTCTTTGTTTTCAAAATCAAATCAAATCCAAGGTAAGGCCTACATCATGTCCTGCTGCTATTTTAATGCCTGAAATAACAGAAAAAATGCACAAATTATTACAGTTGTTCATTACAGCCCCCCCCCCCCCCCCCCCCCCCCCCTCTGTACTATGAACAATCTAAATATTTGGAGTCATGCCTAGCTCACAGCTCTTATTTTCCTATCACATCTACATTGCATGAGGGACCATATACAGTACATTAATGTTATCAGAATCAGATTAAAGTCTATTAAGCAAAATACAAAAATTGTAAGAAATACAAAGGGGCATAGTTCTAAGAAACTTGATCCCACAGTCCTTAATTTTTTGTCACATATGTCTTGAATGAGGGACCATGTGTGGTATAAATTTTATGAAACTCACACAAATGGTACAGAAATTGTTAAGCAAAATACATATTTAACTGTAGTTACAAAGGGGCGTAACTCTAATAAACCTGATTCACAAATCCAATTTTCCTGTAACGCCTGCAAAGCCTGACGTCCAAGTGTGACAAATTATATCCAAATGAAAATTATATCCATAGGAGACTGAAGATACAGAAGTTATGAAGCAAAGTCTTACTTGTTGACAAAAGGATGGAAACGACGACTGCAAAACTATATCCCTTTAAATAAGCAAATAAATGCATAAATAAAGTGTACAAGTTTGTCATATATTATACCGCATTTATTCAAAACTAAACTAAGCGGTAATAAGCCCCAGGGCAATGCAATTCTTATTGCCAAAATGACAGTATTAAATCCAAATTTGGGGCAAAAATAAGATATTTGGATGGCTTAAACTCAGTTTTGCATGTGTATAATAATGGATTTCACCTACCAAAGTAGGAGAGGTGTGACTAGATATAATGGGGCTTATTTTAGTATAAATATAGTATGTACATGTATTCAGTCTCATACGCATTTTAAACTTTAACACTTTGTACTAGTATAGATAAAATCATCATGAAACTTAATTATTAGTGATATTTTTCACAGAAAATAAAACTTTACCTTTCACTAAGATTGAAATTTCTGTTTGATTTGTAGTTTTGCAGCCCAGCAAAAACTGTCAACTTCATGTGCAGCCAGTCAATTAACCTACTTAAACTTTTCTGGGCAGACTTAGTCCTCTAGGCAGAAATCAGTACTTTGAGCACCAGTACTTTGTGTGCAGACTTTCGCCAGAAAGTGACAACCGCCATGGTTCTTGAAGCAGGAGAAGGGGGAGAAAGACCATAAAAGTCATTTCATGTCTAATCCATCCATCCCCACAAAAGTTATGGGACCTAGCTAGGATTTGAACATTTAATACCTGGATCTGCAGGCAGTTGTGCTATTGACTGTCCTGTGGAGCTTGGTCCACACATAGAAGGAAGTGTGACAGAACCTTGGCCCTAGAATGGTCAGTATAAAAACTACTTGGAGTGGGAGGGTGAGTTTGGGTAAATCAATTTTACTGGTACCAAATCTTCACTCCATGTTCAAATGATGTAAAAAATACAAAATAATTATTCAGCTTGCAAAGAGGCTCCCTTATCAGGAGAAATTTGGCAATTCATTATTTTTTTAATGCTTGTGTTTAGATTTTTTTCTTATGAGTTGACATTGCACAAATCTATTCTAAGGGATTGATTAATCTGTATTCCCTCACCTTTTCTATTTTTTATAGAATGGAAATGCCAAAGATTAGAAAAGAATATTTTACATCAGCATGAACATGGGTTTTAGAGAAGGCAGATATTATGGTGCTCTGGAAAAGACGGGAATAAAATCATGGAAAAAAGTCTTACTGCTTCAGTGGTTTTGTTATTTAAAAAAAAATAACCAAACAAAATGGCCACTGGTCATAACACACAAACTAGAAAATCATCAAGATGATTATAATTCACATCACTCCACTTTTTATGGAGAAAATGTAATTTAACCACTTTCCTATTTTAAGTCTGTGGGCATTATATACTTTTAAAATATTCAGAAAAGCAGGTCTGTGCAAACAGTGATGACCTTCATCAAACTGCTCCTACAAGATCTGGGTCTACACTCTTTGCCATATTCTATCAGAAATATTTACATGCTGGATAAAATATCTGTAAATCATGGTGAATAATCCAAATATATTTAGTAATTATGGTATAATTGTACATAAAAAAAATAATAAAAAAACAAAATAAACAAAACAACAATCCCTGAAGTTCTACATACCTATTTTTTTTTGAACATGCGACCTTAAAGTTAAAACACACCTATTTTTAATTGGCCATATCAGTATTTTAATTATTTTTCATTGAAATCTGAAACAAGTAAATAAACTTGTTACTGTTGGAATAAAGCACCTTATTTGGAGCTCTGATCTTTTCTATCTTAATCTGCATTTTTAAGGCCTCCACACCAGACCTGGTGTGCTCCAGAGAAGATAAATTTTATTTTAGTTTATTTCATTTTTTTCTCAAAAAAAAAAAAAAAAAAAAATCAATTGATTTATTTTCTTTAGAACTCCATTAAAAGCGTTTTTAATGGGGTCCACGTTAGACTTGCCTCAGTGGCATAAGTCTATTCATTCATTTGGACTTATCTGGATAATGCCAACTTATCTGGGGCTACAAATCACCTAGCTTCTGTCCATTTTTAACTCTAATCCCTTTGTCTATTTGGGTACCATAAAACTTACAATATCCTACCATTTTATAACCATATAACTTCCTGTAAATACACAGATACACAGCCTATTATATTTAACAAAACCACACACAACAGTGAAATTGTTTTCTACACAAAATTTATATTTTCATTTATTTCATTTGTTCAACATTCATATGTAAGAATACATGGCATTGCATTGAAAAGACATTTTGTCCAAATGACATTTCCTCTAATAGAAATTATAAATGGCATTTCACTGAACATGATATTTGTCTCAAATTTATCTCTAGTGTCCACATCACGAAAACATGCCTATATAATTTTGACCCCCTGAAACCCCACTTTTATATAGTAAAACTGAGGTTTACAGGGGTATAGATTATTTTTCTTATTTCTACTCAAAAACATAGATTGTGGGTACTCGTTAGAACCGCCTCGCCAAGACAGTTCTAACGAGTACCCACAATCTATGTTTTGAGAAGAAATATGAAAAAATATCAGAGTTTTTTACCTGAAAATTTTCGGTTTTTGGAGGTGAACATTTCTATATATTTGAATAGGCGTGTTTTCGTAATGAGGTGGGTAAATGTCTGTGTAGTTAAATGTCCAGGTGTAAAACTGTAAATATCCTCCAAGCCACAACCAACCCCCCCACCCCCCTGCCCCACACCCCACCCCTCCAACCCCATCACCACCCCAACATGTTCCCCTGATACCAGCATCCCATTTTTTTACTATATAAAGCATAAATTTCTTTTTAATCCTCAGAAACAGTTTTGGTACTCATCACGAAAACGTGTCTATATAATTTTGACCCCCTTAAATCCCACTTTTATATAGTAAAACTGGGGTTTATAGGGGTATACATTATTTTTCTTATTTCTGCTCATATAGATTGTGGGTACTCTTTAGAACTGCCTCGGCGAGGCAGTTCTAACGAGTACCCACAATCTATGTTTTGAGCAGAAAAATGAAAAATATCCGAATTTTTTCTCTGAAAATTTTCATTTTTTTGTGGTAAAATTTTCAGTATATTCTGAATAGGCATGTTTTCGTAATGTGTAACATTTTTAGTAAGCAGTCTACTAAAAAGGAGGCAGACATAAACTTTGCATTTTTAGGTTTGAGGTTGTGTCTTTGATTTGCTGATAACTTAAACTTGAAATAAGAGCAGACAACATTTATAAAAGATTTCTCTTTTTCATCACAAAACAAATATGATGTTTCATACAAACTGTCTCTAAGAAGACAATTTGAATGAAATGTCAAGCCTTATTTTGTGGGAAAAATCACAGATACTTGGGGTCAGTAGGGCAGTGCAGGCCCCAAAAAAATATCTTGTATATATTTTTTTCTCAAGTTATTGCTTGGCTGCAAATTCTAAGTCGAAAAAGGGGCATAACTGTGCCAAAAATATTTTGAGGGTTACCTCCCCTATTGGTATGAGTTCCCCTTTCCATAATGAACAACCAGTCCGAGTTTCAAGTAAATATCTTCAGTAATGACAGAGATATTACAAAATGTCCAAGTTTTTGCACGACGATGACTCAGACGACGCCAGAGCTATGACAATACCTCATCGTTTTCTTCGAAAACAGCCAAGCTAAAAATAACTAAAGAAAAAATATATACAAGATATTTTTTTGGGCCTGCACTGCCCTACTGACCCCAAGTGTCTGTGGGAAAAATATCACCTAATATCTGATGACTTAGCCAACAAAGTGCTAAAGCTTTAAATGATTGTGATACAGAACACATACATGTATGTATTGTGTATATGGGACAACAAAATATATGCATGGACATGTTTGCATTTTGGTTTGACCGTTAGGGTATTAGGTGTGGGTCTGGGGGGTAAATTAAAATGGCATGAAGGGTAGAAATTTAAAATTATAGTCACTTCAAGTTTATTAGAACTAACAAACTGCTATTTAATTATGTGGAAGGTGTTGGTAATGATGAAGATTTGGTTATATATGGAGATGATGGAAGTATGATAATGAAAGGAATAGAACCAAGGACCTCATGGTCCATAGTCAGAAGCACTAAACACTCGGCCAGCTTGAGGACACTTCATATCTTAAATAATTTGTCCTTGAATAATAACAAAAAAAAATATTTCACAATTACATGTATCATCTGCAACTGGGTTTGCCAGTGACACACTTGAAGATTAACAAATTCATAATGAATCATGTCAACCTTTGCAGATTATTATTATTATTTTTTTTTTTTTTTTTTTTGCAAAATGCCTGGGAGGGGTAAAATAGTTTGGTAGATAAAGCATGCAAAACCAGATTTTAATGATGGTTATGAACTTTAAAATTGGATATGTAAGCCATGGCTATGTAGATAAAATGAGGTATCAAGATAATATTTTTCTTATTTCTACATGAAAACAAAGATTGTACATACTCATTAGAAGCACCTTGATAAGGTGCCTGTAATGAGTACCTCAAGTGCTCAACATACCATATTTGGCCTAGTTACCACACTGTGCGCTTAGGTTTTTCAAAAATGCTAGAAAGGCTTGTGGAAAGTATGTACCTACTTATATTAAGGAAACACTTTAAATAAAACAGTAAAATGATAATACCTCACCATTATCATGTCAAGGGGAGATAACTGTCAAAAACTGAAGAAATGTACCCATTAGCAATCCCAAACCAGATCAAAATATCAATGGAAATACAAAGTGGGTGAAAATCCTTTGAGATTTACTCAAGCTATTGTCCTGAAATGAATATGTGGCTGTGCAACGGGCAGAATACTCTGTCAAAAATTGGCGAAATTTGCCCATAAGCAATCCCGAATCAGATCTCCATAATAGATATGTACCACTTTGGTAAAAATCCGTTGACATTTACTAGTTATCAATATTGACTTGCTGCAGGCAGAAAACTGTCGAAAATTTATGAAATTTGCCCATTAGCAATCCCAAACCAGATCTCTACAATATCGATACAAACACTAAGTTTGGTGAAAATCCATTAATAAATTACTCAAGCTATCATCTGGCAAAGAAAAGTCAGGTGTGTCTCAGATATAGATAGCTCAGTCTGTCAGAAATTAGCAATCCCAAACCAGATCTCCACATTAAGATTGATTGACTGTGTTGGGGTTTAACGACACGTCAATCCTTGTGGGTCATTTATGTCGTCTCCCAGAGAAAGGGAGAAAGAAGACAGAAAAGATAGTAGAGGAGATGAAAGAAAGGGACAGGGAAGAAAGAGGAACAGGAATGAAAGGGAAGAAGGAGAAGAAATGAAAATTTTCCCCCTCTTCCTTAACTGCTACAAGGACAGCAGGCCTTGCCCAACTGTAAGCCAATATAAGTTGCCCCAGTGACATAAGACACATGACACCTTCGCACCACCCAACCACCCCTTCCACATTATGAATGAACACACCAAATTTGGTGAAAATCCATTGATATTCACTTAGGTTATCATCTGGAAACAAAAATAAGGACGGAGGGATGGAACTATGATAGATGTATTGACAGAGGGACACTCGTACAACCAATGTGAAACCATAATACCCCACCACTATCATGTGGCAGTGTATAAAAAGAAAAAGATCTGCTAAGGGCTCATCAAATGATGCTTGTATGATGTTTTTGTGTTGTTTTTTTGCTGATTTTTTTTTTTTTATAAAAGCATATGTTGTGGGTACTCATTTGAACTGCATCAACAAATCATAGAAAGCAGACATAAAAAACTGGTAATTATCTTGAAACTATAGAATGGTAATTTTGGTAAAGGGCATTAGAGGAACATTTCTGTGAAATTATTTTGAAATCAGGCCATTAGCCTGGGAGATGTCCTTTAAAAGTTTTTTTTTCCTTTTTAGCTCTGGCGGCCATTTTGTTCTGCTGAGCGAAACCATTTTAGCAATATTGGTATAATTCCTGTAAAATTAATTCAAAATCCATTAACCGTATAGGAGGAGAAGTCTCTTAAGTAGATTGTTGATAGATGCATGACTGTCTACTCCCTTTTCTTTTTTTTAGCTCTGGTGGCTATTTTGTTCAGCCAAACGGAACCATTTTAACAATTTTGGTAAAGGGTCATAAGTGGGACATTTCTGTGAAACTATTTTGAAATTCGGTCATAGGCCTGAGAGGAGATGTCGTTTAAAAGTTTTTCTATTTTTAGCTCTGACCGCCATTTTGTTTCAGAGTGGAACCAGTTTAGCAATTTTGGTAAAGGGGCATTAGAGGAACATTTCTGTGAAATTAAATTGAAATCGGGCCACTGGCATGGGATTTGTTGTTTAAAGGGTTTTTTTTATTTTTAGCTCTGGTGGCCAGTTTGTTTTAGGAGCGGAACCATTTTAGAAATTTTGGTAGAGGGTCACTCAAGGAACATTCAAGTAAAATTATTTCAAAATCCATTTACCGGTTTAGGAGAAGATGTCTCTTAAGTAAATTGTTGACAGAGGCATGACAGTCTACACCCTTTTTCTATTTTTAGCTCTGGCTGCCATTTTGTTCAGCAGAGCTAAACCATTTTAGCAATTTTGGTAAAGGGGCATTAGAGGAACATTTCAGTAAAATTATTTTGAAATCGGGACCTTGGCCGAATAGAAGAAGTCGTTTAAAAGGGTTTTCCTATTTTTAGCTCTGGTGGCCATTTTGTTTAGTGGAGCGGAACCATTTTAGCAATTTTAGGTAAAGGGGCATGAGAGGAACATTTCTGTGAAATTATTTTGAATCGGCCACTGGCCTGGGGGGAGATGTCTTTTAAAGGTTTCTTCTATTTTTAGCTCTGGTGGCCATTTTGTTTAGCAGAGCAGATTTGGTAAAGGGGCATGAGAGGAAGATTTCTGTGACATTATTTTGAAATCAGGCTATAGGCCTGGGAGGAGATGTTGTTAAAAGGTTTTCTATTTTTAGCTCTGGCAGCCATCTTGTTTAGCGGAGCAGAACCATCTAGGCAATTTTGGTAGAGGGTCATCTAAGGAACATTCCTGTGAAATTATTTCAAAATCCATTCAGTGGACTGGTCTAGGAGGAGATGTTGTTTTAAGATTTTCTATTTTTAGCTCTGGCCGCCATTTTGTTTAGCGGAGCAGAACCATTTAGGCAATTTTGGTAGAGGGTCACCCAAGGAACATTCCTTCCTGTAAAATTATTTCAAAATCCATTCACCTGTTTAGGAGGAGATGTCTTTAAGTAAAAAATTGACAGACGGACGACCCACAAAGACTGATCACAAAAGCTCACCTTGAGCCTTTGGCTCAGGTGAGCTAAACAATATACCTATTATAAAATAAAATTTGCACACTATTACCTCTAGACAATATGCTGACAGAAGTTTACGAAATTACGAAAAGGGACATGACTCTGCCAATATTTGGTGTACTGTATCCTCAAAATAATATGCGCTGCTCCACATCATCCTGTAACTATTTAAGAAGTTTCAGCTTGATCGGATGTAAACTATAGGAGTTAGCCAGAAACGAAAAATTTTCAAAGGAGTATAACTGTGCTTATATTTGGTGTACTATAACACTGAAACAATATACGCTGTTCCACATCATGGTAATTACAAATGAAGTTTCAGCTTGATCAGATGTAAACTGTAGGAGGAGTTAGCCGGAAACAAAAAGTTTACAGAAATTTTCAAAGGGGCATAGCTCTGCTAATATTTGGTGGACTGTAACCTAGAAACAATATGCCGTGCTCCACATAATGGTCTAACTATAAATTACATTTCAGCTTGAGCGGATGTAAAGTGTAAGAGAAGTTGACCTGAAACAAAAAGTTAACGGAAATTTTCAAAGGGGCATTACTCTGCTAATAGTTAGTAGACTGTAACCCCGAAATAATATGCGCTGCTCCTCATCATGGTCTAACTATATACCAAGTTTCAGCTTGATCGGATGTAAACTGTAAGAGGAGTTAGCCAGAAACGAAAAAGGTTATGGACAGACGGACAGACGCCATACCCCGTAACATAACCGTCCCGTTTTTCAAACAGGCATATAAAAATTGATGAAACTTGCCAATTAGCAATCCCAAAGCAGATCTCCACAATTTTCAACCTCCTGATCACCAGTCGGACACACATCCAACTAAGCTACCAACGCCAGCTCATACATTCATGAAATAAATATCAACCTCGAGGGATTTGAACCTGGAATCTCATGTTCCAAAGTCAGGAGTGCCCAACTGACAATCTCCCTTCTTGAATCAGCAGACCGGGGAGAATGATGGTAGAAATTATTTCGCGATCAATCTCTTGATGAGGTAGGCTGCCAAGCTAGGATTCAAACTTGCAACCACTAGATCTGCCGTCTAATGCACTAGTTACTGACTGCACTGCTGAGCAGGTTCCAATCAGCTGATGATCATACATGCAATCTCTAGGTCAATAACTTCTAGCACAAGAGGCCAGCAGCTTTACTAATCTGCTTCCAGGCCAGAGTATGTGCAAGTACATGTACTGTTTCAAAGTCTTCCTGACAATGGTTAGACAAATGATTAAAATGTATAGTAGAGCCAGGTTTTACCAGGTAACATTCCGAGACCTTTTATATTGCATGCCAGTATCCACTCCCTGCCTCTTAGAAGATCTCAGTGTCAAATATTATCATTTCATCAATACATGCATTTCTTTTTACCCAACAGAGTTAAATTGCAAACGCACCTGCCAAAGGCAAATATCCAGTATTGTGGATATTTTGATGTTCCATGGAAAAAATCTGAAAACATGCAAATCCATGAATATCTGACTATTGTTTGTGCCATGTGAAGCAGTTTTTTATCTAAATTGTTTCAAACATCCTTGAGCTACACAATATATAACAATAAAGCACAAATTCCATATAATCTGGTTATATTTTATGTCAAGGAAAAGAACACTAAAACAGTCCATAAGTGCACAATGTTGAGGCCACCCCAGGGATTTTGAGGAACAGGGGAACAAGGCCATGTATTACAGGGTAACGAGGGAAGATGAATCTAAAACAAGAGGTCCGCGGGTCATGACTCACTCGCCTGAGTGACATAGCTACTCCAAGTATGCACCCGTTATGCAACATTTTCCAATCCTATCATTGCAACTCATGAAAGGATGATCAATTAAGCAGTTCTTAGTTTTGAAGAAGGACACATGGCCATGGCAGTCAATGAAGCGTGACCATTTGGACAAACTCTCAATCATATTTCACTAGTAGAATCAATGTAAAATGATGGAAATTGGCTAAGTGGTTTCTGAAGAGTTGTTTAACAGTACCATGATTTTATACACAAGTAAACAGCACAGGGGCAGGGAAATATAATAAATGTCAAAATGATTACCTTTGGAAACAAAGATCACACTACAGATTAGAAAACGTGAGTCTTGGTTTTATTGAGAATCTTCATAAGCAGTAAAGAATTTTGCAACACTGCTTTAATTGTGGTTTTGGAGGAGATGTCATTAAAAAAAATCATTTTCTAAAATTTTATTTTGCCATGGCAACCCAACAAATTGGTCACTGGTCATAAAACCACACAAACTGGGTAGACAATGATCATGACTGCAAAATATGGTTCACATTACTTCACTGGTTATGGAGAAAATGAATTAACCATTTCTTCATTATAAGTCTATGGGAGTTTTCTGTTGCCATGGCAACAAAACCAAGAGGCAGACTGGCAGACTTTTTATCTGTTTTCAATTGCCCTTACCCATTTAACATTTGCACCAACTTAGAGTCCTACTACTTCAGTGGTTTTGGAGGACTGGTCATTGAAAAAATCTTCTTTTTTTTTTAAATTTAATATTGCCATGGAAACCAAACAAAATTCTCACTGATGAAAGGCACAAGCTGGGTAGACCATCATCAAATGTTATAACTGCCAAGTATGGTTCACATCACTTCACTGGTTATGAAGAAAATGCAATTTCACCATTTTCCCATTATATTAGTCTACAGGAGCTTTCTGTTGCCATGGCAACCAAAGCAAGAGGCAGATCACCATAATTTTAGCCATTTTGAATTGTCCTTACCCCAAAGCAGTTCATTTGTACAAAATTAGAATCATACTGCTTGATTGGTTTTGAAGGAGATGTCATTTAAAAAATTCCTTTTTTTTTAAAATCTAATATTGCCATGGCAACCAAACAAAATAGCCATTGGTCATAAAAAATATAAATTGGGCAAAAACTCATCCAATGATCATAACTGCCAAACATGGTTCACATCACTTCACGTTTTTGGAGAAAATGCAATTAATTTAACCATTTTCCCAATATAAGTCTATGGAAGCTTTCTGTTGCCATGGCAATCAAACCAAGAGGCAGATCACCAAAAAATTTGGCTATTTTCAAAGGACCCTAACCAAGCAACATTCTTTTCAAGTAAGGTACAAATCGCTTCAATGGCTTTGGAGGAGTTGTCATTTTAAAGTGTTAACGGACAGACAACCGAACAGATGTCTCAACAATTTGGGTTTAGGGGCTATGTCCCATTATGAATTTCTACAGGGTTCAGACACCAAAGCGTGTTCAGACACCAAAAATTCCCTTGCTTAGCCTAGGATCAATCCTTGTACCGTTAGCTCTAGATGCCAGTGCACTCACCACTGAACTACCACACTATGTTGTAGTCTGTACATGAAATTTTTATTTTTTTTATTATTAAGAATTTTTGCCAGACCAAATCTTTAACAGACATGTCTGCAGGCCCTACATTACATATACAGCTGGCCACTGCTAATTAAATTCATGCTACAGAATAACTGGTTCTGTACTTGTCCGATAACTGGTGCATGACGAGTAAGTGTGTAAGAAGGTGATTCTTTTCCGATTTTGTACAAACCGAATAATACCTTATTGTTATTAGAGATATCACTGTAATTTTACGGACAGTAATGTTGTCAAACATAAAAGTAAAGCGTAAACACTTTAAAAAGAGGATAATAAGTAAACTTACATTTCGGGTGGTTCTTCTTTGTTCCAGCCAGCTTGATTGTGACGTTCTGAATATTCTTCCGAAAATGGAACACCTCTTCTTAGGGTACCGCACCGGGCCGGATATATTTAGGATTGTCTGTACAACAAGTTCATTTGCTTTTGTTGCAGTCTCTCTCTCTCTCTCGCTCTCTCTCTCCTTAGCCAGCCAACATTAATTTGTTTTGTTTGAGTTATGGCTATACCACCGAGAAAACCCTTAGGGAAGTCCTCCCAGGGGTGTTCCTGGTCCCCTGAAATAAAGTCAGCATTTTCCCTTGTTCCCCAAAATTAAAATCTTGACTTTCTATATTCCTTGTTCCCCCCAATGGCTCAGTTGTCAGAGCATCTGCTTGACAGGGAGGTTGTGGGTTCGATCCCCGACAAAGGATACAAAGACCTGTCAGCTACACTGTACCCCTGTGTCAATCAGTAATGCGGGGTATAGTGGTCTGTCACCTAATTGTATACCGGAATATCTGTCAGCGACAAAGTATACAAAGCTGCACTGTCGGTTACCCGGAATATCAGTCAGGAACCCAGGGTATAGTGGCCTGTTACATGAAGTGTACACCCGAATATCAATCAGCAACAAAGTATATGAAGTCCTGCCAGCTACATTGCACCCTGATGTATCAGTCAGTAACCTGGGATATACACTTAGAGTGTATAGATATACTGGAATATCGGTCAGCAACAATTAAAGTATATGAAGATCTGTCAGCTACAGTACTGGTCCCCGGTGTATCAGTCAGTAACCTGGGATATAACCGCCTGTCACCCAGAATGTTTTGTAGTATAGGGTCCCGTAGTATACTTTGTCACTGACTGATATTCACTGGTTTACACTTTAGGTGACAGGTCCCTATACATTGGCTTATTGACTGATATACCAGGGAGCAGTGTAGCTAACAAGTCTTCATATATACTTTGTTGCTGACTAATATTCCGGTATACATTCCATGTGACAGGCCACTATACTCCAGGTTACAGACTTATATACTGGGTAACAGTGTAGCCGACAGGTATTCCTATACTTTGTCGCTGACCGGTATTCGGGTATGTACTTCAGGTGACAAGCGGCTAAACCTGGGTACAGTGTAGCTCACAGACCTTGTTATACTTTGTCGCTGACTGACATTCTAGTCCAGGTGAGAGGCTGCTATACCCTAAGTTACAGACTGATACTTTGGGGTACAGTGTAGCTGATGGGTCTTTGTATACTTTGTCTCCGACTGATATTCCGGTATACACTTTAGGTGACAGGCTGCTATACCCTGGGTTACTGACTGATACACTGATATACAGTGTAGCTTGCAGGTCTTGGTTTACTCTGTCGCTGACCAATATTCTGGTATACTCTCCATGAGACAGGCCACTATACCCTGGGTTACTGACTGAGACACTGGGTAACAGTGCAGCTGACAGGTCTTTGTATACTTTGTTGCTTATTCAGGTATATTTATAACTGTCAGCTATCCAAAAAAAAAAAAAAATAAAATAAAATAAAACATTAACCTCGACCCTGTCACATTGAGTAGAACATAACATACTTTCTATGCTGCGCATCGTGTTTGCAAATCAGTCAATCAATCAGCGATATGAAGTTCTCTAATACCATGTTAGATTGTGTTTATTTTTAAATTTCAATTGCTGTTTTGTAAAGGACAATGCCAGTCACTGGCTTATAGTGTAATTCTTTGCTTATTATATGAACGTCTGTTTATACAGGGTAAAGTTTACTGAAACTTATATCAGGGATTTACATATTTATTCTATTAACTCATAACCTAAACATTCAGAGAGAGAGAGAAGCCTTTTTTCATAGCTGACAAACCAAGTAAAATCTCCTTTGGCAGCATATAATAGACAGCATTGACTGCTTTAAGATTATTTAGAATGTCATTTTAAGAAAGTACTGTTTTAGAATATGTATTGGAGCGGGAAGAGTGGTCACTTTATATTGTTTTAAAGGTCAAATTGCGTTTCGTCTGATAACAACTCAATTTTAGTAAACACCGTTCCATTTTTTCACTGGAATGGACCGGAACGACCGGGAACGCTAAGAAAGCGAGAAATGGAACTGACCGTCGTTCCGTTCCAGTCGTTCCGGTACCGGTCCGGTCCCGGTTGCGTTCCGGTCGTTCTCCGTTCATCGGTCGTTCAGGTGGTAAAGCTAACCGCTGACGGGACTGTACTGTTAACGTTTCACCTTTGAAACTTCACTCTGTATCATCTATAAATTTATATGGCGCTTCCAATTATAATATTTTCAGTAATCACCTTAGAATTAGACTTTCTCCAATTTAATCTCCTATACTTCTAAAATATAAGAATCCGTATAAAAGGAACAGTATGTACCCTAATATTTCTAAGTGCAATGCCAAGAGTCGCACCTGCTGCAGTCATTTAATTTGTCGGTCAACTATAATTTCCTCAGTTAATCATAGACAATTTTCAGTTGTAAACAACTCTGATTTAGACTGAAAATCAGAGGATCTTATATATGTCCTCACTTGCAGCGAAGGAGGCTGAGGAATGCAGTATGTTGGACAGACCAAACGGGCCCTTAAAACAAGGTTTAAGGAACATTTGCTTAAAATCAAAAAAGCAAAAAAAATTGATACGTTTCTTTATCAATATTTCCGGAGTACTGGTCATTCATGATCATCTAGTCAAGTTTTGGTTCAACCTGTTGAAAAAATTATACACAAGTCCAATTCTACCGAAAGATTCAAAAATATTTTAAGACATGAACTTGAACTTAAATGGATTAAACGTTTACAAACCCCTTTCCACTTGGATTTAATGATAATATTTACCATGAAGGAAATATTTCTAAAATGCCGGATTTCGATGCTTTTTCCCTTTTAGATATTAAAAAAACGTAATAAAAGATCCCATGGTAAGCGCAAAATGGCAATTTTAAACGAAAACATAAAACTGTTTTATCTCTTTTTGATTTAAATATTCTCTTAAATTCTGGACGTCATCAAATGCTTTCTAAACTAGCTTCACTGTCTGTTTCTTCATTACGTAAGTTTGATGATGAGGCGTATAATTTTATGATAGAAAACATGATTTGTATGAAGCAGCTCTCCTTACTAGATGTTATACTCAACATGCTCTTCATCCTTACATTGATTCTGAAATTAACCACATAAGACACTTCATCAAAATTCCATTCATTAATAAAGGTATTGAATTCATGGATTTACCTAGCATATTTCGAGATAATAATGTTATATCAGCTATACCTTCATATTTTGAAAACACGGAATCTCCTATTATTTGTTATAAATATAACAAACCTATCCGTAATACTATACTTAATTTCAATAATTAGTTTCTAATCTTGATATTGAAACTAGTTCCCTTGATTCTTGAGATTGTAAAGATTCTAAATTTTGTTATCAACCAGCGGGTCATATTGTCACTGGTAACTTGAAGATTATAACTGATTCACGAATCCGTTCAGTTATTTCAAAAGGACCTAAATATAGATTCCCAGCCCACATTGATTTCAATAAATGTCGGGAAACAATAGCCAGTGCTTTAAATGATTATTGTTCGCGTTGGTGTAAACGAGAGCATGTTGAGTCTAATGCTTTAAATAATTGGAAATTAAAGATTTTTAAGATCATTGATGAACGTGTGTTATTTTACCCTAATAACCTTGATCTTCTCTCTCCTAAGCCTAAATTATTTTTTCGATATTTGAAACAAGGTATCCAAGAATTTCATAGGAAGTATGTTTTGGCTCCAGCTGATAAAGCTGCTAATAATGTTGTTGTGTGACGACTTTATTATATCTATACTCTAAAACAAGAACTTGGTAGTACCAAAACATATGAACGGATTTCTACTAACGAGAGATCTATTGTCAATACCCGTTCTATTGATATTACTGCTAAGTTTGCAGTGAGTATTAAAGAAAAGCAAGATAGACTTCCTACGTTATATTGGTTACCGAAACTTCATAAACGACCTTATAAAGCACGTTTCATTGCTAATTCTAGGTCTTGTACGACTACTGTTTTGTCCAAACTGCCAACTTCATGCCTTACTGCTGTTAAAAAACATTGGTTTGGATACTATGATACTGTTTACGAAAGGGACGGAATTAACTAGTTTTGGTCAATTAAAAATTCTAATGATGTTCTCAATAAATTTAAATCTAAAAACTTTCAGGCTTCTAAATTGTCTACATATGATTTTTCTACACTGTATACTACGTTACCTCATCATCTCATAAAAGATAAACTTATTGATTTAATTAACCGAACGTTTATTCGGGAGAAGATCCAATATTTGGCTTGCAACGAAGAATGTGCTTTTTCACTTCTGATGTATATAATAATCACAATTTATGGTCGTGCAAAAAGTCTGCGATGCCCTTGTTTATCGTTTGGATAATATTTTTATTAGATTTGGAACTAAACTTTATAGACAAACTATTGGTATTCCGATAGGAACTAATTGTGCTGCTCTTGTTGCAGATTTGTTTCTTTTTTGTTATGAGAGAGATTTCATGAAGTCTCTCTCACGTGAAAATCAGGCTGACATTATTGAGGCTTTCAATTCAACTTCAAGATACCTTGACGATTTATTAAATATTGACAATATTTACTTTGACCAAATGGTGGACCGGATATATCCTACAGAACTCCAGTTAAATAGAGCAAGTTCTTCCGATACCGAGGCACCTCTTTTGGATTTGAATCTATGTATATCTAATAGTACAGTTTCCACCAAAATTTATGATAAACGGGACGATTTTGATTTTGATATAATCAATTTCCCTTTTCTGGATGGCGATGTCCCCCGGCGTACCTCATATGGGGTATACATATCTCAACTTATAAGATTCGCCAGAGCTTCTTCAAATCTTAATTTCTTTAACTACCGTAATAAAGCCCTTACTGCCAAACTTCTTAGGTAGGGTTATCGTTATTTTAAACTTCGTAAGGCGTTTTCGAAATTTTATCGCAGACACAGTGCCTTGTTAGAAAAATATAGCGTCAGTCTGAAAACACTTCTGCAACAAGGTATATCGGAACCCGAATTTTACGGTGACTTAGTGTACAGATTTCGAAAAATTGTAGGTAAATCTAACTTTTTGGGGCAATTCAGAAAACTTATTAACCGTAATAAAAGAATTGGATATAGCCTGGATATTATGCGGCAGACTGCATGCCTAGTTGTCAACCCAATCATTGTTGATAGCTATGAGTACTCGTCTTTGTTTATTATAGTGATTAATTTGATTTTTATGTTTTCGCTTTGATGCATTGACTGAGTTGGGATTCTTTATGCGAACCGAATTTTATGTAATTCTGTATTATGAGTAGCATCGGGACCCAGGGTGAAGTTAGCTAGCTGTAAAAGTGCTTTAAACCCCCGGTGGTTTGCTCTACCGACCGTTCTAAGGCGGTGGTCCCGGTATTAGTCTTACTCTTTGTTGCTTTGTGGTTTATTCTACGAGGCGATTTGTTGTATGTCTTTCAGTGTGTCATTTTGTTCTTGTGTTTTTCAGTCCTTTTAGTATTGCGATTACCTCGCTTTGGGGAAGAGAGAGCTAATCTTAGTGCTTTTCGTACGTTTGTTTGGTTTGTGCTTGTTTAGATTTGTCGGTTTCCTCTTCCTCTTGGGGTCTTGGAAGGGCTGCGGTTTGTGATTGTGGCACTTCCTGGACTTTTCTCTTACCTTTTTTTTATATACTTAAATAGTAGTTTTGTACATGACTATCAAGATGTAATGAATAATAATACTACTACTACTAATAATATATATATATATTGCAGGTATGTTTAGTTTTAAAATTATGCTAGGCAGAGTAGTTGTCGTGGTCGTGGTCGTCATCGTCGTCATTATAGTCGTCGTTGTTGTTGTTGTAGTTGTTGTTGTTGTTATTTTTGTTTCTCATGCATATTTTGAAATGGTATGATTTAATAGTACTTGTTATAAATGAAACTGCAAGATAATTACAAACTATCTCAAGGTAGCTATTTGGGCGTTTTCATTAAATCCGTACCGATTGTGAAAGAACATTCATTTTGAACCTGTTATATTGTATGATATTATATTGTGATGATTTAATAATCATCAGCATTCGCCAATTAGCGTTCAGCCTGTATAGTTATATACTTTAATAGTAGTCTTGTACATGATTATCAAGACGTAATTAGCAAAATACATACTATATAGACTTTCCGTTCATGTTCTTCAGCCCGTACAGCTCTTCTAAGCATATCAAACTCTGATAATGTTTCAAACTATCTTCTCCCTCCTAAGCCAAAATTATCTTTTCGATATTTGAAACAAGGTATCCAAGAATTTCATAGGAAGTATGTTTTGGCTCCAGCTGATAAAGCTGCTAATAATGTTGTTGTTGTGTGACGACTTTATTATATCATTACTCTTAAACAAGAACTTGGTAGTACCAAAACATATGAACGGATTTCTACTGACGAGAGATCTATTGTCAATACCCATTCTATTGATATAACTGCTAAGTTTGCAGTGAGTATTAAAGAAAAGCAAGACAGATTTCCTACGTTATATTGATTACCGAAACTTCATAAACGACCTTATAAAGCACGTTTCATTGCTAATTCTAGTTCTCGTACGACTACTGTTTTGTCCGAACTGCTAACTTCATGCCTAACTAGTGTTAAAAAACATTGGATTAGATACTATGATACTGTTTACGAAAGGGACGGAATTAACTAGTTTTGGTCAATTAAAAATTCTAATGATGTTCTCAATAAATTTAAATCTAAAAACTTTCAGGCTTCTAAGTTGTCTACATATGATTTTTCTACCATGTATACTACGTTACCTCATTATCTTATAAAAGATAAACTTATTGATTTAATTAACCGAACGTTTATTCGGGAGAATATCCAATATTTGGCTTGCAACGAAGAATGTGCTTTTTTCACTTCTGATGTATATAATAATCACAATTTATGGTCGTGTCAAAAAAGCTGTGATGCCCTTGTTTATCTTTTGGATAATATTTTTATTAGATTTGGAACTAAACTTTATAGACAAGCTATTGGTATTCCGATGGGAACTATTTGTGCAGATTTGTTTCTGTTTTGTTATGAGAGAGATTTCATGAGGTCTCTCTCACGTGAAAATCAGGCTGACATTATACCGTGGTTCAACTATTGGTTTTCATTTACTCTGGCATACAGTAGAATTAGCCATGAGTACTCGTCTTTGTTTATTATAGTGATTAATTTGATTTTTATGTTTTCGCTTTGATGCATTGACTGAGTTGGGAGCCTTTATGCGAACCGAATTTGTATGTATTTCTGTTTTAAGAGTAGCATCGGGACCCAGGGTGAAGTTAGCTAGCTGTAAAAGTGCTTTAAACCCCGCGGTGGTTTGCTCTACCGACCGTTATAAGGCGGTGGTCCCGGTGCTAGTCTTACTCTTTGTTGCTTTGTGGTTTTTCTACGAGGCGATTTGCTGTATATCTTTCCGTGTATCATTTTGTTCTTGTGTTTTTCAGTACTTTTAGTATTGCGATTACCTCGCTAGGGGAAGAGAGAGCTAATCTTAGTGCTTTTCGTACGTTTGTTCGGTTTGTGCTTGTTTAGATTTGTCGGTTTTCTCTTCCTCTTGGGGTCTGGAAAGTCCTGCAATTTGTGATTGTGGCACTTACCTTTTTTAGTCCTTGTTGCATTCTTCAACCTGACACTTCTTACGGACTTCCAAAATTTGTTACTTAACATATCATTTTTCTCAGCCTGCCGGAACAGCTTTCTGCAAAATCTCTTCAATTCTTAAGCCCCATGCTACCAGAGACTCTTCCTGCTTTTTGGATGAAGTGTAAAATTCCTGTAAAACACTTTCACCCGTAGCTTCGTTGCCAAACACTCCTTCTAAGCAGCTAAGACTTTCTTCTTTATTTGCTGGGGACCCAAAGGTAAAAGTACTGTTTGGCCTGTCCTCTCAGCGATTTTCCTATTGTCTGGGCAATAATATGTTCGGAATGGATTCTGTCGTTTCTTACACAACACACTTCATATTTCCATTCCTCGTAACTAGCCTCTGATTTTGGTTTGGGTTCCTCTCCAGAAAACGTCGAAAATTTTGGGTATAATACATTCTTATCTGGATTAATTTCTTCGTTATTAGTTGCTTTATTGACTTTTTTTGGATTGTTTTCTCCGATCCAGTAACTAATGTTGTGTCTATTTCTACCGTTCCTGAATCCTTAATTGGTGCGGTAATTTCTGTTATACCCCATCACAATATCTCCAGTTCCTTTCAAACTTTCCACTTTGTCGCTTTTCAAGACATTTTTGGACAATGCTTTCACTGCTTTATCAGTCGCGGCCGCTAATCTTCTTGATTTTCATTTATGTGTGCTGTTATAAGTCCTCAGTGCTATTTCACTGTCTCTTATTGTAGCCTCTCTTTCCTCCAACTGCTTCAGCTTTTCTGCTAATTCTCTTTCTTTCAGACCCAATGCCTTCTCATATGGGTCTGTTTCTACCTTTTTCTTCTCTTGAACTTCTACCTATCTTTGTAGCTCATTCAATTCTGTCTCCATCATTTTAATTGCTTCTCTTGTGCAATAATGCTTAACACGCGTCTGGTTCTACCTTCCAGTTTTCCAACGGGGACCTTTGTAAAAAGTCCACCGGTTTCCCTTTCAGTTCGAACTCCTGTTCTGTCTCTTGGTGTATGTGTGTGTTCGTTGCTCTCAAGGTTCATTCCTTTTTAGAATCTATTTACTATGTTGTATAAAAAAAAAGAAAAGATCAGAGAAAAGTCCAGGGAGTGCCACAGTCACAAACCGCAGCCCTTCCCAGACACCAAGAGGAAGGGGAAACAGACAAAACCAAACAAGCGCAAATCGAACAAACGTACGAAAAGCATTAAGATTAGCTCTCTCTTCCCCAAGCGAGGTAATCGCAATGCTAAAGGACTGAAAAACACAAGAACAAAATAACACAAGGTAAGACATAAAACACATCTCCTCGTAGAATAAACCACAAGGCAACAAAAAGTAAGACTAACACCGGGACCACCGCCTTAGAAGGTCAGTAGAATAAACCACCGGGGGGTTTAAAGCACAGCTAGCCAACTTCACCCTGGGTCCCGTTGCTACTCTTAATACGGAAATACATAAAAATTCGGTTCGCATAAAGGCTCCCAACTCAGTCAATGCATCAAAGCGAAAACATAAAAATCAAATTAATCACAATGATAAACAAAGACGAGTACTCATGGCTAATTCTACTGTATGCCAGATTAAATGAAAACCAATAGTTGAATCACGGCGGGCCAAACCAAAGCCTTATCGTCACGCCCCAACCCACTGGTTAAAGTTTTACGAAGAGGCCATCATTGAGTCTGAGGCCCGAACCGCCGTCGTGCAATTAAACAGTTACACCTAGCCTTAAACAATGATTTGATTGACAAATAGGCATGCAATCTGCCACATAATATATAGGCTATAGCCAATTCTTTTATAACGGTTAATTAGTTTTCTGTGTAATGCTCCGAAAAGTAAAGATTTTCCAACAATTTTTCTACATATGTACACTAAGTCACCGTAAAATTCTGGTTCCGATATACCTTGTTGCAGAAGTGTTTTCAGATTGACGCTATATTTTTCTACCAAGGCACTGTGTCTGCGATAAAATTTCGAAAACGCCTTACGAAGTTTAAAATAAAACGATAGCCCTGCCTAAGAAGTTTGGCAGTAAGGGATTTATTTAGGCAGTTAAAGTCACTAAGATTTGAAGAAGCCCTGGCGAATCTAATTTGAGATATGTATACCCCATATGAGGTACGCCGGGGGACATCGCCGTCCAATGAAGGGAAATTGACTATATCAAAATCAAAATCGTCCCGTTTATCATACATTTTGGTGGAAACTGTACCATTAAATATACATAAATATAAATGTTTATATAGTTAAACTGGGGTTTACAGGAGTATGATTTTTTTTTCTTATTTCTGCTCAAAACATAGATTGTGGGTACTCGCCGAGGCTGTTCTAACGAATACCCCCAATCTATGTTTTGAGCAGAAATATGAAAAAAAATATCAGAATTTTCTATCTGAAAATTTTTAGATTTTGGAGGTGAAATTTTCTATATACTTGAATAGCGTATTTTCGTAACACATGATCCGCTAAGTACAAAAACGTACCTTCGGACGTGAGCCCAACGAAGATTTAGATCAGTCTGCGCAGTCGCGCAGTCTGATCAGAATCTTCGCCGGATGTATTTTAGATAGCAAAGAATGCAAAGTGTTTTTATGCGAACAACGAAGACTCCATACAGGCTGATTTGAATCTTCCTTGGGTACAGATGTCATCACGAAAACACGCCAATATAATTTTGACCCCTTTAAACCCCGCTTTTATATTATAAAACTGGGGTCTACAGGGGTAAAAATTATTTTTCTTATTTTGCTAAAAAAACATAGATTGTGGGTACTCGTTAGAACCGCCTCGCCGAGGCGGTTCTAACGAACACCCACAATCTATGTTTTGAGCAGAAATATGAAAAAATATCAGATTTATTTTATCTGAAAATTTTCCTTGTTTGGTTGTAAAATTTTCAATATATTTGAATAGGCGTGATTTCGTAGTGCAGGAGGTACGTTTTCTCACGTTGCGGCTCACCCTCTCTGGACTATTGCGACATAGGTATCGTTTTGCAGCATGTAATATCTCTTTGGTTATGTATTATGACTTTCATATTAACATATGCATAATTATTTCTCCTTACTTTTCATATTTGCAGAGAAGCTGATAATTTTGGTCTATGCACATGTTTGAAAAGTGACATCGATAAACTAGTGGCCGGTTACTGTCCGGCATGTGTCGAGTTTTATTGTCAGGATTGTTTGCGTGTCCACCTTCGATCAAAACTGACAGAACGACATAGAATAGTCCAGGGATCAGACCTGCCTTCCTTCCAGTCAGACAAACCCGTCAAATATCATTCATGCAAGAAACATGTAGGCATGGTCAAGGACAAATACTGTTATGTCCATAATATCATTATTTGTGGAAAATGTGTTATCGGGGAACATTACCATTGTGAGGTAAAACCTGTCTTAGAAGCTTGTAAGAGTTATAATATTTCAAATGAAGAAAAGACATTAAATACTCAAGTAAATAAGTTCTTTAACTACACAAAAGCAGCAATGCAATCACTTGAAGAGAATATTAACAAATTAAAACACCAGAAACAAATCATTTTGAAAGATGCCACAGACTATCGTGACAGAATTGTGACTCAAATGCAAAAACAATTCGACAAGTTCTGTAAGGAAGTTATCGAGTCTTTCAATGTTCAGTATACCATTTTATCGAACAATAGTTCAGAAGTTCAACATATTGCGTCCGATATTGAAGGGATTGTGCTGAACGATTTAGAGTCAACACAAAATGACCCTACACGATTCATTGAATGTCTGTCACGTGCAGAACAAATCCGTCTTTGTGAAGATAGACTTAAATCACTTAAGTTAACAGCTATAGATGCGAAATACGTATTAAATAAACGCGTTCAAACAACCATAGAATCGAATAGCAGGATGGGAGCGATTTCTTTCCAGTTATCAAATTTCAGATGTGGCTCTCTTTTTCCTTATATTCATTATCCAGTTTTGTCTTGTATAATGACAGAATCGTTGAGAGAGAGCGACGATATTACATTTCCAGCTAATATGACACAGTTAGATAAAATCAATGTGAAGACAGCTGATGATGCAGAAGATTGTTCAATATCTGGTGTCGATGTAACAGCTGACGGAAATTACCTTATCGTAGATTTTGACAATTGTAAAGTAAAAATGTTTTCACCGGTTGGACAATTGTTATCACACCTAAAACTGGCTGAGAAACCTGGAGATATTGCTGTTATTAACAACTCTGAAGCCGCTGTCTGTCTGACAGTTCCAAAACTGTGTATCATAGATATAAATACAGGGAAACAGTGCCAGTTGGCATTGAAACAATTTATCGATTTAAAGTACTATGTTTGGGGTATCGCAGCTTATAAAAACAATCTGATTATTTCCTGTAATATATCAACCGATGCTCCTCGGTCAGTTCAAATGATTGACAGGAAAGGTAAGACGTTATGGACAGTAACTTTCGACTCTTTAGGTAACTCGCTGTTTGACTATGCACGCTTCTTAAGAATATGTGCAGGTACAGAGAGGGACGCCGTTGTTGTATCGGACTGGGATAAACAGACTATAACTATCTTGGACGCTCACTCAGGAAAAGTTGTTAAAGTTTGCGACCGTAAAGGACATAAACCGCGCGGTGTTGCCATAGCTGAAGCGGGACACATTTTCGTATGTTACTCGTCGGGAGAGATCAGCATTTGGTCTAATTATATGACTACAGAAAGATGTGTTATTCCTAAAAGCAAAGGCGTGAAGTCTGCGCATTCAATTGTTTATCATAGGAGACGAAAGGAACTTCTTGTAACAAGTAACTCCTCTGATACTGTTTATTGTGACTTTGTCCACCGTTATATGAATCATTAACTGCATAAACGGTGTTAGTTATGGCATTTTTTATCGTCACACGAGTCATTAACTGCATAACATTGTTTATTTTGACCTTTGCAAACGGTACACGAGTCATTATCTGCTGAAACGGTGTTAAAGGTGACCTTCTTCATCGTTACAGGATGCAATAACTGCAAAAACGGTGTTTATTTTTACTTTTTCTATCATTACACGAGTCATTAACTTAATAATTGGTGTTTATGGTGACCTTCTGCATCTTTACACGAACCATTAACTGCATAAATGGTGTTTATTGTAATTTTTTCCATCGTTACACGAGTTATTAACTACGTAAACGGTGTTTATGGTGACCTTCTTCATCGTTACATGAGGCATTAAGTGCATAAGCGGTATTAACTCAGATTTGTTTCATTGTTACACGATTCATTAACTGCATAGACGGTGTTTATTGTAACTTTTCTATCGTTACACGTTTCATTAACTGCATAGACAGTGTATATTGTAACATTCTCCATCGTTACACGATTCATTAACTGCATAGATGATGTTTATTGTAACTTTCCCCATCGTTACACGATTCGTTAAGTGCATAGACTGTACGGAGTTTATCATTACGAAAACACGCTTATCCAAATATATTGAAAATTTCACCACCAAAAACTGGAAGTTTTCAGACAAAAAATACTGATATTTTTTATATTTCTGCTCAAAACATAGGTTGTGGGCACTCGTTAGAACCGCCTCACCGAGGCAGCTCGAATGAGTACCAACAATCTATGTTTTTGAGCAGAAATATGAAAAATAATGTATACCCCTGTAAACCCAAGTTTTACTATATAAAAGTGGGGTTTAAGGGGATCAAAATTATATAGGTATGTTTTCATGATGTTGTAACTTTTTCCATCGTTATTCGATTCATTAAACGCATAGACAGTGTTTATTGTAACATTCTCCATCGTGACACGGTTCATTTACTGCATAGACGGTGTTTATTGTAACTTTCTCCATCGTTACACGATTCATTAACTGCACAGACGGTATTTATTATAACGTTCTCTATCGTTACACGAGCCATTCACTGCATAGACCATGTTTTATTGTAACTTTCCCCAGCGTTACACGAGTCATTAACAATGTTTATTGTGACTTTTTTCTCGTTAAACTAGTCGTTAACTGCATAAACGTTATTTATTGTGAATTTTTCCATCGTTACACGAGTCGATAACGGTATTTATTGTGTCTTTTTCCATCATTACACGAGTCATTAACGATGTTTATTGTGACGTCCATCGTTACACGAGTCTTTAATTGCATAAACGGTATTTATTGTAACTTTTTCCATCGTTACATGAGTCGTTAACTGCATAAACGGTACTACCTGTCTATCTTTTGAGCCATGTAACCATGGCTACCGGAAAAAAATATTGATATGTTTTATTTCAAATTGGCATATATATAAGCCAACAGTATAAAATATAAAAGTTGGGTTTAAGGGTGTCAAAAATATATAGGCATGTTTTCATGATGATAGGGGATCAGAGTCTGTGTCTACTACATAGGCTTGTTAATGTAATGATTGGAACATTCGAACAGTGGATGTTTGACTGTCTATCCATATTATGCTAAGGAAGACTCCTAACAGACGACGTGGATGCGCAGGATGATCTGAGTCTTGGTTTGGCGCGCGAATGTCTGACAGTAGGTTTTGGCACATTACAGCTCCTACATTAGTGTTCATATAAATTTCGGTTTTGTATCACTGATTAGTGATGATGTTTTCTGAGCTTAACCTATTTTTGCCTTGCGTCCAATAAAATGGAAATTGGCAAACAGTATAGATACAGATTATACGACGCGAAGCGCGTTGTCTGATCAGTGTCTACACTGTTTGTATAAAAAAAAACAACAAAAAACAGGAATTTCTATAAAACATGGAAACAATAGAAATAAGAAATTGCCAATAAGCAGTGCTTACAAGATACCCCCGCCAGGACCAAAACGTAACGGACAGATGAACCCAACCACAGCATTACGAAAACACGACTATTCAAATATATAGAAAATTTACCTCCAAAAAACCCAAACTTTTCAGATAAAAAATACTCCAATATTTTTCATATTTCTGCTCAAAACATAGATTGTGTGTACTCGTTAGAACCGCCTCGGCGAGGCGGTTCTAACGAGTACCCACAATCTATGTTTTTGAGCAGAAATTAAAAAAATAATGTATACCCCTGTAAACCCCAGTTTTACTATATAAAAATGGGGTTTAAGGGGGTCAAAATTATATAGGCATGTTTTCGTGATGCATTGATAGTCAGGTGCCGACCATCTGAAACAGACTGATGAGGGTACCGTCATTTTAGTCTTAGGGTCGACCCACAGTCGTGCAAATAAATCGCCTGCACATATTTTTCACACCAACATGAGAAAGCTTGCGGAAAGAGACAGGGCAGAGGTTTGTTGCAAGACGGAAACATCTTATGCACTGTACAAGATGGAATATTCACAATCTGTGACGACGCTTTCAGCATAAACAAGAATGTCGACCGTCTAAGATCGGGACGTCTATCAGTAACGACACAACTGGGACCGGTTCATCCAGTTACAATGCACTTTTCGACAATTTTCGATATTACTGGTACTGTCAAACACACCACGGGGACCCATAAACATTGTATTATTCCGCAGAGAATTCGTCACTACTTGTCCGTATCCGGTATGATCGTCAAAAGGTCTTGAAAGACTTCAAGACGGTGGTGGCGTCCACCGCCGCAGTCAGTTCAAACTGGCTAACATTCACTGGCTAAGAGGCAGTCAACAATGACGTCAAACGAATGACCGTCAGAAGGTTTTGTAAGAATTTAGAATTCAGCGTGTTCAATGGAATCGCAATCTATTCAAACTGATCAACATGCACTGAATAATGACGTCAAGTGTATTATCGTCAAAGGTCTTCCAAGAGTTTAGTATTCAGAGGACGCAAACGCAAAAGTCGGTTCGTACTGACTAACATTCACTAGCTATGAGACGGTCAACAATAACGTCAGACAAATTATCGTCAAATGGTAAGAGTTTAAAATTCAGAGGATGCAACCGATACAAACTGGGTAACAGTCACTGACTACGAGGAAGTTAACAATGACGTCGTGTATGATCGTCAAAAGGTCTTGTAAGAGTAGAATTCAGAGGACGCATCGCCGCAGTCGATTCAAACTGGCTAACATTCACTAGCAAAGAGGCGGTTAAAATGACGTCAAGCGAATGATCGGCAAATGGTCTTGTAAGAGTTTAGAATTAAGAGGACGCCACCACCACAGTAGATTCACACTGGCTAACATTCACTGGCCATGAGACAGTTATCGATGACGTCAAGTGTATGATCGTGAAAAGGTCTTGTGAGTACAGTCAAACCTCATTGGCTCGAACATCTTTGGGTCCATGAAAATTTGTTCGAGGTAAGGGTAGTTCGAGCCACTAAGGGTTACTCATGGTGCCAGGTCAGGAACACATAGCGAAATTTAGAGAAATCATTTCGATTTTCTACACAATAATTGTATGTTGAGTGTACTCATTAGAATCGCCTCGACGAGGCGATTCTAATGAGTACACACAACATACAATTTCTTGATAAAATAAGAAAAGTTTCTTAAATGTTTCTTTTCTTCAGCTATCGGAAAAATTTCGTTGGGACTCGAAAACTAGTTCGAATTAGCCATGGTAAACGAGCCATCGGTGTTCGAGCTATTGAGGTTCTACTGTATTTAGAATTCAGAGGACGCCACCGCCCAATAGGTTCAAACTGGCTAACAGTCACTGAGTATGTGGCAGTCAACAATGAGGGTTATTGCTTTTTTATCATTAGTTTGGGGTCCAACAGGTAAAGTTTGCTAACCATCGGATCCGACAGATATACAACTATTTTTGTTATTTATAGAAAACTTGTACAGTACAATGGATTGCATTTTTTTAACTCAATATGTATGATTTTTGTCATTTATCTGAAGTAATGCAGAAACAGATTGACGATGGAAAAGCTTTAATTGTATATCTAATATGGCTGTTATGATTAAGATTTTTGAAAATATATGTTAAGAAGAGCTCACAAGACTATTTCAAGATGTGGGTGAATTTGTAGCAAACTTTTGCTGGACATTTGTACTTAAAGTTTATAAAATGGTTGTATTCGATGTGAAGGCAAATTGATATTTTAGCATTTCATTACAAGTGCAAAGTGAAAGGTTAGCTACTTATGACTGTGATCAAAGGACTTTTTTGCCAGACTAATATTGATGCAGAAAACTTGTTAGGAACATTAGGAGACCAAAAATAATAAATAATAATGTTTCCATATGCATTACATGCTAGCTCAACCCTACATAATATATACGTTGTCGGCAGACACTCAAAATATTTAATCATACAGTGGGATTTTAAATCCACACCTTAACTGTATTTTGAATATTTAACCCTTGTCCTGCTGAATAAATTAAGATGCCACACCCATTTATAATTTTCAGCCAATCAGATTACTTGATCCAGGTTGTTGATATAAATCCACATACTTAATGGCAAACAGTGCAGATCCAGATCAGTTAACTGATCTGGATTTACATTTTTTGCAAAGACGGGACATATCCGGGCTCAGCAGGACAAGGGTTAATAGTGATACAAGCATGACCAGTCAGATGTATCCATCAGCCAGTGTACACTTTTATGCAAATATATTTTAGTGACCTGTATAAACACAGTTTTCTCACTTATTCCATTATTTTAGAGATACAAGGCTATGGGTTAGAAGAAAATATCTGAGAAAACGTACCGTCAGACATGTGCACCAAGTGAAGACTTCAACCAGCCTGCACATCTGTACAGTCTGATCAGAGTCTTCGTTATCTGCATGAAGAAAATTTACATTTTTGGCTATCCGAAATGCGCAGGCTGATCTGGGCCCGAGGTTATAAAACTTTTTTCATGCTCAACTCAGCTGAGCATGAAATTTTCTCTGCTAATAAATATGAAAATGCCAACAATAGTTGGCATTTTCATATTTATTAGCAGAGAAATTTTCATGCTCAGCTATGTTTTTCAAGAAAGAAATTGCAATTGTTAGTTATCTGAGATTTATTTCCAGGACAAAATTCATGCTCAGCTGAGTTGAGCACGAAAAAAAGTTTTATAACCTCGGGGCCTGAATGTCAGAAGGTACGTTTTCTGACGTTGTGGCTCATCTCTCATAACAGTGTGTTCAAGAAATGATAAACTTTCAAGGTAAAATCAGAGAGAAAGTCTATTCGTTTTGAGTAATCATTGAACTTTCTTATCTGCCTTTACATCCTTTATATCCTTGTCAACCACTTCGGCGGAAACAAATATATTCTTATTTTTTTTGGTCGAATGTTTACAATCGAGCCAAAGTATACATACACCAACATTTCCTTAAGGTTGTTTTCTACGTGATTATCATTCACCAATGAAATCAAACCATGTGTTTGTACGAAATCCAGGTAATCCTATTTATAACCGCGTTATTCTTGTCGCTGTGACTTCATAGTGAGGTGTAAAGATGATTCAAACATCCCACGTGTTGTTCCTTATTTGTCTTTACATTTCTAACCGTGCTTTATCTAAGGTATTTGAGCACAGGAATTTCGTCGCGCGCTATCGACGGGAAACCAATCATATTTGCGAGTTTCATCCCCTGGTAACTATGGACGCTAGATAACCATACAATATTGGCCGAAACATCCATATACATAATAAATTATTTTATTTATTAAGACAGAAAATGATCTATGAGCATATTGCAGTTCTTTGACTTTTTTCACCTGATGAGTTTCTCTACAGTTTACACCATTCAAACACATTCGTTTTACTTCTTGTTTCCATCGTGACTTTCGTGTGTAAATTTGTTGACGTTCGAAAACGAAAGTAAGTCGGTTAACATTCTTATTTGCCGTTTTATATCTGTCCTTATTAAAGTCCATCTCGGTACTCAAATTTCATACGTTTTGCAATTCTTTCATGAACACGGGATTTAAGTTTTTATATTAATACATCGTTTATTTAAAGTTTACATCGTCAGCTCATTCACATAAGTTATCCGCCATTTTGAATATTCGTCATCGAACCTTGTAACTACATGTACGTAACCGCGTGACGTAATGCTTAAGAGGTATTGTCAACTACCAAAGGGAAAGTCAGGTAATAAAAATAATAATGAAAATCAATAAAAAAAATTCATTTATGCAAAACTCACTCAATGAGGGGTGTTAGAAAAGAAATAAATTATTCCGAACCGTGCTCAAATGCCCCAGATAAAGCACAGTTAAGTTTGGGTTGTAGCCATTTGAGCACTTGCTCGCTGCGCTCGCTCGTGCTCAAATGGGTACAACCCAAACTCAACTGTGCTTTATCGTAGGCATTTGAGCACGGTTTGGAATAATTTATTTCTTAGTTATCTGTAAAACCTGGACTGAGACATTGACAAACAGTGCAGGCCCGGATCAGACGCCGCAGAACGCGGCGTCTGATCAAGGTCTGCACTGTTTGCTTAAATTACAGGAAAGTAAGGGGTAAATGAAACAGTCTTAAGTCTCCGTTTAGGACCATTTTCTCGGCCTACAATCAACCCGACAGTGCTGTCAGTGCTTTGGTTAAAGGCGTTAACCCTTTAGTGTCCATTTTTAAATTCGTAATTGTTTGACAGTTTTGACATCGTGTCTGGTTTGATTCTGTTTTTGTGCATATTTACTACAACATATTGTTTTAAAAATTACCTATTTTCCTAGAATACATATTTAGGAGACAATTTGCACAAAATGTCAAATATGTTTTGTGGGGAAAAGCAATATTTTCTCCAGGAATCTTTGGTGCTAAGTTCTTGGAACAGCGCGACACGAGTAACTTTTTATCTCTAAATCAATTCCTGGGATATAGTTATGTGGATTCGTATCCGGAAGCTCTCCGGATGTCCCTGGAATAAGATCGAAAGTTTGTAAGATTGTAGCCAAATAGAGAAACATCCTGGATTTGGCTAAAATTTTTCCTGGGCAGTCCCTATGACCGGTGGAAAATGCTATGAAGTTGCGACGTGTTTCATGCTCTGGTGGTAGAAGATTGCCTTCGGCATCCAGGAATCGCTCGGGATTGAACACCCAGGGGTCGTTCCATAATTTAGGATCATGCAAAACATACCAGGCGTAGGTTAGAATAATACTGCCCTTCGGGATGTAATAACCTTCGAAGTTTTTGTCCTCGAGTGCTCGGTGCGGAAAACCTGCCGGTGCAATGGCAGCCGTGTATCGCAGCACTTCAAATACAGCTGCCATAGTATAAGGCATACGGGCTCTGTCGGATAGCCTAGGCATGCGTTGATTACCGACTACATTATCTACTTCTTCCTGGATTTTCTTAGCAACATGTTGGTGGACAATGACTAAAGCAAGCGAGTGACCTATGGCCAGTGTTGTTGTTACCGTGCCTCCAAACACCATATCAACAACTATTCCTTTCATGTTTTCTTCCCCAATAAACACTGATGTGTTTCGTTTATTGTTCTCCTGTTGCAAGCGGATGATTGTCTGTACAAATCCACGATCTTCTGTCCTTTCTGTATCAGTCACAGAATCCTTAATACGGAAATAATAACGTTCCAGAAAGCAATCTCTAGCCTTAATTGCCTTTTGGTACAAGTTTCCAAATTTCCCTGGTAGCAGCCTAACAAATGGAAACATTTCATAAAATGTAGCCATTCCAGGCTCCATTAGTCCATTGCTAAAATCAACAAACTGCCAAATTATTTCAAAGTCGTAATCGTCTGGTTGTTCGCCAGTCAGCAATGTCGCTGTCGTATTAGCGAATGACCTGCGTACAATGTCATTCATAATAAAATCTCCTCCTTTCATGTCTCGTAAATCTTCCAACAGCCGTTTTAATTCAAGCTCCGCGTTTTGTTCAAAATGTTCTACGCCATCACCGTAGTGTTTGAGTCCCCTGTGCCATATCTTGCGAAGCATCATGGTTCTTGGATTAGTCTTACCAAATCCAATGTCAGAATAGTCAAATGCAAAGTATTTGCCCCAGAACGAATCAGGTTTATCGTTAAAGACGTCGCCATATGTGTGTTCTGTATCACTGCCTAGAGCCTTTCTGATGAGATTAACGTCACTAATTATTACTGTGTTTTGTCCCAGTAGGGACAGTTGGAAAATTGCGCCATATTGTTCCACCAGGTCATACAAGGTGATATGCAGATTATGTAAACCGACTGACAATACGTTTCCAAGTATTGGCAAAGGCTTAGGGCCAGGCAAAGGCTTTCCATAGACATTGTCTTCGAGCTTTCGCAGCCTTTTAAAGAGTAGAATACAGACAAATGTTGCAACACTAATAAAGAGAGCTGTTAAAATATCCATGTTAGAGTTTATATTCGTCTTCACTGTAAAACGGTAAACCAGTAAAATATGCTACACACAATATTTTTGTCATGTTATTATTTCTATATTTGTGCGTTATTTTTCTATAGCTTTATTCAAAGCCACTCATGTATATATTATACTGAAAGGCAAATGAAATGCTGGGATTGGAAAATAGTGTATATGTGTTATTAGCTTGTCTCAAATAAATAAACTTTTTTTTTATCCATGGAGACCAAAACAGATACCTTTGCAAACAGTGTAGATCAAGATGAGAGACGAGCCGTCTCATCAGGATCTACACTAGTTGCCGTTTTTATTGATTTTACCCAGCAAACACACAACGTGGTTAATACGTTGCTACAACGTGGCTGCAACATCACGAAGGTGCAGTCACGTTGTAACGACGTTGATGCGACGTTGTGTATTTGCTGGGTATTTACTAAAAGCCTATTTGCAACAACGGATGTATCCAAACTCGTAGATGGAAGAGCCCATATCAAAAGTCAGGAGTGAAAGGGTTAATCCACAAAATTAACATCCAGAGCCATAGCATAATTGACGGTGTAAGTAAAAAGATTCATTTATAAAAGTCAAATAACCCATTATGCCACTCGATCCGCATGTTCACTTGGCAAAAAAAAAAAAAAAAAAAAAAAAATGTTTGGATATTAACTCTTGTCATGCTGAATAAATTAAGATTTCATGCTGCCATTTCTCATTTTCAGCCAATCAGATTACTTGATCCAGATAGTTAATATAAATTCACATACTTAATGGTACACAGTGCAGATCCAGATCAGTTGGCTGAAGCCAACTGATCTGGATCTACACTGTTTGCAAAAGCAGGATATATCCGGGTTTAGCAGGACAGGGGTTGACGCAATAAAATTGAAAACGCACATGTAGCTATGCCTCGTCTTCATTCTTTAAAGTCAAATTAGGGTATAATGACAGCACATTAAAGAGCTACGTGGCTGTTTGGTGACGCTTGTTTGTCAAATGGTAATAAACACAAATGTAGGGTTGAGAAAAGACACTTATTTTTATGCCGAGAAAAATGTCCCAAGGTTTACAAATGGGACAAAAACAATTTGGACAGCTTGAATGAAATATACAAAAATGGTATAAGGTTACATCATTTAGTGTGCTTAGAATAGCATTCGATAAATCTAGACGAAAACAAAAGCGCCGAAAACAGATATTCAGACTTTTGAGTGTTTAAAACAGCTTCTCATTGTGAAGTTTTTAATTTAGTAAAGTTTTTGCCGGATACATTTGTCTTAATTTGCTTAATAAATAAAATATTACTTAATTTCAAGTTTATTTTTAGAGGCACATCTAATGATCCATAAGATGATATTGGATGCGCCAGGCGAAAACATATCTTCGGGTATATGCGTACAACAAATGCCCAAATCAGCCTACGCATCCGCGCAGTTTGATCAGGACCTTCACTGTCCGCTAACCGAATCATTGGATAGCACAAAATATATGAATGGAGAGCAAAGGCCCGGATGACAATATTGCGCGCGTGCAGGAGAATCTGAATCTGCGCATTTTTGCGCATGCTTAATGGCACGCTTTCGCTTGACGCGATACATATTATATTTTTTGTTTTATGACTAAAGTGAAGCCGCGTTACAACGACAGCCTGTCAAAGACGTTGCTATTAAAATGATTTTGCTGTTGTAAAGAATCCTTAATGAGTAGAATGATTTATATACCTTGATTTATTCACACTTCCTCTTAGAATATATATTTTGGAAATTTGTTAGAATCGCCTCAGTGAGGCGATTCTAACAAATTTCCAATATATATATATATATATATATATATATATATATATATATATATATATATATATATTTTTTTTTTTTTTTATTTATTTTTTTTTTCTTGGCGTATTGAATACAATATCCTTGCATAATTTCTGATTTGTGCCAGTCATATTGTCATTATGTCATTATAACGAATTTTGTCATTGCATTGAGTGTCATTATAAGAGGGTTGACTATCATTATTTGTCCGCGCTTTTTTTTTTGTTTCAGTGTAGTTAATATGTTACACTATGTCGGCCATAACCTAATTATAAAGAAAGACCTGGCTCAAGTTACCCTATAAAGGCAATGACCTAAGACGGAGAGGAACACGAGTAAAAAAAAATCCTTTACCGATAAATGAAAAACACGAAACTATAAATAACTAAAATTATTCAGGGAAGGCCACAAATACACAGCGAGCCACAAACGAACAAAGAAGTAATGCAACCGAGGGACCGCCTTGTTCGGCAGTTCAACTGTTTATGTTGCGGTTTTACGGACCTATGTGTGTGTATGTGTATGTGAGGGGTGTGGCGGATAAGATTTACTCGACCTAGTATCAACAGTTACCGTATTAGACCTATATACGGCACTATGCGCTTAGTTTTTTTCCCCCAAAATTACTGGAAAAATATCTATCTGCTAAGGATACACTTTTAAAAAGATAAGCAAAGGACTAATTTGGTGATGTTTATGCTATTTTGTTCTGATTTTCTCTATAGAAACATTGTGGGTACTTATTTGTATTGCATCGACAAGTCGATGCAATTTTAATGGATACCCACAACATATGCCTTTATAAAGAAGTAGACAAAAAGTAAATTGGTTGTAATTTGAAAACTACGGAATTGCTTGACTGCGCTTATAGGGGTGTGTGCGGTAATTAGGGTTAAATTACAGATGCGGTCGGTTTGCACAAGGTCCTCTACTCAGTCAGTTCAAACATGACAGCAAAACAAAAATAATAACAACACTGCGATGAAGCAAAGCAAAGGACACAATGGCATCTGAAGACAGGACAAAAGAAAACCACAAGTTAGACTACACGTGTCTAATGTCAGGCGCCTCCTTTCCGAAATATGTTAAGGACAAACCCGTGTTCATTCTGAGACCCAATTCGCGCTGGAAATTAACCAATTGTAGTCTGGAAACCGCTAAAAGGGTAATTGGCAAACAGTGCAGACCCAGATCAGACGCCGCAGAATGCGGCGTCTGATCAGGGTCTCCACTGTTTGCAAATGGTTAAGCCATTTTTTTTCTGGGAATACTAAATCTCATAGCCGGGCTCACCTAAAATTGAAATTAAACTCTTCTATTATATAGTGTGGGAGAGTATTCAGTCTACAATAGGTTAATGAGGAAAATGATGCCCAGGAAATACAACGACGAGGAAAGAGAGCTCAGCATTTCTGAGGCACCAAAAGAAGGAGAGGTGAGTAATAAACAATGACAAAACAAACGTCACATATATATTACGTACAAACAAAGAAAAACTGCAACCTGAGGAACAGTCTTGGAATGGTCAGTAGAAAAGCTACTTGAGAGAGAGGATGGGAGGGTAGGTGCCTGTAGGTGGGGGTGGGGGAGGGCTTAACCTAGGTTTACTCGCGCGAAATATCGCTCCTTATCTCCGGATCCAGCTCCAAACAATAAAACAATTCAAACAGAAAAAAAAAAAGAAAACAGAAAGCAAAGTGGATAGCCATTGAAGAAGATGCCACAATGCTTAAATCACTAAAACAAAAAGCAAAGTGGACAGCCGTATAGCGGTTGACCACATTGCTAGAATTACAACAAAGATCATTAGCATCAGAATATCCCGCTTAGAACGTACACCGGTATAAAATACTGGAGTCTTAACCCTTTCAGCCCAACAGACCAAAACCAATACCTGTGCAAACAGTGTAGATCCAGATGAGACGGCTCATGATGAGCCGTCTCATCAGGATTTACATTCTTTGCCATTCTGTTTTTGACTTTAGACTGAAACCCCTATTCGCATCAATGGACATGTCCAAATTCAAGAATGGAAGAGTCCACTTCAGAAATTCAGAGGTACACCGCTTAATCTCACCTTTAATTCTTATGCAGAAGTCGAATAAGCTGAATAAAAAATTGAAGTCGGGTATATATTTTACTGGCCACTAGAAAACGGCCATTATGCTATATGTTGCCAGTGATGGCCCAGATCAGTCTGTATTCGCACTGTCTGATCATACCTTTGTCGTCCGTTTATAAAACTAGTGAATAATGTACAGCATATCAGCGTCTAGAGACGGTCGTGATCAGGCTGCGTGGATGCGCAAGGTGATCTGGTCGTTCAACGTTGGTGAATTGCACGAGAGCTTTTTCTTGTGGTTCTCATCATCTATTAATCTTTCGCCCCTGAGTTGCTGAAGAGGACTCTTCCGTCTTTGAATTTTGGCGTGTCCATCATTGAAAACAAGGTATCAGACAAAAAACAAGAACAGAATGGCTAACAATGTTGATCCAAATGAGATGGCTCATTATGAGACATCTCTGGACCCATACTGTTTGCAAAGGTACTTGCTTTAGTCTACAGGGCTAAAATGGTTAAGGGAAATAGGTGCTATGTCACGGGAGACAACTCTGTTAAAATAGTTTGTCTCCCTTCTGAAAAGGGATACATTCTTATAGGAAAGAAATTTCCATAGGCTTCCGCTATAGAAGTTGGCTCAATTCTGATCCTAACAATATTCTTTGACTTCCAAATTTGGTCTCAGATTAAAGGCTAGATTTAGACAGAAATATATATTGTTAGGGTCAAAATTGAGCCAACTACTATAACGGAAGCCTATGGAAATTTCTTTCCTTTTAGAATGTACAGTCGAACCTCAATGGCTCGAACATCTTTGGGATCATGGAAATTCGTTCGAGACATGGGTAGTTCGAGCCATTGAGTGTTAATCATGGCACCAGTTCAGGAAGCAAATAGCGATAATTTAGGGAAATCTTTTCGATTTTCTACACAGTGATTGTACGTTGAGTGTACTCATTAAAATCGCCTCTTCGAGGCGATTCTAATGATTACACACAACATACAATTTCACGATAAAATAAGAAAATTTCTTTGAATATTTGTTTTCTTGAGCTATGAGCCGGGGCACAGGCTTTCCTATAAGACTGCATATGCGCTCAGCGAAGACGAAGAACAGCCTGCGCATCTGCATAGGTTGACCAGAGTCTTCGCTTTCCGCATGAAAACGCTTTGAATCCTTGCCTACCCACTGAATGTCCTGCGAAGACTGACCAGACTGTGCGGATGCACAGGTTGATCTGAGTCTTCGTTTGGCGGACATACAATCTTGTAGGAAATACGAGTAGTACTTCTTGTAGCCTCCCCTTATTGACGAAGAAGTTTAGCCTTGATAGTACAATTTCATTTGGTACAAAATTAAACCGTCAAAATTAACTCAGAAGTGACACAAGTGGCTCTCTGACTGCGAACGAAGCAGTCTCAAGGTAATATCCGTAGGTTTCAATAAGTCAGTTCTCGTGTCATTTGCAACTGTAAAACGTATACTACAATTAATTCAGGATATCCCATTTGTGCCGAGTGGATTCATTAACGTTTTTTTTTGTACGGGTTCATTTCCTATATAAGGGGTGTCTGGTTAGTTTTTTATTATTGTCATGTTTGTAGAAATATCTGAACTAAATGCAAACGTCTCCGCGGCGTCTGATCTGGATCTACACTGTTTGCCAATGTCCTTTTTATAGGACGCTAGGCTTATATGGGTTACTGATAAAATACAGTAATTTGGTAGTTCCGGATCATGGTTTAATTCTTGACCTTTACCAGATATTGAAAGTAATCAGCAATGTTCTCGACTGACATACCGAACTATCATTCTTTTAGACAATGTTCTTTATATTCTATCTTATTTTACTTTTGATTTTCCCCCAAACTTGCCTATCCGATTTACGCTTAATATGAAGCATACCATCGCCTTCGAGTTCTGGATCATTTTGTCCATTGCAGATACAGCGAAAAGAGTCTTTGGGACATACTCATATAGTGGGAGTTCATGATGGGGACATCTGCATATAGTGGGGGCCTAGATGGGGATATACACACATAGTGGCGGCCTAGATGGGGAAAATGCATATAGTAACAGTCTAGATGGAGATATACGCATACATAGACGGCCTAGATGGGGACATACGGATACAACGGCGGCCTAGATGGGGACAGGCATATAGTGGCGGCCTAAATAGACACATAAGCATATAGTGGCAGCCTAGATCGGAACATACGCATACAGTGGTGACCTAGATGAGGACATACGCATACTGTCGCGGCTTAGATGATGGCATTAGCATATTGAGAAGCGGCCTAGATGGGCACATACGCATATAGTGGCTGCCTTGATGGGGACATACGCAAATAGTAGTGGCCTAGATGGGGACATACGCATATAGTTGCGGCCTAGATGGGGACGTACGCATATAGTGGCGGCCTAGATTGGGACATACGCAAACAGTCGCTGCATAGATGGGACATACGCATATAGTGGCGGCCTAGATGGGGACATACGCATATAGTGGCGGCCTAGATGAGGACATACGCATATAGTGGCGGCCTTGATGGGGACATACGCATATATTGGCGGCCTAGATTGGGACATACGCTTATACTGGCGGCCAAGATGAGCCTGTACATTCAGGCACTGAGGTCAGAACGATTGCTATTTTTCGATATATACTACAGTACCTAATTATACTATAAGCAAGATGAATACAAAATAAAGGGAAGTAATTCTGGTATGAAAATGTTTACCTACTTCCTCATTGTGGGCTATTCTTAAAGGATAGACGTTTTATCACTAATTATTTCTCTTTGTCGAGGTAACTAGCTCGAACAGTAATTTCGTCATTATTCGCCGGCTGTACCTTTTCTACGCCAGTATTTTTCAGCTTATTTGTAATGTTCCGTGTTTGATTTTACCAGGGATGGTGCTTCACGGGGTCTCAAGGCTGTAGAGTTGAAGGAAATGAAAAATCATGGTCCCAAATCTCCATGCTTCGTGCTGACAGAAAGTTTAGAAATTTCAATTCCGTGTTCAAAAGTTATGACAAAATTATAATCAAGCCCTGCTTATTTCTACGGCTAATTATAACTGAGAACAAAGTTAAATCATATCTACACATGTCAACGTTGTCCGAATTTTTCATAAATCGTTAATAAAGAAATAATTAGTGATGAATTTCTTCGAGACATATCTTTGTTTACCGTTTTCCCATCGAGGTCTCTAGCTCGAACGTTCGAGGGAACACAATTCCATAGACGCATTTTCGACCCCCCCCCCCCCAACCCCATCCCCAGTGATATTCATCCCCCGTCTACAAAAGTTATGTCTTTTTGGAAAATGGCGGCGAAGATATCCAGGGCCCAGTTGTTCAGGTGTTAGTTTTTTCTTTTTATTTCCATGTTTTATAGAAATCCATGTATATAATGCAGTGTAGACCCTTGTCAGACGCCGCCTTCTGTCGCAACTTTTGTGACTTACAGGCTTTCCTGCATACAAAACCCCTACTGAAAAGGAGTTTACTGTAAATTCTAATTGGAAAGAATTTACTCCCATAATGGCAAATTCTTTCTTTTAAGAGTAAATCCCTTCTCACATGGCAGGTAAGAACGATTTTGACACAGTTACCTCCTTGGATGTTTATTGATGCCCTTTTAGCGTATGCCTGGGAGATTCCATTACGAAAACTTTCCTATACAAATATATTGAAAATTTTACAACCAAAACAGGAAAATTTTCAGATAAAAAATTCTGATATTTTTCATATTCCTGCTCAAAACATACATTGTGGGTACTGGTTAGAACCACTTCAGCGAGGCGGTTCTAACGAGTACCCACAATCTATGTTTTTATCGCAAAATACGAAAAAAAATAATGTATATCCCTGTAAACCCCAGTTTTAATATATAAAAATGGGGTTTAAGGGTGTCAAAATTATATAGGCGTGTTTTCGTGATGATTATAAAATGCGTGGCTTAGTTACGGGACAAATGGTGTTTTCTGGCAATGGTGTTATATTGTCTCATCAGCTTAACGAGCGACCTCGACACGCGCTGGTATCCATTTACATAGTTGACAAGAGTAATATTTTACTATTCCACCGACATTTATACAATACCTGTACGGAAGCACAGCTTAGCTAACCTTATTCAACTCTGAAGAAACATCACGTGTTCAGTTCCATAACTGACTCATACACAGACAGACAAACATGTCTACCAAGGATTATGACCAGATAGAGAATTACAATGAATCCTGGTAGATTGACAGGGACGAAAATATGGAAGAGTTTATGACCGCAGCTTGTAAAAATTTTGAAATAGTTTGCCATTTTATAAACAAAATACACTGGGGATAACACGTTTTACTATATCACAAATGTAAGCTGCAAAGACTCGACTCTATCGTCAAGCTGTACTGACATTACTTAGGAACGAACGTCATTTCTACAGCCATGGCCTGTCTTTCTCCTCCTGACTCACTTTTGGAAGTAAGGATTTCATCAGTTCATTGAAAGGTCAATACAACATGAAATATATTAACGAGATCTCAGATAGTCAACCCACTTTATACCGACACTCGATACAATTTCGTTATAATGACAGTTTGAATGTCACAAAACCTTACCTCAGGAGGTGACAGTTAAAGAGACATAATGCAAGAGGATTGAATTAAAACTTCAAGAAACATATGTTTTGGATATGTGTTTGAATTGCCTCAATGAGACGATTCTAACAGATATACAAAACATATGTTCTATGAGGAAATAAGAATAAAACAGGGTCTCTTTTTATATATCATCCTGTCCATTTAGGATTCTTTACAACAACAAATATTTGAGAACAAATGCTGTCGTTGTAAGGAGGGTTCACTGTAAAAAGAACGGAGTTTATTTATGCTTACACTGTAAAATATTCGCGTAGGTTTTACCGTAATGTCATTGGAAACTGGCAGCCAGTTGCCAGTTATTTTACCAACTGCTGACATGTACTGAGGTTTCTCGGTGTTACAGAAACAGATAGCGTTATTTATTAATATTAGAGCGATCTCCATGAGTTGCTTACCGAACTCATGAAGAAACATCAAGTAATGGGAGTGTACGATTTATAAGTAATTGGACTCAGAACTAGCTCTTAGTCGAGGGAACTAGCTCAGACAGTAATTTCATCATTATTCATCAGCTACGTTTTCTATGCCAGTATTTTTCGTCTTATTTATAATTTATAATGTTTCATGTTTGATTTCACTAGGGAGGGTGCTTGAAGGGGGTGGGGGAGTGAGTCTCCAGGTTGTGTTGACGGAAAAGGAAAACTCGTGGGGCCAAATTTCTGTGTTGACAGCAAGTTTAGAAATCAACAGTTGTGGCAAATTGTATGATATTAATACAATCATATATGCAACCATTCATATTTCTACGGCAAATTCTGTCTGACGGAGAACAAAGTTAAATCATATATACACAAGATAGTATTGCCCGATTTTTTCATAATGAAGAAATAATTACTGTGCTTTCGACATCTTTCAGAAAGTCGTTTTTTGCTTGGTGCTTACACAGAAGTAAATTTGCAAACTTTTGTCATGATTTAATGCAAAACCGTCAGTCGTAACTACCTATTAACAAAAAAGTTTTATTCTAGTCATTGGATTTTAAAAAAAAAATCACGTTACAAAAACATGCCTATTCAAATATATAGAAAATTCCACCCCAAAATACTGGAATTATCAGATAAAAAACTGATATTTTTCATATTTCTGCTCAAAACATACATTGTCGGCGAGGGGGTTCTAACGAGCACCTACAATCTGTGTTTTTTTTAGCAAAAATACGAAAAATAATGTATACACCTGTACACCCCAGTTTTACTTTATAAAAGTGGGGTTTAAGGGGGTCAAAATTACGAGGGTGAGTCAATAAGTAACCAGCCTAACTTATTTCCGGTTGTGATCCACCTCTTCTTTTTCGATGTAATTGCCCTCTAGTGTGATGCACTTAGACCAACGGTGTTCAAGTGCCATCAGTACAGAACTGAAAAAGTCAGGGTCCTTTCCACTGACACACTCCTCAACTGCCGTCACGACTTCTTCATCAGACCAGAAATGAAGTCCACGGATATCCTTTTTCAAGTTTATGAATAGGAAGAAGTCGCTAGGAGCAAGGTCAGACGAATAGGCAGGATGTGGTATTAATTCATACCCGTTTCGCTCTACAGCATCCATTGCAACTTTGCAAGTGTGGACTCTCGCGTTGTCCTGTTGCAGCAAAACACCTTTAGAGAGTTTACCTCGGCGTTTTTCATGGATGGCAGTTCTTAGCTGGTCTAACAAGTTTGCATAGTACACTCCAGTTATTGTACTTCTCTTGGGTAAAAAGTCCAACAACAAAAAAAAAACAACACCTTTTGCGTCCCAAAAGACTGTGGCCATCACCATTCCAGTAGATGGTTGCGTCTTGAACTTCTTTGGCCTCGGGGACCCAGGCCCTACCCACTGACGACTCTGAGCTTTATTCTCTGGCTCATAATAATGAACCCAAGTCTCATCTACAGTCACTAGATGCAAAATAAAATCATCTTTTGACTTAAAACGCTTCAACAAGGCGCTGCATACTGGTGCTCTGGTTGCTATTTGCTCATCGCTAAGGGATTTGGGGATCTAACGGGCTGTTAGCTTGCGCATACCTAAACGATCATGTAAGATTGTTGAAACGCTACCATGTGAAATGCCAAATGCCTGCGCTATTTCTTCCACCTGAATTCGCCTATGAGAGTATACCAGATCCCGAACTTTCTTACACATTTCTTCGTCGGATAGTGTGCGTCCAGACCTGGCTTCATCTTCTAAAGACGTTCTACCGCGTTTGAATTCCCCTACCCAGCATTTAACCTGATCATTAGATGGTGCAGAAGACCCATAAAAATCGGCTAACTCGACGTATATTTCCTTGCCTGTTTTGACCTTTTAAATACAAGTACCGAATTACAGCACGGTACTCAACTTTAGATGAAAAGCATGCCTTTGCATCACTAGTCATGTTTGACATTCAATATCTTATTAAAGAATGACTCAATACGCGTGCAATTTTGTACCCATGTATAAAACATATATTGAAACAAAGCATGAAAATCGTGACCATCTCGATCCATCGGAAATTGGATAGGCTGGTTATTTATTGACACGCCCTCGTATTTTGGCATGTTTTCGTGATGAAATATTTTCACTTTTTCCCATTGTGAAAATGAATGAAACTATGCAGAAATCTGTAAGGTAGGTAACTTGGAGGCAGATTTTCAGCAGGTTCCGTATGCTCTATTTTGCTGAATTTTTTACAATATTGTTGTGAAACATTAATAATTCAAAGTCAGCAAAGAAAAAAAAAACTATTTTCTTATACAAAAATTCCAAAACATCACTTTACTATAGAATTTGTACAGGTCAGGCCAATTTTTGGCCGTAAATTTAATTTCATGGTGAATATTTGAGAACAACACACAGAGACAGGAAAGACAAAATGTTTTTTTGACAAGATATGGTCAATCTGAACAAAATATTTTCCTTTAAAATAAAATGCCAAGAAAAAAACGTCTTTTTGAGTGGTAGTGGTAAATTCTTCAATACACCTTTGTTTATCAAAATTTTGTTATTGTCACTATTTCGAAAGGTCCCGGGTATGGCTGGGAAAATCACGTTAAAACAATTTCGAGGTAGTTTCTGTAATTCCCACCGTGACTCTACATCAAGTCGAGTGAGTTGATGTTCCCATATCACAGAAGACATTTGCGCCACGCATCACGAAAACATACCTATATAATTTTGACCCCCTGAAAGGCATCATATTCCTCAAAAATAGACATTTTACTATTCAAGAAAGGTTTAATAAATAGATGTATGATATGGTTCTACATGGTTTTAAACTCTAATAACACATGTGACCCACAAAAAGTGCAGTTCTATTTGACTGACACCACCACCCACCCAACCCCTTATGTGTAATAGGAAGTGCAGTAGATGGACAAAAGAATTCGCTGTATGTCGTCGTTTAAATCAATGCCTTTCAGATGTATTTTGAATAATTCATTGTCGCGCAGTTATCGAAGATGCTTCTTCAAAACGCACAATGATGATAAACAAATTGATAAAATGGATATACAATGAAATTATAAGACAATTCTAGATATTGTTTTGTAGTAACCTACGTTTGAAGTGAACATGTCAACAACGAAAAGTTACCGAAAAATTAACGTTTTCATTTTCATCTATGTTAAAATCGTTGGTTAAAGAAAACAATAAATAATTTAATTTTATGTGCCACATTTTATGATTATATTAATAGGCATGTTTTCATGATGAGAACTGCAACAGTAGGTCAGTAGAAAACTACTAGGGGTATAAAGCAGTAATCACGAAAACATATCTATTTAATTTTGAACCCCTTAAACCCCACTTTTATATAGTAAAACTGGGGTTTACATGGGTAGACATTATTTTTCTTATTTCTGCTCAAAAAACATAGATTGTGGGTACTCGTTAGAAACAAAGGGCTCAATGGCGAGATCACAGGGAAACCACAAACAAGCCCACGAAGAGCCCGGCCCTGATATTTGTAATCAGGCGCCGACCATTTGAAACAGATTGAGGAGGGAGCCGTCATTTAGTCTGAGAACCGACCAAAGAGGGAAGCAGTTATCAACTATAACTGGGTCAGCAACCATGCACGCAGTTTGCCGCAGACTATTCATCTTTTTGTAGCGAGTGGCAAAATTAATGTATAACTCAAGACAATGCTCTCTTCGACGGAATAACGTAGTATAAGGACGACAGATTTCCTTTTTGTACATTGCTTTGCAAAACAAAAAAAAAAAAAAAAAAGCAAAACGCTGAAAATATATATATCCGGTATTCTATCGAACTCCTGTGTATATTATACTTTCAACACTTTCAACCGTTGACCATTTCACTCCTGGGTTTTATTCAAATGCTATATCCATTACCACTCTCTAGGCTGATACAGCGGACGACAAAATGGTGCCATTTTTTTATTATTATTTTTCCCAGAAAACAGGATTTGACATTTCATGTAAATTGTCTCCATTGGATTGGAGACAATTCCTTGAAATGTCAAAACCCGTTTTCTGTGGAAAATGAGAAAAAAATATTTCAATATGTCGTCTGCTGAAAATTTTACCCAGAGTGCTAAGCATGGCCAAACGTGTATTTCCTAGTTAGAGGGCTCGTTACTCCGGATCAACAAGGTTTGTTGTATTGGTCTTTGTTTTGGTCTGCAGGTCTGAAAAGTTTACCGTTTCATTCCTGAGCTTCTGTAGTGGATTCGTCCATCCCTGAATTTGGACACATCCATTGTTGCAAATAGTAAAAACTCAACAATAGAATGGTAAATTGTAGATCCTGATGAGACGACTCAATACCAGCCGTCTTATGGCTCAATACGAGCCGTCTTATTAGCGTCTTATTGCTGTTTGCAAAATATATTTTGGTCTACAGGGCTGAAAGGGTTAAAGACGCGTTATATCGAAGTCTAAGACCTTCTGAAAATATTTAATTAGTTTTCTATTCTAAAGTGAATAGCGTAACACGGATGTATATTTTAATTCTAAATACAACTATTACGTGATAAATAATTTAGTTATGACTAAGAATAGAAACGTTCAGTGCAAATTGTTTTTAAGCAACCCTTTTTATTAGAAAAAAAAAAAAAAAAAAAAAACAAAAAAAAAAAAAAACAGTTCGAATCGAAGAGTTATTATTATATACTTTAATATTGTCCCTTTTTAAAATACTCTGTTGAAATTATGCTTTATAGGGTCTCATTCTCACTCAGATCGATTATTCTCTTCAATTAAAGCAACAACGTAGTTCGTAAAACTTTCAAATTTATTGAAAATTCTTTAAATATCAGAAATCCGGATTGAACTGGGCTGTCACAAAAGATTGTCGGCCATGATTATTTACAATCGCTATTAAGCAAGTCACGGTGACAAGATTTATTACATACATATTGAAAATACAGTATAACTGCACAACTCAATTTTGAAACACGGTGCATAAAGTAAAACGTTGGAAGCACATCACGAAAACACGCCTATATAATTATGACCCCCTTAAACCCCACTTTTATATAGTAAAACTGGGGTTTACAGGGGTATACATTATTTTTTCTTATTTCTGTCCAAAAACATAGATTCTGGGTACTCGTTAGAACCGCCTCGGCGAGGCGGTTCTAACGAGTACCATGAGCAGAAATATGAAATTATAAGATTTTTTTTTATCAGAAAATGTTCATTTTTTGGTGGTAAAATTTTTAGTATATTTGAATAGGCGTGTTTTCGTAATGATAAGTATGCTTTGCTTGTGACAGTAGCTGTGATTGTGGAAAAATAAGAAAATAAATGCACTAGTATATAATATATAATAAAAAAAGTTATTGGATTTTTATAGAACATTACTATAAAACATATGAGAGCTTGACTACAAATTGAGTTAGAACAAACGAAAAACTCTAGTAGAACCATGGTGACACGACCGCAGACGAGTAAAGAATAACTTTGTCAAGACGGCTTGTGCCTGACTTTAGTCGTCTGTTGTCGAGCTAACCAGCAAAATTTCAATGACTCTAACAGCGATGGCTCGTTTGCCTTGGTTGATTCGAACTAGATTTATTTTTGTCCCTAGGAAATGCTTCCGATCGCTTAAGAAAACAAATATTTAGGGGTATTTGAGGGATTATTTTTTCTTATTTTATCATATGTTATATTGTATATACTCATTAGAATCGTCCCATCGAGGCGATTCTAATGAGTACACTCAACATACGAGGTATCATTACTTTATAGAAAATCAAAAAGACCTCCCTAAATTATCTCCATTTGGCTCCGGACCTTGCGCTATGATAAACCCTCTATATATACCCCCTATGGCTCGACTTACCCATGTCTAGAACAAACTCCCATGGTCCCAAAGATGCTCAAGCTATTGAAGTTCGACTAGTTTTTCACTTTGAATATCTATTTGATGTCTTTTGATCAGTAAATTTTGAAAAAAAGTTGATTGATCTATATGTTTATGTCCTGTGGTAATCCATTTGTGAGTTAGGAAACGATTAAACTAATATGTAACTGAAGCTATATGAAGATTAAGAGGACGGGGTTTGGAGTCTCTATTACCAAGTTTAAGCACCTCTCTCTCTCTCTCTCTCTCTCTCTCTCTCTCTCTCTCTCTCTCTCTTTATCTCTCTTTCTCTCTCTCTCTCACACACACACACCGGTTTACGGTTGACCATTCCATATACAAATGAATATAAAATCGCAAAAATAAGAGACCGCCTTAGAATGGTCAACAGTAGGCTTCTTGAGGGATGTATAAGGGCATATCATTTTTATGTTACAGGCTTATACATTAAATCAAATATTGAACTGATTATCAGAAAGAAAACACGTAGATTTATTGATCTCAACTGACGTGACGGTATTTTAAAATAATAAAGAAGCATTCAATATGACTACAATGTTAAAATGGCAAATGGTTTGGCGATTTTACGGCTTTGCCAGGAAAGTATGGAATATGTTTTTCAAACATATTATTTTTGCGTTTTGTTTGTATGTGTTACATTTGCTTTTCAAAATCGCATATCTTACACAAGGACTAGAAACAGGTGTCTAAAAATGATGAATAAGACTATAAATAAAATACTCATTCTTTGGGCATTATTATTATTATTATTTTTTTTTTTTTTGGTTCATTACAAAAACATGCCTATTCAAATATATTGAAAATTTCACCACCAAAAACTGAAAGTTTTCAGATAAAAATTCTAATATTTTTTCATATTTCTGCTCAAAACATAGATTGTGGGTACTCGTTAGAACCGCCTCGCCGAGGCGGTTCTAACGAGTACTCACAATCTGTTTTTGAGCAGAAATAAGAAAAATAGTGTATACCCCTGTAAACCCCAGTTTTACTATATAAAAGTGGGGTTTAAGAGGGTCAAAATTATATGGGTATGTTTTCATGATGGATTGTTTACAATTCAGCTGTAGAAGTATACAAACACCAAAGTTTCCTGAAGGTAGTTTTCCACGTGATTATCATTGACCAATGTAATCAAATTGCTCCGGCGAATCGCGCGTTAGAAGGTTATCCGTAAAACCTGGACTGGGACATTTGGAACATTGGCAAACAGTGCAGGCCCAGGTCTGCACTATTTGCTTAAATTACAGGACGTTCAATGAAGCTGTCTTATGTCTCCCTTCAGGACCATTTTTCCAGACTAAACTTAGAGACAATCGACCCACCAGTGCTGTCAGTGTTTTGATAATTAATTTCAGTTCTTTCTACGTAAAACACGCGTCGTACGTTACAAAAAGGAGCTGGAACTGAATCAGGATCAAAGATGAGGGTTGGGCACTCGTAAAACCAGGCCCCGAGGTTATAAAACTTTTTTCATGCTCAACTCAACTGAGCTTGAAATTTCACTTGGTCATAAAAAAAATATCAAAAATTGAGTTGAACATGAAAAAAATTTCAAAATTTGTCAGTATTCTAAGATTTATAAACAAAACAAATTTCATGCTCAGCTGATCTGAGCATGAAAAAGTTTTACAACCTCAGGCCCAAGCTTAATCCCAGACAGTTTTGCTTCAGAGCATTCTCAGGTGATATTTTTGTTCCAGTTCCTCTGTTTTTTCATTTGGTTTTTGTTAGAGTGCTATTGTGTGATGTCCTGTCATTCTTAACTTATTTGTTGCTTTGGAGTGGCTGTGTTTTGTGATCGGAGCCTCTCTGGGTTTATTCCCATATAATAGCACTTAAGGTTGAAGGTGGATGTACAGGATGGAGGGGTTCACATCAAAGCAAGTACGTGTATTCTAATTGGGCAACGTCATGCGGAAAAGTGCCTTTGAACATGCTCAAAATGCAAAGATTAAGATCACCCTGCGCACGCGCAACTTATCATCCGGGCCTTTGTTCTCCGTTCATACATTCTATAGTATCGTATCTAATGATTCTGTTAACGGACAGTGAAGGTCCTGATCAGACGGCGCGCAGGCTGATCTTGGCCTTCGCTGTCCACATATGCCCGAAGACACGTTTTTGCATGGCGTGGCCCATATGATCTCCAATAGATAAATATATGTACAAGGGTCAGTTTTACTTAGTCCCTCAGTCTACAGCGGATCACGCGATAGCAATTAAAAGAATTTTAAATAAGAATTATTGTCGTGTTCACAATAAAAACCTTACACATATTTGCGTGCAAGCCCTGCCTACAGTTTAAAGTGACTGGATATACTTGGTACAGTTTATGCCCTTTTATCATCACGAAAACACACCTATAAAATTTTGACCACCTTAAACCCCATTTTTATATAGTAAAACTGGGGTATAGAGGGGTATACATTATTTTTCTTATTTCTGCTCAAAACATAGATTGTGGGTACTCGTTAGAAGCGCCTCAGCGAGGCTGTTCTAACGAGTACCTACAATCTATGTTTTGAGCAGAAATAAGAAACATATAAGATTTTTTAATCCGAAAATTTTCATTTTTTGGTGGTGAAATTTTCAATATTTTTGAATAGGCGTGTTTTCATAATGTACAAGATGCGGATGCAATTTTTGTGAATTGTCTACTCTCCTTAGGAGCAAATTCTTTCCTTTTAGAGTATATCCCTTTTAAGATCGGAGGCAAAACAATTTTCATTGAATTGTCTCCTCTGACAGTGCATCGTTTCTTCTTCATAAATAATTCATATTTTTTTGTACTTACGACACGACACGATTGTGGCAATCAAAGACAATCGAAAAACTAGTCCGCTAGGACAAATAATTATGGACATCTTTGCACTCAGTCCTCTGACACGTGCACTAAGAAGAGATCAAAGTCTGGAAATGACAGGCAAAAATGCATTTCACATTAACCTAACAGCTAAAATAGTAAATTTAGACACCAATCGCTATATTTGCAAAGCGAGGATGTCTTATAGTGAAAGGATAAATATTGGCCTATATTGTTGAAATAAGAATCGTGAATAAAAACAACCGGAACTAAGTCTCAGTTTATGGCACTATTATCTTTAAAGTGACATTAAAGTGACATTAGAATCGCCTCCGATTTTCGTGATTTTGTGTGTTCTTTATTTCCAAAGGCTATCCTTTTTGGCTTTTATTTCTAGGTCTCCACGCACAGGATAAAACCCACATCATCACGTAAACATGCCTATATAATTTTGACCCCCTCAAACCCCACTTTTATATTGTAAAACTGGGCTTTACAGGGGTATACATAATTTTTCTTATTTTTGCTCTAAAACATAGATTGTGGGTACTCGTTAGAACCGCCTCAACAAGGTGGTTCTAACGAGTACCCACAATCTATGTTTTGAGCAGAAATATGAAAAATATCAGAGTTCTTTATCTGAAAAATTTCAGTTTTTGGAAGTGAAATTTTCTATATATTTGAACAGGCGTGTTTTTGTAATGTTACTTTAAAAATGTAATTACCATGTTCTCCGATATATAACGAAAACAGGGGTATACGGGGTATACATGGTTAGGTAGGTCTTCAGAATTTGGCATTTTGCCAGCTTTCTAAAGTGTTCTGTTTGCTTCTAGCAGTTTGCCAGTTTGTCAGCTTCCCAATGTATTATGTTTGCTTCTAGCAGTTTGCCAGTTTGCCAGCATTCCAATGTATTTTGAATGCTTCTAGCAATTTGCCAGTTTGCCAGCATTCCAATATATTTTGTTTGCTTTTAGCAATTTGCCAGTTTGTCAGCATTCCAATGTATTTTGTTTGCTTCTAGCAATTTGCCAATTTGTCAGTATTCCAATGTATTTTGTTTGCTTCTAGCAATTTGCCAATTTGCCGGCTTTTTTCACGAAAACATGCCTATATAATTTTGACCCCCTTAAACCCCACTTTTATATAGTAAAACTGAGGTTCACGGGGGTATACATTATTTTTCTTATTTCTGCTCAAAACATAGATTGTAGGTACTCGTTAGAACCGCCTCGGCGAGGCGGTTCTAACGAGTACCCACAATCTATGTTTTGAGCAGCAATATGAAAAATATAAAAAAAATTTTGTCTGGAAATTTTCATTTTTTGGTGGTAAAATTTTCAATATATTTGAATAGGCATGTTTTCGTAATGCAATGTGTTTTATATACTTCTAGGAACCCGTTTACTGCATAGTTCTGTCTTCATATAGTTGATAATCAAACTTGTCGTTATTTCCTATGTTATATGGCGAAAATTGTGATGAATTTTACGTACATTCAGATATGAGGCATCAACATAAATGTTTTCATATTTCTCCATACAAACATGTTATGGGTACTCATTAGAAGCGGCTCTGAAACTTGTGTAGTTCCCATTAGAGGCGCTTCTATTAAATAGAACTACATATATTTTTGTGAAGAAACGAGAAACATATCAGTATTTTGGGTCAAACAGTATAAAAACATGCCTATTCAAATATATTGAAAATTTTATCACCAAAACATGAAACATTTCAGATAAAAAATTGAATTGTTTTCATATTTCTGCTCAAAACATAGATTGTAGGTACTCGTTAGAACCACCTCACCGATGCGGTTTTAACGAGTACCGATTGTGGGTACTCATTGGAACCGCCTCACCGAGGCGGTTTTAACGAGTACCCATAATCTATGTTTTTGAGCAGAAATAAGAAAAATAATGTACACCCCTGTAAACCCCAGTTTTACTATATAAAAGTGGGGTTTAAGGGGTCAAAATTATATAGGCATGTTTTCGTGATGAATGGCTTATCTTCAGCTATGGCTAAAATATAATTTTACACAAGTATGTTAACGTAAAGACACACAAGAAGAAAACATAGTTTACTAGATCTGTCGAATCATATTTGAATGAATTCCTAGGCATGCAGCTTCTTCGAAGGCGGCATATACTTTCTGCACACTTTCCGAAAAAAGTGCACGAATATTTGAGTTTTGTAAGTAAATATGGAACGTAGCAAACAGTCGAGATTATTATTGACATGTGCTAAAGATTTAAGACCCTCTGTAACCAGTGCTGTGGGGAATTAAAAAAAACCCAAAAAAAAACAAAACAAAAACAAACAAACAAAAAAAAAAAAAAAAAAAAAAAAAACACAAAAAAACACAAAAAAAAAACAAGCCCCCCCCCCCCCCCCCCACAAAAAAAAAAAAAAAAAAAAAAAAAACAACAAAAAAAAAACAACAAACGTTTAAATCATTGTACCAATGGCGTCCCAAGTATGTCAACTATCTAAATAGACTACACGGGGAATAACAATATACTCAATGAATAGAAAAAGAAGTATCTAACATCAAATAAATATAAACACGCAAAACGTATTTACAGTCCAACTTCAATTGCTCGAACAGCTTTGAAAACATGGAACATCACGGAAACATGCCCATATAGTTTTGGCCCCCTTAGACCCCACTTTTATATAGTAAAACTGGGGTTTACAGGGGTATACATTATTTTTCTTATTTCTGCTCAAAAACATAGATTGTGGGTACTCGTTAGAACCGTCTTGCCGAGGCGGTTCTAACGAGTACCACAATCTATGTTTTGAGCAGAAATATGAAAAATATCAGATTTTTTTATCTGGAAATTTTCTGTTTTTGGAAGTGAAATTTTCTATATAGTAGTATAGGCGTGTTTTCGTAATGATGTGTTCTAGCCATGGGTAGTTCGAGCTACTGTGGATTAACCCCATAGCGCTAAGTCAGGAGACAAAAGGGGATACTTTAGTGATGTTTTTTCGATCTTCTATACAGTAATGATATGTTGAGTGTACTCATTAGAATCGCCCCGATTATGCAATGCTAATGAGTACACACAACATAAATTTTCATGATTAAAATAAATAAGAAAATTTCCATGAAATATCCCTAAATATCCTAAGAATTTCCTAGAGACTCAAGGGTTCGAATCAGCCACTTTACATAACATTACGAAAACACGCCTATTCAAATATATTGAAAATTTTACAACCAAAAGAGGAAAAACTTCAGATTAAAAAATCGGGGCGGTTCTAACGGGTACCCACAAAAATCTATGTTTTGAGCAGAAATAAGAAAAATAATGTCTACCCCTGTAAACCCCAGTTTCACTGTATAAAAGTGGGGTTAAAAGGGGTCAAAACTACATAGGCGTGTTTTCGTAATGCCATCAATTCATTGAAATTTAACTTGATTTCTGTTTTTTATGTAAGGCCTGAAAAGATTCTTATGCCATATGAGAGCAGATTAGCAACAAAAAAAATCGTCTAACCAGGCCCTTCGCTTCCTCCTTCATATAGAATCAATAAATATTGTAAATGATATCGACAGCATAGGCACCACTAACCAGACTGCACGAATACTTCGGCTAATCTGGGCCTTGACTGCCCACATGTATCATACGAGTCATGTTCTCTCATTCTGCACAATTTAGTCTTTCTGAGTATGTTTTCACCGGCTTGCAGAGAATCCAAGTAAGAACTGAATCTTCTATGAAGATCCGAACATGTGCAGTAATGCTGTACCGCTGTTTCACACTACCAGATCAATATATATGGGCCGCACCATGCAAAAACTTGTCATTATGAAAATACGCATACTTAAATATATAGAAAATTTCACCTCAAAAAACTAAAAATTTTTCAGATAAAAACTCTGATATTTTTCATAATTCTGCTCAAAACATAGATTGTGGGTACTCGTTAGAACCGCCTCAGCGAGGCGGTTCTAACAAGTACCCACAATCTGTGTTTTTAGTCAAAATAAGAGAAATAATATATGCCCCTGAAAACCCCATTTTTACAATATAAAAGTGGGGTTTAAGGGGGTCAAAATTATATAGGTATGTTTTCGTGATGTCTTCGGGCATATGCGAATAGGGCCTTTACTGTCTGCTATTGGAATCGTTGGATACTACATAATGTATGAATAGAGAGCAGAGGCATTTTGCGCATGTTCGAAGGCAATTTTTCACTTGAAGCGGCGCATATGAATACAATAACGCAGATTATTATTTTAATATTGCATAACTATGAAAACCATTGAGTTCCAGACGGATAAATTTTTCAACGCTCAACACTTTTTGTAAAACCTTTTTGCTTTAATACCAGGTCGCTCTGGGACACTCATTTCCTGCAAAATAAAACAAAAAAAGTTACTTTAATCCGTTGCTGCGTCACCTAGTTGCCCAAAAACAGACCTTCGCAAAATAGTGTAGATACAGTCTAGACATAGCAAAATGCAGTGTCTAATTAAGACTTGCACTGTTTGTCATGACTGTAAAGACGCCTAGATTAATAAGATTATTCTGAAAGGAGCAAGAAATACACACAACAACAAATAGCCGATTCTGTACGATTGAGTCTGTTCACGAACACGCCATCTGCATCATAAAATACGTAAATCATGTTTTAGGTTTTATCGCTGTCATTCTATGTTAATTTCTAAATACAAAGTTTGTTGGAAAAGACTTCCACGAGCCGGAATCTTATGATGTCTTAGTCTATAAAGTAGAAGGATTGTTGATAATGCTGATTTTAGGGGGTTAAATAATAAAGATAGTGTAAATCTTTATAAAAAAGATAGGTTATAATGACAGTTCTGCACATGTTTGTTAACCCAATTATGGTTATTAGCTTTTGCTTGTTTCTTTAACTGGGCGAGTTGTATCGGGCTTCAGACTGAACGACTTCTTCCTTAGTCTGTTTCCAACCACTGATGTTTGTTATCGGTCAGTCGCGATCCTGATTGTGATGTTTTTATCGAGTCCATGGTGATCCCGATTGTGATGTTTGTTATCGCGTCCATCGTGATCCTGATTGTGATATTTGTTATCGGGTCCATCATGACCCTTAGTGTGATGTTTGTTATCGGATCCATCGTAATCCTGATTGTGATGTTTCTTATCGGGTTCATCGTGATCCTGATTGTGATGTTGTTATCGGGTCAATCATGAGCCAGATTAAGATATTTGTTATCAGGTCGATCATGATACTGATTCCTTATTGTGATGTTTGTTATCGGATCCATCGTAATCCTGATTGTGATGTTTCTTATCGGGTTCATCGTGATCCTGATTGTGATGTTGTTATCGGGTCCATCATGAGCCAGATTATGATATTTGTTATCAGGTCGATCATGATACTGATTCCTTATTGTGATGTTTGTTATCGGGTCCATCGTGATCATGATTCTGACGTTTGTTATCGGGTCCATCATGATCCCGAATGTTATTTTCTTCTGCTCTGGCTTCAGATCACCATTGAATAATTTGCTTTGTTTTATCAAAGTGTTTGATATTACATTGTATTTGTGTTTTACTGTGATGTTCCATTGATAAGATACATGATCCTTACACATATTTGTAATTTGGTGCTTCATCAGAATAAAAGTGGTTTGGAGCGAAAAAACTAGTTTAACCCTTTCATTCCTCTGTTTCTGAAGTGGATTCTTCCATCTATGAAATTGATTTCGTCCAGTGTCTCAATAAGGGATACTGCGCAGACAAAAACCGAAACCAAAGTAGCAAACAGAGTAGTGACTCGAGTCGTCTTATCTGGATCTACACTGTTTGCAAAACCTTATTTCTGGTCTGTGGAACTGAGAGGGTTAAATTCTCCAATATGTTTTCTGCTGACGTTCCAAAGAGATTCCTTTAGGCAATGCTTCGGTTTTTGTTTGTTTGTCTGTTATTGTGACTTGTGGTTTTGTTTCGTCCTTGGTAGTTTCTCATCTCTTTTTGTTTCAGTGTTTTGGGAAATCTGTGCTTCGTGATTGTGACATTTCTTTAGTACTGTTTTATTATGCGTCAAGAGATACAAATGCCTTCGAACATGGGCATAATGCGCAGATTCAGATCATTCTGCGCATGCAAAAAATATCATCCGGGCCTTTGCTCTCCATTCTGCGTAATTGGAGTTGAAAGGGTTCTGCTGAAGAGCCGAAGAGATTCGTTTGAGACAATGTTTCTTTCTTGGTATGTCTGTTGTTGGAATTTTGTGATTTTGTTTCGTCCTTGTTTGTTTCTCAACGCTTCTTGTTACACTTCCTTTGGAAATATGTTCTACGTGATTGTGGCATTTCTTGTTTACTCTTTTCTTGTAATGTCGGTAGAAACTACCCAGTCAGCATTCTACGTAAATCTATATCGGGCCGTCATCGGCCCGCCAGGGTAGCTGACGGGCCGATGACGACCCGATGTAGATTTACGTAGAATGCTAGCTGGATAGATATATATATAGAATAATTAACCCTTTCACCCCGAGTTTCTGGAGCGACCCTTCCGTCTTTGATTTGGATCATGTCCATTATTGCAAATAATGTTCATCACGAAAACATACCTATATAATTTTGACCTATTTAAACCCCACTTTTATATAGTAAAACTGGGGTTTACAGGGGTATATATTATTTTCTTATTTCTGCTCAAAAACATAGATTGTGGGTACTCGTTAGAACCGCCTCGCAGAGGCGGTTCTAACGAGTACCACAATCCATGTTTTGAGTAGAAATATGAAAAATATCAGAATTTTTTAATCTGAAAATTTTCATTTTTTGGAGGTGAAATTTTCTATGTATTTGGATAGGCGTGTTTTCGTAATGATTAGTCGAAAATCAAAACAGAAGGGCAAACAGTGTAAATCACGAGCCATCTCATCTGGCTCCAAGCTGTTTGAATAAGTATCTGTTTTATTCCACAGGGTTAGGAAGAGTTAAACCCCTTCTTACCATAATAATTTCATTTCCTTGGGCAATTAACTTGTTAATACGTCTCCTTCCGCCATTTACTATTTGTGGTACTACATCAATTGTCAACACCCCATCTTTGAAGGTTGGAAGAACCTGACGAAATATTCAAAATGAATTACCAGAGAAATGAATTCACATCTGCTAGTATGTCGCCTTGTGAAAAGGGGTGAGGCATTACATTTTAGCTTAGGGTGCTGTTTCTTTGTGACTTATACATTGAATTTACATTTGTTTTAACCCATTTCTGCCGAGTAGACTCTGCTACCGCAACTCTTTGCATAGGACTTTTTTTCCAGTCTAGGAGTTGTTCAGCGCAGCTGTTTTTTCAATACTACTCCTGTGTTTTACAGAAATCCCTGTATTTAATGCAAACAGTGTAGATCCTGGTCAGACGCCGCAGAACGCGGCATCTGATCTAGGTCTACACTGTTTGTCAATGTCCTATTTTATGGGACACAAGGCATAAATAAGTTAAGCATGATGTCGAAAAGAATAATACATCACGAAACCATGCCTATATAATTTTGACCCCCGTAAACCCCACTTTTATATAGTAAAACTGGGGTTTACAGGGGTATACATTATTTTCTTTATTTCTGCTCAAAAACATAGATTGTGGGTACTCGTTAGAACCGCCTCGCCGAGGCGGTTCTAACGAGTACCCACAATCTATGTTTTGAGCAGAAATATGAAAAATATCAGAATTTTTTATCCGAAAAATTGCCATTTTTTGGTGGTAAAATTTTCAGTGTATTTGAATAGGCGTGTTTTCGTAATGATAGGAAATCATTGGATTTTGCAAGTCAAACTATCTTAATTATGTTTAAATTCTAAAAAGGTGGGAATTGTACAGAGACCCGCTATTGGGAAAACAGCCTTTTATTCGTGACCTAACCCAGTCTATGCATTCTTACCTCCCGGCGAGCACACACGATTATGATAAACAGAGAAGGTCCGGATGAGCGTGTGCATTCGTGCAGTCTGAACTGGACAGTCTCTATTCGTGGATATAACTACAGTTTCCATTGATTCTGTAAGAGGACAACGTAGGCCTTGACCGGGACCTGTGTTGTTTGCAAATTGCATAAGGTCCCTTTTCGTTCGTTTTCGTATCATATAGCTCTTATTTTGTTCCCATATAAACAAATGTTGCATTTCCCCCTATCTAGACTCATTACTACATTACGAAAACACGCCTATTCAAATATATTGAAAATTTCACCACCAAAACTGAAAGTTTTCAGATAAAAATTCTGATATTTTTCATATTTCTGCTCAAAACATAGATTGTGGGTACTCGTTAGAACCGCCTCGTCGAGGCGGTTCTAACGAGTACCCACAATCTATGTTTTTGAGCAGAAATAAGAAAAAATAATGTATACCCGCGTAAACCCCATTTTTACTATATAAAAGTGGGGTTTAAGTGGGTCAGAATTATATAAGTATGTTTTCGTGATGATACCTTTACGTGATAGGTTGGATCCTCTTCCGTATCTTTGTAGTCTAAAACTTCGTTCAGCTTTATAGTTGTATCAGCAAATGCTTCTCCCTCCATTAGGAAAGACTCCGTTATTGAGTTTCCCGTCCTCTGAAGGATTACTATTGCGTGGTTCTGTAGCTCATCCCTAAACAATTCTTTCAAGTTGTTTGGCATCTCTGTAAATACATGACAAGCACGGCCGAGACAATTTGGTTGTTCTGTACTAATTCAAAGCTCGGAACAACCAGCTGAAATCACAACATGATGGAATAACCCCATTACGTTAACATACCGTATTGTAACTTAATATCGCCCAAGCCCCTATAAGTGCATAGTCAAGCAATTTCTTGGTCTTTACATTACGGCTGTCCTTATATCTACTTCTTTATAGAAGAATATATTGTTGGTACTCATTTGATTTGCCGCGACATGCTTTTATAGGGAAAATTCGGACAAAAGATCGCATAAGCATCATAAAATACGCCCCTCATGAAGATCTCAACTCAGCTTTCTTTAAAATTTGTCCTAATTAGGTGGAGATTTTCGCGTTTTTAGACGATTTTGAAAAAAAAAAAATAATAATAATAATCACTAGGCGCACAGCGCAGTACATCACGAAAACATGCCTATATAATACTGACCCCCTTAAACCCCACTTTTATATAGTAAAACTGGGGTTTACAGGGGTATACATTATGTTTCTTATTTCTGCTCAAAAACATAGAATGTGGGTACTCGTTAGAACCGCCTCGCCGAGGCGGTTCTAACGAGTACCCATAATCTATATTTTAAGCAGAAATATGAAAAATATCAGAGCGTTTTATCTGAAAATTTTCAGTTTTTGGAGGTGAAATTTTCCATATATTTGAATAGGCAGGTTTTCGTAATGATTAGAGGGAATACGGTACCTATTTTAAGTGTATAGTTTTAAGCCATAATTCTAGACAAATACACCGTATATCAGGCTCCAACCAAGTTTTACATGTTGCCCACTGGCTGCGATCGCGTCTCTGATCTAGAGTCAAACGTGTCCGATGTCGTAGGTGACGTACTTTTAGTTCCGCTTTAAACAACCGCCTATTAACAGCCCTGGTACTTGCTCTAATATTGAGATTTAACCATCGTTGGCGTAGTTGGGAGCATGAAACATCAGGACCTTGAGCTGCATCTCGTGCGTAAAAAGAACTCTATGATCGGCAGCAGAAGAAATTCTGCATTACGAAAACTCGCCTATTAAAATATATAGAAAATTTTACCTCCAAAAACATAAAATTTTCAGATAAAAAAAATCTGATACTTTTCATATTTCTGCTCAAAACATAGATTGTGGGTACTCGTTAGAACCGCCTCGGTACTCAGCGAGGCGGTTCTAACGAGTACCCACAATCTATGTTTTTGAGCAGAAATAAGAAAAATAACGCATACCCCTGTAAACCCCAGAGTTGCACCTGCTGCAATCATTTGTCGGTCAACTATAATTTCCTCAGTTAATCATCGACAATTTTCAGTTGTTAACAACTCTGATTTAGACTGAAAATCAGAGGATGTTATATATGTTCTCACTTGCAGCGAAGGAGGCTGGGGAATGCAGTATGTTGGACAGACCAAACGGGCCCTTAAAACAAGGTTTAAGGAACATTTGCTTAAAATCAAAAAAGCAAAAAAAAAAAAAAAAAAAAAAAAAATAATGATACGTTTCTTTATCAACATTTCCGAAGTACTGGTCATTCATGATCATCTAGTAAAGTTTTGGTTCAACCTGTTGAAAAAAATATACACAAGTCCAATTCTACCGAAAGATTCAAAAATATTTTAAGACGTAAACTTGAACTTAAATGGATTAAACGTTTACAAACACCTTTTCCACTTGGATTTAATGATAATATTTACCATGAAGGAAATATTTCTAAAATGCCGGATTTCGATGCTTTTTTCCTTTTAGATATTAAAAAACGTAATAAACGATCCCATGGTAATCGCAAAAATGGCAATTTTAAACGAAAACATAAAACTGTTTTATCTCTTTTTGATTTAAACATTCTCTTAAATTCTGGACGTCATCAAATGCTTTCTAAACTGCCTTCACTGTCTGTTTCTTCATTACGTAAGTTAGATGAGGCGAATAAATTTTATGATAGAAAACATGATTTGTATGAAGCAGCTCTCCTTACTAGATGTTATACTCAACATGCTCTTCGTCCTTACATTGATTCTGAAATTAACCATATTAGACACTTCATCAAAATTCCATTCATTAATAAAGGTATTGAATTCATAGATTTACCTAGCATATTTCGAGATAATAATGTTATACCTTCATATTTCGAAAACACAGAATCTCCTATTATTTGTTATAAATACACAAACTTATCCGTAATACTATACTTAATTTCAATAAATAAATTTCTGATCTTGATATTGAAACTAGTTCCCCTGATTCTTGAGATTGTAAAGATTCTAAATTTTATTATCAACCAGCAGGTCATATTGTCACTGGTAACTTGAAGATTATAACTGATTCACGAATCCGTTCAGTTATTTCAAAAGGACCTAAATATAGATTTCCAGCCCACATTGATTTCAATAAATGTCGGGAAACAATTGCCAGTGCTTTAAATGATTATTGTATGCGTTGGTGTAAACGATAGCATGTTGAGTCTAATGTTTTAAATAATTGGAAATTAAAGACTTTTAAGATCATTGATGAACGTGTGTTATTTTACTCTAATAACCTTGATCTTCTCCCTCCTAAGCCTAAATTATCTTTTCGATATTTGAAACAAGGTATCCAAGAATTTCATAGGAAGTATGTTTTGGCTCCAGCTGATAAAGCTGCTAATAATGTTATTGTTGTGTGACGACTTTATTATATCAATACTCTAAAACAAGAACTTGGTAGTACCAAAACATATGAACGGATTTCTACTGACGAGAGATCTATTGTCAATACCCATTCTATCGATATTACTGCTAAGTTTGCAGTGAGTATTAAAGAAAAGCAAGACAGACTTCCTACGTTATATTGGTTACCGAAACCTCATAAACGACCTTATAAAGCACGTTTCATTGCTAATTCTAGTTCATGTACGACTACTGTTTTGTCCAAACTGCTAACTTCATGCCTTACTGCTGTTAAAAACATTGGATTAGATACTATGATACTGTTTACGAAAGGGACGGAATTAACTATTTTTGGTCAATTAAAAATTCTAATGAGGTTCTCAATAAATTGAAATCTAAAAACTTTCAGGCTTCTAAATTGTCTACATATGATTTTTCTACACTGAATACTACGTTACCTCATCATCTTATAAATGATAAACTTATTGATTTAATTAATCGAACGTTTATTCGGGAGAATACCCAATATTTGGCTTGCAACGAAGAATATGCTTTTTTCACTTCTGATGTATATAATAATCACAATTTATGGTCGTGTCAAAAAGTCTGTGATGCCCTTGTTTATCTTTTGGATAATATTTTTATTAGATTTGGAACTAAACTTTATAGGCAAACTATTAGTATTCCGATAGGAACTAATTGTGCTCCTCTTGTTGCGGATTTGTTTCTTTTTTGTTATGAGAGAGATTTCATGAAGTCTCTCTCACGTGAAAATCAGGCTGACATTATTGAGGCTTTCACTTCAACTTCAAGATACCTTGATGATTTATTAAATATTAACAATGTTTACTTTGGCCAAATGGTGGACCGGATATACCCTATAGAACTCCAATTAAATATAGCAAATTCTTCCGATACCGAGACACCTTTTTTGGATTTGAATCTATGTATATCTAATGGTACAGTTTCCACCAAAATTTATGATAAACGGGACGATTTTGATTTTGATATAGTCAATTTCCCTTTTCTGGCTGCGATGTCCCCCGGCGTACCTCATATGGGGTATACATATCTCAACATATTAGATTCGCCAGAGCTTCTCCAAATCTTAATGACTTTAACTACCGTAATAAAGCCCTTACTGCCAAACTTGTTAGGCAGGGCTATCGTTATTTTAAACTTCGTAAGGCGTTTTCAAAATTTTATCGCAGACACAGTGCCTTGTTAGAAAAATATAGCGTCAGTCTGAAAACACTTCTGCAACAAGGTATATCGGAACCAGAATTTTACGGTGACTTAGTGTACAGATTCAGAAAAATTGTAGGTAAATCTAACTTTTCGGAGCAATTCAGAAAACTTATTAACCGTTATAAAAGAATTGGCTATAGCCTGGATATTATGCGGCAGACTGCATGCCTAGTTGTCAACCCAATCATTGTTGATGGGTATGCTTCACTCTTTAATTGCACGACGGCGGTTCGGGCCTCAAACTCAATGACGGCCTTTTCGTAAAACTTTAACCAGTGGGTTGGGGCTTGACGAATGTCTTTGGCTTGACCCGCCGTGGTTCAACTATTGGTTTTCATTTACTCTGGCATACTGTAGAATTAGCCATGAGTACTCGTCTTTGTTTATTATAGTGATTATTTTGATTTTTATGTTTTCGCTTTGATGCATTGACTAAGTTGGAGCCTTTATGCGAACCGAATTTTTATGTGTTTCTGTATTAAGAGTAGCATCGGGACCCAGGGTGAAGTTAGCTAGCTTTAAAATTGCTTTAAACCCCCCGGTGGTTTGCTCTACTGACCGTTCTAAGGCGGTGGTCCTGGTGTTGGTCTTACTCTTTGTTGCTTTGTGGTTTATTCTTCGAGGCGATTTGTTGTATGTCTTTCTGTGTGTAATTTTGTTCTTGTGTTTTTTAGTCCTTTTAGTATTGCGATTACCTCGCTTGGGGAAGAGAGAGCTAATCTTAGTGCTTTTCGTGCGTTTGTTCGGTTTGTGCTTGTTTGGTTTTGTCGGTTCCTCTTCCTCTTGGGGTCTGGAAAGGGCTGCGGTTTGTGATTGTTGCACTCCCTGGACTTTTCTCTTACCTTTTTTTACTATATAAAAGTGGGGTTTAAGGGGGTCAATATTATATAGGCGTGTTTTCGTGATGGGGTCGCCCAGAACGCGGACTGTTAGTGACGTCATAGGCTTGTTGATACTTGGCAATTAGGCGCATAAATTTGGCTTGGGTTTATCCCAAAGCGTCTGACAATTGCCAGCTATGTTTGGCCCGACTCCCGGTAAAGCGCCATCTGTTAATTTGCAGAGTACGATGTGCCATGATGCATTTAAACAGTTAAATACTAAACTTGACATTTTGATACCTGCAATTTTGATACGTTAGGGTATATCACGAAAACCTTATATCACAGACTGTACATGTATTATCAGTTGATAAGCAGGATATTGTTCTAGTGCTTGTATATGAGCCACCTTAACGTTACAACAATTACTCGACATTTTGATGTTTGGAATGGAGATATTACCAGAGCACCAATTGTACTGTTTGGGGCAGAAAAGAAAAGATCATTTTAACCAATGAACTGTCAACAGTTCATTGGTTAAAATGATCTTTTCTTTTCTGCCCCAAACAGTACAACTGGTGCTCTGGTAATATCTCCATTCCAAACATCAAAATGTCGAGTAATTGTTGTGTAAGTTGATTGACAATATGTTGCTTCTGTCTGTTAAAATCATATTTCTTACCGTGTGCTGTTATTAATGTCTCGTCAGCACTTCGTGATTACGCACTAGGGGTGATACACCTTTTTTTCATGTGTATATATAATTATACTGGCTTTAAATTTAGGAGACTACATTTTACATTATCCATAAAAAAGACTTGACATCTTATGATAATCTTTCTTTCTTTTAGAGAAATGTTTCAATCAACTGTCATTTGTAATGCTTCAGGTATATGAGGAGTGGATGCACTTTCAAAGGAGACGATTCTGTCAAAAACTGATTTTTCTCCCTGTAAAAAGGGATCTACTCTAAAAGAAATGAATTTGTTTCTCGTGGGAGCAATTCTTTCCTTTTAGAGCTTATTCTTTTTCAGAAGGGTATTGATGTACAGCAACGCAAACAGATAACAACAAAAGTTGTCTCCCTTTTGGAAAAAAAATTATCAAGTCCACTTAACCCTTAAATCCCTGCAGACAAACACGGATACCTTTCCAAACAGTGTAGATCCAGAACGAGCCGTCTCAGCAGGATCTACACGGCTTGCCATTCTATTTTTATTTTTTTACAAAACCCCTATTTGCAAAAAGTGATGTGCCCTAATTCAGGGATAGATGAGTCAATTTCAGAAACTCAAGGGTGAAAGGGTTACGGATCATTTGGAATTGCAAGAAACCTTTGCAAGTGGCACAAGGTGTGTTCATAAGCGTTTAAGTGCTTTTCCAAAGACGGCTCTGTGCAGAAGATTAACGTTGGTACTTTCAGAATAATAGCTGTTATTTCGGAGTAGCTGTTGGTAAAAAAAGAGCCGTTGCTAACAATAATGAAAAAAACAAAAACAAAAAAAAAAAAAAAAAAAAAAAAAAAAAAAAAACAAGGAGGAACTAAAGAAAGAATGATAAAAGGGAGAGAAAAGATTAATAAAATTACTACAGTAAGCAATTTCCTACCAGCTGCTGTCATAAATTCTTCCAGATTTACGTCTCTGTCAACTCTCCAGGCTCCAGAAAATAGTTTTTCTATCTCGTTATAGTCCTGGGTAGACATGCTTGTTCGCCTATCTTAACAGTATAAAATGTCCCCATCAAGCGAAAAAGTGCTTTCACACATGCGCAAAATGTGCAGATTCAGATCATCCTGCGCATGCGCAAAGTATCATCTGGGCCTTTACTCTCCATTGATACAATCTATAGTGCCACATGATTCTGTTGGCGGACAGCAAAGTCCCAGATCAGACTGCGCGGATGCGCAGTCTGATCTGTGCCTTTGCTGTCCGCATATGCCCGAAAACACGTTTTCGCATGGCCCGGCCCAAACCGTTTTGCCCACGAGGAATTACATGTAATTGTTCTTAAGCGAAATGTTGATCTATTCTGCGTTCCGCTATCGGAAACCTATTTTCTCCCACAAATGTCATGCATTTTTTATAAACCTCGCGGAATGAGGCGCGTCACGCAAAACAGTACTTATGCCACCTGGGCCGCGCCAAGCGTAAATGTGCCTTCCAACATGCTCACATTACGCAAATTCAGATAATCCTGCGCATGCGCAAAGTAACAGTCGGGCCTTTGATCTCCATTCATACATTCTGTAGTATCCAATGATTCTGTTAGCGGACAGGGAAGGTCCTAATCAGACTGCTCGAAAGGACATCCCTATATCATCACGAAAACATGCGTTTATAATATTGACCCCCTTAAACCCCACTTTTATCTAGTAAAACTGCGGTTTACAGGGGTATACAATATTTTTCTTATTTTCTGCACAAAATTATAGATTATAGGTACTCGTTAGAACCCCCTCGCCGAGGCGGCTCTTACAACAATCTGTGTTTTGAGCAGAAACATGAAAAATATCAGTTTTTCTACCTGAAAATTTCAGTTTTTGGAGGTGAAATTTTCTATATATTGAATAGGCGTGTTTTCGTAATAATCCTCCAGATCTGGCGCTATGATTAACCCTCAATATATAGTAAGGCTAAATAAATAGTATAGTAAGGCTCAAACAACCTAGAACACATTATGAAAACACGCCTGTTTAAATATCTAGACAATTTCACCTCCAAAAACTGAAAATTTTCAAATAAAAACATTTTATATTTTTCAAATTTCTACTCAAAACATAGATTGTGGGTAATCGTTACAACCGCCTTAGAGGAGAGCCATAAAAATAGTATAGAAAGGCTACCCACCATTACCCTAACCTAAGAGGAGAGCCATAAAAATAGTATAGTAAGGTTACCCACTATTACCCTATCCTAAGAGGAGAGCCATAAAAATAGTATAGTAAGGCTACCCACCATTATCCTATCCTAAGAGGAGAGCCATAAAAATAGTATAGTAAGGCTACCCACCATTACCCTATCCTAAGAGGAGAGCCATAAAAAATATTATAGTAAGGCTACCCACTATTACCCTATCCTAAGAGGAGAGCCATAAATATAGTATAGTAAGGCTACCCACCATTACCCTATCCTAAGAGGAGAGCCATAAAAATAGTATAGTAAGTCTACCCACCATTACCCTATACTAAGAGGAGAGCCATAAAAAATAGTATAGTAAGGCTACCCACCATTACCCTATCCTAAGAGGAGAGCCATAAAAAATAGTATAGTTAGGCCATCCACCATTACCCTATCCTAAGAGGAGAGCCATAAAAATAGTATAGTAAGGCTACCCACCATTACCCTATCCTAAGACGAGAGCCATAAAAAATAATATAGTAAGGCCACCCACCATTACCCTATCCTAAGAGGAAAGCCATAAAAAATAGTATAGTAAGGCTACCCACCATTACCCTATCCTAAGAGGAGAGCCATAAAAAATAGTATAGTAAGGCCACCCACCATTACCGTATCCTAAGACGAGAGCCATAAAAAGTAGTATAGTAAGACCACCCACCATTACCGTATCCTAAGAGGAGAGCCATAAAAAATAGTATAGTAAGGCCACCCACCATTACCCTATCCTAAGAGGAGAGCCATAAAAAAATAGTATAGTAAGGCCACCCACCATTTGCCCTGTCCTAAGAGGAGAGCCATAAAAAATAGTATAGTAAGGCTACCCACCATTACCCTATCCTAAGAGGAGAGCCATAAAAAAATAGTATAGTAAGGCCAACCACCATTTGCCCTATCCTTAGAGGAGAGCCATAAAAAATAGTATAGTAAGGCCACCCACCATTACCCTATCCTAAGAGGAGAGCCACAAAAAAAGTATAGTTAGGCCACCCACCATTACCCTATCCTAAGAGGAGAGCCATAAAAAATAGTATAGTAAGGCCACCCACCATTACCCTATCCTAAGACGAGAGCCATAAAAAATAGTATAGTAAGGCCACCCACCATTATCCTATCCTAAGAGGAGAGCCATAAAAAATAGTATAGTAAGGCCACCCACCATTACCCTATCCTAAGAGGAGAGCCATAAAAAATAGTATAGTAAGACCACCCACCATTACCCTATCCTAAGAGGAGATACATAAAAAATAGTATAGTAAGGCTACCCACCATTATCCTATCCTAAGAGGAGAGCCATAAAAAATAGTATAGTAAGGCCACCCACCATTACCCTATCCTTAGAGGAGAGCCATAAAAAAATAGTATAGTAAGGCCACCCACCATTACCCTATCCTAAGAGAAGAGCCATAAAAAATAGTATAGTAAGGCCACCCACTATTACCCTATCCTAAGAGGAGAGCCATAAAAAAAGTATAGTAAGGCCACCCACCATTTGCCCTATCCTAAGAGGAGAGCCATAAAAAATAGTATAGTAAGGCCACCCACCATTACCCTATCCTAAGAGATAATTCCTGCAGAAGTTATACGGGTGCCCATTAAATTAACGGTACGGATACTAGAAGCTGCTTGCCATTTATATTACCATAAAATCTACTATTTGGCTGGATGGAGTGCTACAACGAGTCGATCGGTCATTCTAGTTTGTGACCCTGAACCGAGGAATTTTTGGGATGTCATATGGCGGGCAATGTCATGTGTTTCGAAGTGATCAATTTAAAATCCCAGGATCTGTTGCTGCCTCAAGGGGCTGTCACATCCCACCGAAACCTGGATCTGATTTAGGCCCATGAAACTGTAGACACTTTTGATTTCTTAGCATTGTAGCCTATGGAAAAAAAAATAGGGATGTGTAACCTATATTCAGTCTTTAATGGGTTAATAGACGGTCCCTCTATTGCGGTTCTTCTCTGGCTGTGTGTCGGTGGTTTAAAACAGGTATGTGGCGTTTGTTTTGTCATCACCTTGTTCCTATTCTTTCCTTCTTTTGGTACACCGGGAAGGCTGCGCTTCGTGATTGTCATTACGAAAACACGCCTATTCAAATATATTGAAAATTTCACCACCAAAAACAGAAAACTTTTAGATAAAAAATTCTAATATTTTTCATATTTCTGCTCAAAACATAAATTGTGGATACTCGATAGAACCGCCTTGCCGAGGCGGTTCTAACGAGTACCCACAATGTATATTTTCGAGCAGAAATAAGAAAAAATAATGTATACCCCTGTAAACCCCAGAATTACTATATAAAAGTGGGGTTTAACGGGGTCAAAATTATATAGGTATGTTTTCGTGATGGACATACCCTGGGTATCTTCTCTTATCCTTTTGCTTCCAATAGGATCAAGCTCGTTCCATTTGGAGAGGATCTTTTCTAGAAGGAAAACACAAAAGTTGTCTCGCTTGTAAAATGATGGTGGAAAACGTACACCAAGTGTATCCAGTCTCTGGTATGTACAAGTATATAGAATCAACTATCGCTAAGGTGCACACACCACGAAAACATTCCTATATAATTTTGACCCCCTTAAACCCCACTTTCATATAGTAAAGCTTGGATTTACAGGGGTATACATTATTTTTCTTATTTCTGCTCAAAAACATAGATTGTCGCTAGAAAGAGTACCACAATCTATGTTTTGAGCAGAAATATGAAAAATATCAGAAGTTTTTATCTGAAAAAAAAAAATCATTTTTTTTTTGTGGTAAAATTTTCAGTATATTAGAATAGGCATATTTTCGTATTGAACCCACCTCATTTGTAGCCTGTATCTCTACTTAGCCTCGGGTTTTTGACGATTCCTTTGGCTAGATCTTGTCACTAGTAATGTGTGTATATAACATTTTATCAAAATATTCCATATTGTTGAAGTCCTGCGGCAATTTCCATGTTTTGGCCTCTGCGTTGCCTCGGTCAGTGAAAATTGGCATTTGACAAGCCAATTTGCTAGATCTTGTCGGTATCACTCTGTGTGCAAAAATTATCAAGGTACTCCTAAGGTTTCAAGAATTATGGGTAGTTTTGCTAACTGTCACATTTTGGCCTCGGCATTGCCTCAGTCAAGGAAAAAAAAACATTTGGTAATTCCTTTGTCTGGATCTTGTCAATATAATTGCGTATACAAACTTTCATCAAATATCCCTTTATGGTTGAAGATTTACGGCAATTTCCATATTCTCAAATTTTATGCTTCAGCGGAGGATTTGGCAAGTTCATTGGCTAGGTGTTGTCGGTATCATCAGTATGCCAAACAATATCAAAATATTCCCAACGGTTTAACTGCCATGGTCATTTTCGCTGACTGACCACGAACGGACAGACGGGCGACAGACGGAAGGACGGACAGACGGACTCACAAGGTGATTATAGGGAAATTTCAATCGGTCGACCCTTCTGCGGATAGGGAAATTCAAGCTTTCAATCGGTCGACCCTTCTGCGGATAGGGAAATTTAAGCTTTCAATCGGTCGACCCTTCTGCGGATAGGGAAATTCAAGCTATCAATCGGTCGACCCTTCTGCGGATAGGGAAATTCAAGCTATCAATCGGTCGACCCTTCTGCGGATAGGGAAATTTAAGCTTTCAATCGGTCGACCCTTCTGCGGATAGGGAAATTCAAGCTTTCAATCGGTCGACCCATCTGCGGATAGGGAAATTCAAGCTTTCAATCGGTCGACCCTTCTGCGGATCGTATGCATACGATCCGCAGAAGGGTTGACCGACTGAAAGCTTGAATTTCCCTATAATCACCTTGTGAGTTTGTCTGTCCGTCCTTCCATCAATGGCACATTGTACTATAATTATCAATCATATGCTGGGCCCAGCTGTTCAAAGCATTGTTAGCTTGTCGAGCTCGTTAATGACAAATTCGTTAACTGTTTTAGCTAAGGTATATTGATATTTTTGCTGCAAAAAAAAAAAAAAAAAAAAAAAAAAAAAAAAAAAAATGCGAATAGCTTGCTACTCGAATTTTTGTCAGCAAAACATATTAATGTATTTGCCATATTTCAACAACAAAAAAAAATAATAAATAAATAAATAAAAAATAAATAAATAAAATAAAAAAAAATAATAAATAAATAAAATAAAATAACTACACGGTAGGTAAAAGCTTCGTTAAATTGTAACCATCTGGATCCTGCTAATTAGACACTAATAATGTTTTAATGGGAGGTGGAAGTGACGTGTTCTAGCAGAAATGCCCGATGGAATGATATACATTGTAGATCCCGTCAAAATGCTCTTGAATGTCATTTCTTCTCTATTATTTAACCCTTAAAGCGCCAATCACAACAATTGTCGTCTGTTTTGTCTTCTGTCGGTTACTTTAAAAGTCATTATTGCAAACAGTGTGGACCCAGATCAGACTGCCTATATGCAAAATGTAAGTTTGAAAAGTTTGCAAGAAGATGCAGCAGATGACATAAGCAGACGACATTTTCAGATGCAGATTTTCTGGGCGCTTTAAGGGTTAACCCTTAAAGCGCTAAGAAAAATTGTAGCAAACATTTTAATTATTTGATTTATTTTTCAGAAAAAATAGACAGTTAATCTTATTCGTCTGTAAAACAGACGAGTCACATGAAATGTTAAGCATTTTATCTCTAAATGATATTTTAAAAAATAGTCGGCTGCTGCAGCTGTGATTAGCACTTTATTTGGTTACATTTTGAGATTTATGTAAGGAAAGTAAAACATGCTACTGCTGTAATTCAGACATGTATTAACGCTAAGCACTCTTGGTAAAATTTTCAGCAGACTGTTACATTTTGAAATATTTTCATTCTATTTCCCAGAAAACAGGATTTGATATTTCATGTAAACTTTCTCCAATAGAGACAATTTGCACGAAATGCCAAATCATGTTTTCTGGAAATTAGAATAATATCACCAATTTGTCGTCTGCCGAAGCAGACTAGAGAGCTGTAAAGGTTAAAAAGCAAGTAATTACACGACGTTTAAAATGAATGTGAATGAGTAAAAGTCTTAAAATTCAAGACATTTTTATATTGAAACTGCAAACCATCGTCATAAAAATTAGATACTATACGCGGATTTCAGTCAGAGACATATTTGAATAAAGGTTAATGAATTTTCTTTTAATTTTGCAGGACAATTGAACATTTTATTGTTCTTTTTATTAGCAAACAAATAAAGAAAACGTTCCTAAAATTTACAGATTTTTATTGAAGCTGTATTAATAATGAACATGTCATACATGAATTCACGCGAAAATGGTGTATTTAAATTATTATTTATATTCTGTTATTGTTTCATATAACTCCTTCACCATTTCAACCCTAAGTTTCTGAAGTGGACTCTTCCAGCCTTGAGTTTAAACGTGTTGAAGGGGTTAGTGTATGAAGAGGGCTAAATACGAAACTTGAATCGTGTGGGGAATGTAGGGGGAGGGGTGGGTTTAGTTATGGGACTTGGCCCCGTTCCTGCACTGAACAATAAAACAATATCAATAGATTGTGATACCTCAGAAGCAATAAAAATACGTTTCTGATTTAGATATTTGTTCAACGCTTATTAATCCTTTTTATTCCCATATACAGACCAATACAGATACCTTTGCAAACAGTGCAGATCGTTACGAGCCGTCTCATCTGGAGGATCTACTCTATTTGCACAGGCATCTATTTGGAAGGGGTTAGTGTTTGAAGAGGGCAAAATACATGTACGAAACTAGGAAAACTTTTCCTCGTAAATGTGAACAGGTTAATCTTTCAGTGCAATTTCGAGTGTGTGTGTATGGGGGAGGGGGGGGGGGGGTGGTAGGGAGGGGGGGGGGAATGCGGGGTGGGGGGCTTAGTCGTTTGGTTGTGGGACTTAGCTCCGTTCTCGCACTAGACGTCAAAACAGTATCAGCAGATTTTCGTACCTCAGTAGTATTTCTTTTTATGATTTAAGTATTTTGTGTAAAAGGTTATTAAACCCTTTCATCCCAACAAATACCTTTTGCAAATAGTGCAGTGTTACGACTTAGTCCTATCCGACAATCTGCCTTGGCAGATTTCGCATAGCTTGTAGGTATATATTCATTCTCTGAAAACTGCGTTAGAAAGTCGACTCTTTGGCTCAGTGGTTAGAGCACTGGGTTTTTATCCGGGCAGACCGGGATTCGAATCCCACGGTAGGCGGGAAATTTTTCAGCTATGCTTCATCCCTTTGTTACGGCTTTTATGTTGTAAGATTGGGGGCTCGTCCGGGGTTGGACTTTACTTCGCCGAAAATAGCTTTGCGTCATCATAAATGATGACTTCCTTGAAGAGGGAGAGTGTTACGACCTAGCACTCCTACCTTCGGTTATCTGCCTTGTCTGTTGATAGCGTCATCATTGATAGATGATGGCCGATTAAGAACACTATCAAAGTGTTCAGCCCATCTTTTCAAGACAGCCTCTTTGTCAGTCAGAAGACTAGTTCCATCTACACTGAGAATAGGGGTTGTTCCTGAGCTATGGGGACCATAAACTGTCTTTAGTGCATCAAAAAAGTTCTTCCTATCCTTTATATCTGCAAAAGACTGGATTTCATCAGCCTTACTGCTCAGCCAGGAGTCTTGCATATCTCTGAGCCTGGTCTAGACTGTCTTGCATATATTTGAACATGCCGCCTTATTAATTACTGAGCTGGTACCATTAAGGTATGCCTTGTGTTCTTGGTTTTTCCCTTCAAGGAGGCCCTGGATTTCTTCGTCATTCTCGTCAAACCAGTCTTGGTGTTTTCGAGATACTTGTCCTAGAGAATCCATTGCTGAAGAGTGGACAGTGTCTCTTAAGACTGTCCAATTCTCTTCTGGATCATCTGAACGTAGTTCTATTGCATCTTATCGGCTGCAGATATCATTGATGAAGGTTTGCCGCTTGCTGTCTTGTTTCAGATTGGAGACATCCAGTCTCTTTGGCACTTTTTTGCCCTGTGGTCGCCGTGCAGCCTGAATGCGCAGGTTCAGTTTGCTGACAACAAGCCTGTAATCTGTCCAGCAGTCTGGACCTTTCCTTCCCTCGTACTATGACATAATCAATGAGATGCCAGTGTTTGGAGCGAGGATGCATCCATGACGTCTTGTTGCGAGTTGGCAGACGGAAGACTGTGTTAGTGATCAGCAGTTCATGCTCTGCACACTAGTTCAAAATGAGGAAGCCATTGCTGTTGCACTTTCCCATTCCTTCAGTCCCAATCACTCCTTCCCAGGTTTGTGGTCTATGCCCACTCTAGCACTGAAGTATCCCAGGAGGATGAGTTTGTCTGTCCGGGGTGTAGCAGAAATCACAGTATCCAGATCATCATAGAACTTGTCTTTGACCTCATCTGGGTTGATCATTGTGGGTGCATAGGCACTTACAATAGTTGCATGCCTCTTACCAGATAAGGGAAGTCTCAGCGTCATCAGGCGGTCATTTATGCCTTTTGGAAGTCCTGAGAGCTTACTAACAAGCTGTTATTTGATAGCGAAACATACTCCTGCTTCATGCCGCTCTTCCTTCTTGCGTCCACTCCAGAAGAAAATGTAGCCAGCACCAACTTCTTTTAATAGCCCTTCCTCTGCAAGGCGAGCTGCAATCTCGACAACAGACTACCACAAGTGGAATGTAATCTGCTGTTTCACGAGTGCTCAACCGTCTCTGAAACAGTGAAAGCAATAAAACTTCTGTCATCTGTCATCCAGGATCAGATGCAATACCTGCTGAGATCTACAAAGCAGGAGGAACTCCAGTTGCAAAGAAGATGACAGAGTTATTTCACACTATGTGGAGAATAGAAGCCATCCCTCAAGAATTCAAGGATGCGTCAATTATCCACCTATTCAAACGGAAAGGGAATCCTCAGTTGTGTGATAATCGTCGTGGCATCTCTTTATTGTCAATTGCTGGGAAGATCCTAAACCGACTGAATGAACACCTTGAACAGTCAGGGCTTCTACCAGAAAGCCAGTGTGGATTCAGAAAAGACAGAGGAACAATTGACATGATCTTCACAGCAAGGCAGCTTCAAGAGAAATGCCAGGAACATGACCTTTATTGGCCTTACTAAAGCATTTGATACAGTCAGTCGTGAGGGTCTTTGGAAAATTATGGTGAAGTTTGGCTGTCCGACCAAGTTCATAGCGATGGTTAGACAGTTCCACGATGGTATGCTTGCACGGGTCCAAAATGATGGCGACTTTTCTGATCCATTCCCTGTGACAAATGGTGTCAAGCAAGGCTGTGTACTAGCCCCAACTCTGTTCAGCATGATGCTCTCTGCCATGCTCAAAGCTGCTTTCCAGGATAGTGACAATGGTATACCTACTAGGTATCGCTTTGATGGAAAGATTTTTAACCTAAGAAGGTTGCAAGCCCAATCCAAGGCGCAGACAGAGGTGCTAGACGAGTTCCTCTTTGCTGATGACATGGCAAAGGGTGCTCCAACAGAAGAGAAGATGCAAAAAGGTGTAAAACGAGTATCTGACTCCTGTGACAGCTATGACCTCACAATCAGCATCAAAAGGACCGAGGTGGTTTATCAACCAGCACCTGGCAAGCCTTACAAGGATCCCACCATTACAGTGAAAGGTCAAAGATTGCAAGTGGTAGAAAAGTTCACCTACCTTGGAAGCACATTGTCAAGAGTCGTGCACATTGATGATGAAGTCAATGCCAGGATTGCTAAAGCTAGTGCAGCATTTGGCCGGCTACGTGGTAGCGTTGGGATCGAAGTTGAATCAGGCTTGACACAAAACTGAAAGTCTGCAAAGCTGTGGTGCTGCCAATACTATTGTATGCATGCGAAGCACGCCAAAAGACTGAACCACTTCCATACACGCTCTCTTAGAAAACTTTTAGATTAAGTGGTAAGACAGGATTTCAGACACAGACGTCCTGAAAAAGGCAGGGATGCAGAGTGTACATACTCTTCTGAAAGTGGCACAGTTAAGATGGACAGGCCATGTTACCAGGATGCCAGAGGAACGTTTGCTAAAGAAAATTCTCTATGGAGAACTAGAAATGGGCAAACGCTCCCATGGTGGTCAGAAGAAGCGATACAAAGACACTCTCAAAGCCTCTCTCAAGGATTTCAACATACCAACAGAGTCGTGGGAACAAATTGCACAGGAGCAAAGTGGCGAGGCCTCATCAGAAGAGGTCCTAGTGAATATGAGACAAAACGAATCAGCGAGCAGAAACGTGCACAGCGCAAAGCCTCACCAACAGAGCTGTCTTGCTCTGATCACTTTTGTTCCATCTGCAAGAGACAGTTTAGAGCTAGAATTGGTCTAATCAGCCATCTTAGAACACACAAACAGTAGCATTTCTCGCATGTGATTAAGATTGGTCATTGTCAGTAATGAAGATTTCGCATAGCTTGTAGGTATATATTCAATCTCTGATAACTGCGTCAGGGAGTCGACTCTTTGACTCAGTGGTTAGAGCATTGAATTTGTATCAGGAAGACCGGGTTTGAATCCTACGTTAGGCGGGATTTTTTTTTTCAGCTATGCTTCATTCCTTTGCTGTGGCTTTCATGTCGTAAGACGGGGACTCGTCCGGGATCGGACTTTACTTCGCCGAAAATGGCTTCGCGTCATCATAGATGATGACTTCCTTGCAAAGGATGGGTGTTACGATCTAGCACTCCTACCTTCGATAATCTGCCTCGGCAGATTTCGCATAGCTTGAAAATATATATTCAATCTCTGACAATTGCGTCAGAGAGTTGACTCTTTGGCTCAGTGATTAGAGCATTGGATTTTTATCCGGGCAGACCGGGTTCGAATCCCACGGTAGGCGGGAAATGTTCTTAGCTATGCTTTATTCCTTTGTACGACTTTCATGTCGTAAGAGCAGATCGTTACGAGCCGTCTCATCAGGATCTACAGTGTTTGCCATTCTGTTATTGATTTTTGACGGAACCCCCTTTTTGCAACAATGAATGTGTTTAAATTCAGAGATGGAAGAGTCCATTTCATAAACTCAGGGATGAAAGGGCTACTATAGCGATACTAGAAACGGACAATTATTATGAATTCTGGCAAAGAATGACAAACAGGGCCCAGATTTTCAAAACTAACGATGTCGTTAGTTAACGCATCATTAAAACGTTGATCAATAAATGTGCATGACATATACGCTTACATTTGGCTGAAAAAAGATGTGAGTAGCTTTTGCAAAAACTACTCACTTTTTTCAGTAAAAACACCTGTGGATTAGATATTGTACTTATAAGAACAGTTAACATTTTGACCACTAACGAGCTTGTTAATGTCATAATGTTTTAAACAACTGGGCCCAGAAGTTTTGGCGTGGGCTTCGCCATCTTCTTGCATTCAGTTAGACCTTGGGCCGGCTATAGACCCCTCACTCGCCCCCAGGGGGCGAATTTTGTACACTATAATTTTCTGAAACCACATTATATAAGAAACAAAATGACACATGTTAGCCCTCTTGCGATAAGGGCGTTTGCTTGCGTGTAACAGCCGTGTTAGCATCGTTACCCACAAAACAATGAAAAAAATTGATAAATACTAATATCCTTATTCTTGCTTACTAGCATGCTATTTGCTACCAATGCATATGGTTTTATAGAGACACGTAATTCAATATGTTGAGCTGTTAATGACTAGTTTTATAACTGTTATATATGTTACTAAAAGTCATAAACCTCATATATATGTTTCCTGATACAACGTTTTGGAGAGTTATGACCAGTCAGTGACTAGAAGTTTAATCAAATGCTGTTTAACAATAGATTAACACTATTTGTCCTCGTATGTACATCAAGAAGTAAAAAATAAACCAGCTAAACTAAGCAAATTACAAAAGAAACGACAGTTACTTTAAAATAGCCTTAACTTCTTTTCTAAAAAGTATCGTTATTTCAAACTTCTAAACATCTTATTTGCTGAAGTCGCATTTAGTATAATGTATTCAACTATCTATTATGATTGGTTTAATGCATTATATACTTCGAATAAAAGCTTTATAAACTTCTTAATATTGTATATGTTACTGTTTGAGTGATACTTTATCTACATTAAATAAATGGCTGTGGATACTTTGTACACAAAGGTGAAGGGAAATCAGCTCTATAATTCTTTTAATAACAAACATAGTATATTATTTCTCAGATTCCTTTATAGGTTGGTGAATTAAGTGAAATAAAACTCTCGCCAATCTTCTGCTGGTGTATTGGATTGATAATTTTATCTTTAAATAGTAAAATGTACACTGTAACAAATACAGAAATAGCCCTTTTTTCATTATGCTACATGCTATGAGCTCTCCATTGCTAATGTTGTATGCATCATCACGGAAACATGCCTATGTAATTTTGACCCCCTTAAACCCCACTTTTATATAGTAAAACTGGGGTTTACAGGCGTATACATTATTTTCTTATTTCTGATCAAAAACATAGATTGTGGGTACTCGTTAGAACCGCCTCGGCGAGGCGGTTCTAACGAGTACCCACAATCTATGTTTTGAGCAGAAATATGAAAAATATCAGGATTTTTATCTGAAAACTGTCAGGTCTTTTGGTGGTGAAATTTTCAATATATTTGAATAGGTCTATTTTCGTAATATAAAGCTGATTTTCTAAAACTTAACTCCATCTAGACTTCCAGAAATATTGCACAATTAATTCTGTTACACACGTTATATGTCAGTTTAAGTGTTGTATTATCAGAACACTGTTTCCTACAGACAGTGTTTGCAGGAGAAATCTCTTCAGTAGACCTCCATCAATGAAAATACTGTATAATTTCCTAATGCCAGCTAAAAAGCATGAATAAAGTGAACATATTATTCTGAGTGCACAACTTATTCCAGGAGAACTATTTCAATACTTGATTTTACATAAAAATGCAGTGGTTATCAGGCTGATAATAACATCATCCATATATCAACGTAGACTGGCTCCTGTCTAACTGATACATAAATCAACATAAAAACTATTTATATTTTACAAAAATCCGATCTTTTGGATATATATATATATATATGTATTCCAAAAGATTGGATAATATATATGTGAGTTTCTGACTGGTAAGTGAGAAGATATGTGTAGAAAAAGAGTCTGGGAGGAGTATTTTACCTTTGTTAGATTAGAAATGTAAAACTCATAGCCTGGTGCCAGGCTAATGTCGACGCTATATATATATACACTTCTTCTGTCCCTACCCCTGATATACCTTTTATTTCTAGATTATTTTGATGCCAAGATATGATAAGGTATTTTATTGTCACTTTTTATTTCCATTGCAATTTCAGAAATGACAATGACCTTGTACCTGCTGATGGTCAATGATTCTGTTAAGGTGAATAGTTTACTACCAATCTAAAAGCATTTGCAGATATTATCATTTACCTAACATGTCTGGTAACGTATTTAACACAACTGTAACAGCTAGACTTTTACAACTTTTATTGTGCATCTAAAGACAGACTCTACCAAAATAAGACAAAACAATGAGTTTTCATAAAAATTATAAAAGTCCCATGTTTAAGCGTTTTCCTACTGCCCAGACACTTATCAGACGTCAAACTTACATATTTGAGACATACTCTGGTGCTTAAAATATAACTTCTGCTGCTCAGAACGCATATTCTGACACTACAAATAGCTTTTCTAGGTCCTTTCACAGAGTTTATTTCAAAGTCATATGTAAATATGTAATGCTGACTGACTTTATGACTCCCTCATAATCTTATAAAAGAAAAACTAAATAATTTATTTGAATGGACATTTCATAGAGAAGATTCCCTCTACCTTCAATGTAATGTAAGAAATGCTTTTTTCACTTCTGAAGTGCATAAAAATTACACATTATAGACATATCAGAAAGTATGTGAAACTCTCACCTTTCTACCTGACAACATTTATATAAGATTTGGTGCTAAGTTATTTAGACAAATTGTGGGTATTCTGATGGGTACGAATTGCGCGCCCCTTGTGGCTGATTTGTTCTTGTTCTGTCATGAAAGAGACTTCATGATGTCTCTTTCTGAAGAAAAGCAATCTGAAGTAATTGAAGCTTTCAGCTCGACGTCTAGGTATTTGGACGATTTATTAAATATTGACAATAACTACTTGAACAAATTGTGGGTATTCCGATGGGTACGAATAGCGCACCCCTTGTTGCTGATTTGTTCTTGTTTTGTTATGATAGAGACTTCATGGTGTCTCTTTCCGTTGAAAACCAATCTGAAATCATTGAAGCTTTTAGCTCGACTTCAAGATATTTGGATCATTTATTGAATATTGACAAAAAACTACTTCGACGGTTTAATCAGTCAAATTTACACCCCAGAACTTCATTTCAATGAAGCTAATCCTTCTGATACCGAAGCCGCGTTTTGGGATTTACATTTATCTATTGTAGATGGGTTTGTTTCCTGCAAAATGTATGATGAACGCGATAATTTTGATTTTGAGATTGTAAATTTTCCTTTCTTGGATGGTGATGTTCCTCGTGCGATATCCTACGGTGTTTATATTTCACAATTAATTCGATTTGTCAGAGTGTCTAGTCATGTAACTGACTTCAACACTCGTAATAAATTGCTAACTGCTAAACTTCTTAATCAGGGTTATCGGTATCATAAACTACGTAAAGCCTTTTCTAAGTTTTATAGACGTCATTCCGATTTAGTTTCTAAATTCAATGTTGGACTTAAATCTTTTCTGCAACAAGGCCGATCGGAACCCGAATTTTATGGTGACTTAGTATATAAATTCAGAAAAATGTATGCTTGCAATGATTTCAGTACCCAATTTTGTAAAATCATTCTTCGATATAAAAAGACTGGGTACAACATAAATGTTATACGACAGACTGCATGCATGGTTGTTAACCAAATCACGGTTAATAACTTTGCTTCCCTTTTTAATTGCACGCCGGCGAGTTAGGCCTCAGATACTATGATGGTTCCAGCGTAAAGGCTTACTTGAAATTTAATTTTGGGTAATGTTGGTTGGTACTTGATGCTCTATCTTTGGTCGGGCCCACCGGAGTCTTACTGTTGGTTTTCTTTTGCTCTAGCATTTCAGTTGTTTCGCGCTGTCGAGTCCTCATCGTCGTTTCATCTCTGTAATTTGTTGATTTTTGTGTTCTCGGAGATGTAGCACTGATGAGTTAGGAAGCCTTCATGCGGACTAAACAAGTTATGTGTTTAAACCGCGGCAGAAGTAAGGGCGAGGATTGTGGCCACGTAGAATCGATTTAAGCCCCCTAGTGAAATACTTTTCACTGACCGTTCCAAGGCGGTTCTTCTGTCATGATTTATTTTTGTTAAAGTCTTTGAATGTGTGTGTCGCTTACATCTTTTTGTTTTGGATAGCCATTTGGCCACTTTGTGGGAAAGTAACTGTCCGTTTGGCTTTCTGCTGATGATTTCCATTAGGGTCCAGTGTTTGTGTTTCTTTCCCTTTGATGTCTCTGATGGGAGGTGTGGGATAATTGTATAGATTCCTGGTCATTGCCTTCCTTTCCATTAAGCTAATTACATCCAATAATATTGCTCTGTGTTTTTCTTCACGCGTTTTAGCTAGGTACCGGTAGTTTATGTTATATGGTAAAATAGGAGAATGTACAGATATATGCATGAAACAGATGAAAATCAAGTTAAAGCAACAGTGTTTGTTGGAGGGAAATCATATTACCATAAGGCAAAGTGTTATATAATTAACTTTATATTATCTTAATGTATTTAAGGCGCTGCATGACAAAACTAATAGTTAACTTGTGCAACTGGCGAAGACTCAGATCAGCCTGGTTGTCCACTCAGTCTGATCAGTCTTTGCAGTCTCCATAAAAAAAGCTGAGGTCCTTTGCTATTCAATGAGCGCACAGGAAAGACATTGACCAGCCATCGCTGTATTCACAGGCCCTATATGTCATGTGCCAGCTTACCAGGACTACATGTAAATGCTACTCTGGTATGAAATACACGCACTTCTTTGCATGAGACTATGCGTGTACCAATATTGTTTACTCAGAAATAATGTTTTATGTTACTTAGATTAAGCATTAACAGAAAGACTTTGTGGTCAACCTCATGATGTTTCATGCTTTTTAAATAGATCTGAAGGTCATAGATAAAAATCATAAACAAAAATTAGTGTATTGAGCTATAATTTGGATCTTCTGAATATACCGATAAACTTCTTAAATTGATATGCATTGTTTATCTGGATTGCAGATCAATTTATTATCTATATAATACACCTGGGCCCAGTTGTTCAAAGCGTCGTTAGCTTAACAAGCTCGTTAAGGGTCATTTCGTTAACTGTTTTAGCGGATTCAATATACATTATTTTGATATTTTTTGCTGAAAAAATGTGAATAGCTTTTGCCTTGCAAAAGCTACTCACATTTTTTCAGCAAAAAATTCAGCATATTTGCGTATCACTCAATTAAAATTTTAACGAATCGTTAACTAACGACATCGTTAGTTTTGAACAACTGGGCCCTGATAATGTAACAGAATAGATAAGTCAAAAGTACCGTTTTTATCCTTTAATTCTGCAAAATCTTGTTTTAAAACCGAGTAATAATTCAAGAGATAAAAGTAAAGGTAAAGACCTTTACAGAAACAAATATCCCTTAACATTAAGACATTGAGGTGTTACATATGTTGCCACTGAAAAAATATTAAGCAAAATCATATGAGGGTCTGATATATAATTCATCTGTAGCCATTTATTTAGACGTAAAGAAATTATAAGCATTTGCTATAAATTGAAAAGTTCAGGACAGTAGTCAGTATTTTATGTAAAAGTAGCCTTGATACGAGCAACTTTACTGTTAACAGTATTAAATGATTATAACTGTTAAAGAATATTGACATTAAATTTGCAGTTTTGTAAATGCTTACAAAAACTTCTAAATGATACAAAACAGAGACATTAAATACTGATGATGAAGATTACCATACAGAATACCACCAAAGCCCACAGTGTTTAAATATTTTAGACGTTACCTACGTTACTATGGGCAGAATGATACGGCAGAGACATTTACTGCGCCTTTGTATCTTATATTACTAAGCTTCTTAAATAAGAATTCACTTTATTTGTACAAATTTTTGGCTGCATTTGATATATTATTATGTGAGCATGATTTGTTCAATGTTACATTTCACAGAGGGGTGACTTTGCTTCACAGCCAATAATTTACAAGTACAAAAAAGCTAGAGAGACACTATTTGTAGTTTTGGAAAAGGATATAGAAGATCATTATCAGAAATTACAATCTTAAGGCCACAAAGGCAAAACACAATCTATGAAAATATGAGTTAAAATACTTATTTCTGAAGGATACGTTAGAAAATGTAACATACGTAACGCCATGTAAGGCCAAAAAGAATTTTCAGACACCACGTTTTGTAGCATTCTGTTTTGGTCCATTAAAAATTCGGATTTGAATAAAATAAATCCAGAAGTTATCGTGCATCAAGTCTGTCTACGCATGATTTTTCCGTGCTTTATACTACATACCTCATAATCTTATAAAACAATTTAATGATTTAATTGAATGGACATTTCATAGGGAAGGTTCCCTCTATCTTGCATGTAACGAAAGAAATGCATTTTTTCACTTCCGAAAAACATAGACATTATACATTATGGTCATGTCAGAAAGCAAGTGAAGCTCCACCCTTTCTATTTTATAATATTTATAAAAGATTTGGTACTAAGCTATTTAGACAAATTGTGGATATTTCGATGGGTACGAGTTGCGCACCTCTTGTGGCTGATTTGTTCTTGTTCTGTTATGAAAGAGACTTCATGATGTCTCTTTCTGTAGAAAAGCAATCTGAAGTAATTGAATCTTTCAGCTCGACGTCTAGGTATTTTGACGATTTATTAAATATTGACAATAACTACTTCGATGGTTTGATCAGTCAAATTTATCCTTAAGAGCTTCAATTGAATGAAGCAAATTCTTCTAAAACTGAAGTCCCGTCTTTGAAGTTGCATTTGTCTATTTTAGATGGGCTTGTTTCATGCAAAATATATGATAAACACGATGATTTTGATTTTGAGAGTGTAAATTATCTTTACTTGGATTGGGACGTTCCCCGTCCTACGGTGATTATATATCGCAACTAATTCGGTTCGCCAGAGTGTCTAGTCATGTTACTGACTTCACCACCCGAAATAAATTATGAACTGCTAAACCAGTTCGAGCCTCAGACTCAATGACGGCCTCTTTGTAAAATTTTAACCAGTGGACTGGGGCTTGACGATATGTCTTTGGCTTGGCCCGCCGTGGTTCAACTACTGGTTTTCATTTACTCTGGCGTACAGTGGAGTTGGCCATGAGTGCTCGTCTTTGTTTATTATTGTGATCATTTTGATTTTTATGTTTTCGCTTTGGTGCATTGGCTGAGTTGGGAGCCTTTATGCGAACCGAATTCTTATGTATTTCTGTATTAAGGGTGGCATCGGGACCCTGGGTGAACTTAGCTTGCTGTAAAAGTGCTTTAAATCCCCCGGTGGTTTACTCTACTGACCGTTCTAAGGCGGTGGCCCCGGTGTTAGTCTTACTCTTTGTTGCTTCGTGGTTTATTCTACCAGGCGATTTGTTGTATGTCTTACCGAGTGTCATTTGGTTCTTGTGTTTTTTTCAGTCTTTTTAATATTGCGATTACCTCGCTTGGGGAAGAGAGAGCTAATCTTAGTGCTTTTCGTGCGTTTGTTCGATTTGTGCTTGTTTGGATTTGTCGGTTTTCTCTTCCTCTTGGTGTCTGGGAAGGGCTACGTTTTGTGATTGTGGCACTCCCTGGACTTTTCTCTTACCTTTTATTCTAAATGGTGTCTGGGAAGGGCTGCGGTTTGTGATTGTGGCACTCCCTGGACTTTTCTCTTACGGTTTTTCATCTGTAACATAAACTCCGCAAAGCCTTTTTTATAGACGTCATTTCGATTTAGTTTTAAAATTCAATGTTGGTCTTAAATCTCTTCTGCAACAAGGCCTATCGTAACCTGGATTTATGGTGACTTAGTATGTAAATTCAGAAAAATATATGCCTGCAATGATTTTAGCACTCAGTTTCTAAAATCAATCGTCGATATATAAAGACTGGGTATAACGTTATTTTAATACGACAGACCCCATGCATGGTAGTTAACCCAATCACGTTTAATAACTTGGCTTCCCTCTTTGGTTGCACGCCGGCAGGACGGGCCTCAAACTCTATGACCCGGCCTAAAGACTTTTAAGTTTGTCGGTTGTTTCCTGATGCTCTGGCTCTGGTCGGGCCACCGGAGTCCAACTGTATGTTTTCTTTTGCTTCATTATTTCAGTTATTTCTTGCTGCCGAGTCCTCATCGTTGTTTCATCTCAATATTCGTCTGCACGGACTGAACAAATGTCATGTGTATACTGTCACGTCCCTGTTTTATCTTGAATATATTTTATATGTACATAGTATAAAAAGAAGTTTGTATCGATTTTTATTAACCAGGTTAGATTAATGCATTTGTAATTGGAGCGCTGATTATGATGACAGTTTTACTTTTTAAGCAAGTAGGTACACTTCAGCTTTCAAGTTACGGTATTACGGTAATCACGAGATAGTTATGCTGAGGGTGTATTTGATTATTCACGTCTATATACTTGAGCGGTTACCAGAACACTATATATTCCGAGTGAACCTAGGTTTGGTGATCAATATCTTCACTGTTCTGGGATTGATTTTCGTCTCAAGGCTATCTTTTGAAAGGGGAGACAATTTTCTGTCGTAATTTTGCAGTTTTGTAGCGTTCCGAGAGAAAAATGTTTTTTACTTCATAGTTTTAGCAGTTGCTGTGTGAAACTTTGCACCGTTCGGACAATCGAACAGGTTATTTTAAATCTTGACTATCACGGTATTCTTGTGAATATTATTTTTAGATCTTGAATTTCACGGATAACTTGTGGACACAATGTTTCAAAACGTGCCACATTACTATAAAAGTTCCCTGGTTGAATAGAACGATACACACTACAAATTCATTTCATCGAAGACTGATCCTTGTCTTCCTTTTTCTAATCTTCATGTTGTGTTGTATCTGGGGAATCTGACCATGGTAAGTCAATAATTTATTTTAATTTTATTCTTGCAATATTCTTGCTCGTCTTTACCGCAGCTAAAATTCGAGTAGGTAAATTTATGGCTTTACTACGTTGCGATTTTATGTATCATTCGTACTTACAAACCCGGCATGATAAGTAGATAGACCCTGATCAGATGTGTATACTTTGGTTATATGTGTAGACCCTGATCAGACGAATAAGCCGTGTCGGGTGTGTAAACTATAAACAGAATAGGGAGGTTAAGTTTGATCGATTCTATGGATCCTGATCAGTCTGGTGAGTCTGATAGGTTCTGTAGACCCTGATCAGAATGCAATCATTAATATTTTTATTTGAATAAGATAAATGGATATTACATATTCTCATCTGACATGTACATACCAGACATATACGCTTAAATGTAAGACACAGTTAGGCGTTATGTTGTTATGTTAACCGCACACACCGTACATATACGCGTAAAAGTACGCTACCGTTAGGCGTTATGTTAACTGCATACACATTTATTAGTTAGCGCGATTTACACAAATAACAAAGACTATATTCACCTTGAACACATATACAGAGGTCCTTTTTATTTTAATCACAAGTCTGTTTACTAGAATATTTTACGGTGAAATGGCTCAAGCAGCGAGGAGTCATGTTTGAGGCTATGACGATGGCATGTTGATATTGTACCCAATGATTACGTGGGGACGATATGTGATCGTGTAATCATTGTGGTATAATGGCAGTTATAATTTATTTTAGCCTCTATCGTTCTAAAGGGATTCTTACAGTGGAAGGCGCATAGGTTCTTCCTGTAAGAATGTGTAATCGTCGAGATGCCATTCCTCCGATTAGTTCATACGGATGTCAGATATATTGTGACTGTGTGTCTGCCTGTGTTAGATTTTTTTTTACAATATTATATGTCATTAACAGCGTCCATGTGGTTTTAGGATCTGATTTTGCTATATAATAATCAATTGCAACGGACTTGTCGCATTTATAACATTTGGCGTCACACTCTGTATATCTAGTGGAAATTAATAAGGAAATATCTTGTCATGTTTGATATCGAGAGTTCTAGGACATGATACTTATTTTCAGGTCCCGTATCCATATCCGTATCCGTTTATGTATCTGTTTCACCACTGTTATCGTCACTATGATTGACCATCAAATGTTTTCCGGCAAGTTTTGTTCAAAGTTCTATAGGAACAAGTGTTAGTGATAACCGGAAATATCATGGAGGATACATCCGTGGACAGTTACGTAACTACTTCAAATTTATATTATATTTAATTATGGAAATATAATTAAATAGTTTTTTCAGATTATGAAGTTTAACAGTACCTGTGGATTATGGAAGCTTCGGAACATAGAAATTGTTGGAACATGGAAATTTGAACTTTTAATTATAGTTTTTTTTTTTACTTTTTAAATACATGCTTGTTTTTATTTTACAAAGTGTTGTGTTTATCCTCTGATTGCTTGTGATTGCGTCTAGTCCATCGTCACCGTGCCCAACGCTCGTCCGATCACGTGACAATGGTGTCAGAAGTGGGATCATGGTGACTTTGGACACGTTATTCTAGCAAACAGAGGATCAGATGTATTGTGTTAAATACATTTTGTTGTTTATGTTTTGTATGTAGTTATATGTAGTTATGTGGAATTAGTTACTGTCAAATTATATATATTCCAGAAGGTAATGACAAGCGGGACCATGGTCAATCATGTTGTGTAGTGTGTCCCATGGTGAGATAAACAGATACAGCACAGCAGGCGTGAAGAAAGGATAAGGTCGGAAAAGCTTTTTTGTTTATTTTCCAGTGGTCACTTTTTATCTGTTGACCGTGAATGCCCTTTATATTTTATTGTGGATAAGCTAACGCGCAGGGTTGTGTATGTTCCATCGATAACTCGGAGAGGTGTGATATTAACGTAGTTAATGAGTAATTTTGTGTGGATATATTATGATATAGGCAACGAGGAATGATGTATGGGTTTATTTGGTATTATGGATGCCGTTGGCCTATGATCATTTTTGAGCATTGTTACTGTCCTCTTCTAGAGTTAGTGGATATTGTATTCATATTAGTGGAATTCTTTATTTCGTGTTAGACTTCAGTGTAAACTAAGAGTTAATTTTAGTTTTAGGGCATTTAATTAATAGTGATTTTTCTGAAACTTATCCTATGAAACTTGTGCTTAATTGAAACAAACTTCTTACTATTAATTGTTTCACTGAGACTTAGAGAAATGGAGACCATAGAAAATTTAAAAGCTCAAGGGGAGGCTTTAGGGTACGAGGGCGATGCACTTCGAGCTTTTATAAAGGATCAACAAGATAGGTTACGCGACGAGAGAAAGGCACAGCGTGAGGCGCAAGCACGCGAACGCGAACTTGCGGAGGCTAAGGAAGCACGCGAGCGTGAATTAGCAGAAACGGCGGCAGCGCGTGAATTAAAAGAACGCGAACTCGCGGAGGCTAAGGCCGAGGCTAAGGCAGCACATGAACGCGAGATACAAAGAATGCAATTACAACAAGACATTGAGCAAAAGAAACATATATTTGAAATGGAAAGGTTAGCCGCAGAGCAAAATATAAAGCCGGCAGTGCAGCATAAGGAAGATAAATCTTATGTCACTGCGAAGACCCCAAAAATACCAGCATTTGATGAAGGTAAAGATGAAATGGATTCTTATTTGCTTAGGTTTGAAAGGTATGCTACAGCTCAAAAATGGAAGAAAGAAGATTGTGCTACTAATTTGAGCGCACTTCTCAAAGGTAAGGCACTTGATGTATATGCATTAATGCCTGTAGAAGAGGCATTAAATTATGATATGTTGAAGGCAGCTTTACTCAAAAGATATGAGTTAACTGAAGAAGGATTTAAGAGAAGGTATAAGAAGTGTAGGCCAGATTCAGGTGAAACTTTTCAGCAATTCACCAGCCGTATGAAAAGTTATTTTACAAGGTGGGTAGATATGTCTGGCATTAATAAGACTTATGATGGATTAGCAGATTTAATACTTAGAGATCAGCTTGCATTTATTTGTAATAGAGACCTTGAACTTTTCCTTAGAGAAAGGGAACCCAAGTCACTTGAACAGGCTAGTAAATTAGCAGATCAGTACAAAGAAGACAGATATACTGATATTCTTAATTTGACATTTAAGATCAATGGAAGACCAAGATCTAGGTCAAGGTCGATCACCTTCACCTTCTGTTCGAAGGTATAATCATCAAGGCCCACAGTCTTTTAGAGGGTCATGTTTTATTTGTGGTGATAAAAAACACATAGCTAGATTTTGTCCTGATAGAGCAAAAGGTAATATGAAGGTAGCTGCAACACGAACATATGGTAGAGGTAGAAGTAGATCCCCCTCGAAACATGTGCGTTTTCAGGATCAGAGACAAGGACAGGAACTGAGCGATAACGGGAAATCGGATGGCAACCAGGTATGTGGAGCGTGTTTTATTCATACTGATACAGTTAGTTATGTCCAAGCAAGCAATGATGGCACTAAGGTCTGTCCAGGGATGGAAGATACATTGAAGGTGAGTACTACAGCTCAACCTTCACCCATTTGTAATGATATGAAGACCGTACAGGGTATAATGGGGAACCAAATGGTTAGTGTCTTGCGCGACACTGGGTGTACTGGGGTGATTGTTAAACAATCATTAGTTTCTTCAGAGAATTTGACCGGCAAGATGCATTCATGCATGATGGTAGATAGGACTACATTACAGCTTCCTGAAGCTAAAGTATCATTAGACACTCCTTATTTTAAGGGAGACACACTTGCCCTTTGTATGGAGAACCCTTTGGTTGATGTTATTATAGGTAATATTCCAGGGGCGAGGGATGCTTATGACCCGAATATAAATTGGGTGGCAGCTTTAGCAGTACAAACCCGGTCCCAAGCCAAACTACCTAAACAAACCAAAACATCACTCAAAACCCCCAATATTATCGATAGGGATATTTCACCTCAACAAATTAAGGAAGCTCAAGTTAATGATCCTACTCTGGAAAGAATTCGAAAAGCTTGCGATGAATTAGAAGTTAAAGGTAATGCTAAGTTTTTTCGCAAAAATGACTTGATATACAGACAATTTAGTTCACCTAATGTGGAATTTGGTAAGATTTTTATTCAACTTGTAGTTCCACAGCAATATCGTAAGATGGTAATAAAATTAGCCCATGAGTCAATCCTGTCTGGACATCTTGCAGTGAAGCGGACTATTCAAAAGGTACTATCAGAATTCTTTTGGCCAGGGATAGCAAGTGATATAAAGAGGTTCTGTCAGTCTTGTGACATATGTTAGCGCACTATAGCCAAAGGTAGGAATACAAGAGCGCCCTTAGGCAGTATGCCAGTTATAGATACCCCATTTCAAAGAGTAGCAATTGACTTGGTTGGTCCACTTGAACCCCGTACTGAGAATAGGAATAAGTATATTTTGACGTTAGTTGATTATGCAACTAGGTATCCAGAAGCAGTAGCTCTGTCTTCAATTGAGACCGAAGCAGTTGCAGAAGCTTTAGTTAGTATATTCAGTAGAGTCGGAGTACCGAAAGAAATATTAACTGACATGGGAAGTCAATTCACGTCAGCACTGATGAAAGAGGTAAGTAGACTTTTGTCATTCAAACAGTTAGTTACTTCCCCTTATCATCCCATCTGTAATGGCTTAGTAGAGCGCTTTAACGGTACATTAAAGAAAATGTTGACTAGAATGTGCGCAGAACGTCCGAAAGACTGGGACAAGTTTATAGATCCATTATTATTTGCATACAGAGAAGTTCCACAGGAAAGTCTGGGGTTTTCTCCGTTTGAATTAATATATGGATGGCCCGTGCGTGGACCTATGCAAGTTTTAAGAGAATTGTGGACGAAGGATATCGAGGATCCTCGGGTACGTACTACTTACCAGTATGTTTTAGATTTGAGGGAAAGATTAGAGTCAACGGTAAGTTTAGCACAGCAAAACTTGCAGAATATGTCAAAGAAGTATAAAAAATACTACAATCGGAAGTCGAGGCGCCGACATTTAAAGGTAGGTAGCAAAGTTCTCGTACTTCTTCCGACTAAGACAAATAAGTTGTTGATGAGTTGGAAAGGCCCGTACGAAGTAGTGGAGAAATGAAGTGTCTTAGATTATAGAATTAAAATGGGAAAGAAAGTAAACACTTTCCATATCAATATGCTTAGGCAATACATTGAGAGAGAGGATGATCAACAGACTATAGATGTTCAGGTATGTTCTATTGCAGTATTAGACTGTACTTCGGAAGATACCGAAGATAATATAGAAGGATTAGTAGAATCACCATCAATTTGTGACAATGAGTCAGTTGAACTGTTAAACATTAATCCAGACTTGACAAAAGAGGAACAAAGTCAGGTAAGGCAACTTGTAACAAATTTTACTAGTACATTTACAGGAATACCCGGCTGTACCACTCTGTTGGAACATGACATTAAGTTGACAACAGATACGCCGGTAAGAGTTAAGCAATATCCATTTCCTTTCAATATGATGGAAGCAGCAAAGGATGAGGTAAGAGATATGATCAATTTAGACATTGTAGAACCATCAGAAAGTCCTTACTGTTCCCCTGTTCTTATAGTCAAAAAGAAAGACAATACGAACAGATTTTGCATAGATTTTCGTACACTTAATAAGATTACGGTTTTCGATGCAGAACCGATGCCAAATATGGAGGAAATATTTACGAAAATAGCAGGTCATAAGTACATATCCAAGCTTGACCTTACCAAAGGTTATTGGCAGATACCTTTAACTAAGAATGCTAAGCAATACACAGCTTTTCAAACACCAGTAGGACTGTTACAATTTAAAGTTCTACCTTTCGGTTTAGTAACAGCTCAAGCTTCCTGTAGTAAACTGATGAGGAAACTGCTGAAAGGTATGTCTAATATAGACAATTTTGTTGATGATATCATCATATTCACATCTACTTGGGAACATCATATGCAAGTATTCGAGGAATTATTGAAGCGACTAAGAGATGCCAATTTGACTGTGAAACCAAGTAAATGTTTCATTGGTTTTCAAAATTTAGAATGTCTTGGTCATTTGATTGGTGGTACACTTATTAGGCCCTGCCCTGATAAGATTCTAGCAATTGAAAAAGCAGAAAGACCTGTTACCAAGAAACAAGTACGTTCATTCTTGGGACTTGTAGGATTTTATAGATCTTTTATTCCTAATTTTTCTCATATTGCCGCACCTTTGACGGAACTTACAAAAAAAGGTGAGTCCAATAAAGTACACTGGGATGAACCACAACAGAGAGCATTTGATTCATTGAAGAAGGCGTTGACAGTTCAACCTATTCTTAAAATGGCCGATCTGTCAAAACCATTTACTTTACAAGTAGATGCCTCTAATGAGGGATTAGGAGCTGTCCTTTTGCAAGACGAAGAAGATAAGAAAAGTCCTGTTGCATATGCAAGTAGAAAACTGAAACCTAGTGAAAAATCATATGCAGTAATAGAGAAAGAATGTCTTGCGCTAACCGATCATCAGCCATTAAGCTATTTAAATAAAGCAAAGCTTACAAATTCTAGACTGATGCGATGGGCTTTGGCATTACAGCCATATAGATTTCATATAGTGGCAATACGTGGTGCAGAAAATGTGGGCGCAGATTATTTAAGCCGTGTATGACGTAATATATTCGGCGATATAACGTGACGTAATACTCTAGTGCTACGCACTTCTGTAAGAGGGGAGATATGTCACGTCCCTGTTTTATCTGTACATAGTATAAAATGAAGTTTGTATCGATTTTTATTAACCAGGTTAGATTAATGCATTTGTAATTGGAGCGCTGATTATGATGACAGTTTTACTTTTTAAGCAAGTAGGTACACTTCAGCTTTCAAGTTACGGTATTACGGTAATCACGAGATAGTTATGCTGAGGGTGTATTTGATTATTCACGTCTATATACTTGAGCAGTTACCAGAACACTATATATTCCGAGTGAACCTAGGTTTGGTGATCAATATCTTCACTGTTCTGGGATTGATTTTCGTCTCAAGGCTGAAAATCAATCCATCTTTTGAAAGGGGAGACAATTTTCTGTCGTAATTTTGCAGTTTTGTAGCGTTCCGAGAGAAAAATGTTTTTTACTTCATAGTTTTAGCAGTTGCTGTGTGAAACTTTGCACCGTTCGGACAATCGAACAGGTTATTTTAAATCTTGACTATCACGGTATTCTTGTGAATATTATTTTTAGATCTTGAATTTCACGGATAACTTGTGGACACAATGTTTCAAAACGTGCCACATTACTATAAAAGTTCCCTGGTTGAATAGAACGATACACACTACAAATTCATTTCATCGAAGACTGATCCTTGTCTTCCTTTTTCTAATCTTCATGTTGTGTTGTATCTGGGGAATCTGACCATGGTAAGTCAATAATTTATTTTAATTTTATTCTTGCAATATTCTTGCTCGTCTTTACCGCAGCTAAAATTCGAGTAGGTAAATTTATGGCTTTACTACGTTGCGATTTTATGTATCATTCGTACTTACAAACCCGGCATGATAAGTAGATAGACCCTGATCAGATGTGTATACTTTGGTTATATGTGTAGACCCTGATCAGACGAATAAGCCGTGTCGGGTGTGTAAACTATAAACAGAATAGGGAGGTTAAGTTTGATCGATTCTATGGATCCTGATCAGTCTGGTGAGTCTGATAGGTTCTGTAGACCCTGATCAGAATGCAATCATTAATATTTTTATTTGAATAAGATAAATGGATATTACATATTCTCATCTGACATGTACATACCAGACATATACGCTTAAATGTAAGACACAGTTAGGCGTTATGTTGTTATGTTAACCGCACACACCGTACATATACGCGTAAAAGTACGCTACCGTTAGGCGTTATGTTAACTGCATACACATTTATTAGTTAGCGCGATTTACACAAATAACAAAGACTATATTCACCTTGAACACATATACAGAGGTCCTTTTTATTTTAATCACAAGTCTGTTTACTAGAATATTTTACGGTGAAATGGCTCAAGCAGCGAGGAGTCATGTTTGAGGCTATGACGATGGCATGTTGATATTGTACCCAATGATTACGTGGGGACGATATGTGATCGTGTAATCATTGTGGTATAATGGCAGTTATAATTTATTTTAGCCTCTATCGTTCTAAAGGGATTCTTACAGTGGAAGGCGCATAGGTTCTTCCTGTAAGAATGTGTAATCGTCGAGATGCCATTCCTCCGATTAGTTCATACGGATGTCAGATATATTCTGACTGTGTGTCTGCCTGTGTTAGATTTTTTTTACAATATTATATGTCATTAACAGCGTCCATGTGGTTTTAGGATCTGATTTTGCTATATAATAATCAATTGCAACGGACTTGTCGCATTTATAACATTTGGCGTACACACTCTGTATATCTAGTGGAAATTAATAAGGAAATATCTTGTCATGTTTGATATCGAGAGTTCTAGGACATGATACTTATTTTCAGGTCCCGTATCCATATCCGTATCCGTTTATGTATCTGTTTCACCACTGTTATCGTCACTATGATTGACCATCAAATGTTTTCCGGCAAGTTTTGTTCAAAGTTCTATAGGAACAAGTGTTAGTGATAACCGGAAATATCATGGAGGATACATCCGTGGACAGTTACGTAACTACTTCAAATTTATATTATATTTAATTATGGAAATATAATTAAATAGTTTTTTCAGATTATGAAGTTTAACAGTACCTGTGGATTATGGAAGCTTCGGAACATAGAAATTGGAACATGGAAATTTGAACTTTTAATTATAGTTTTTTTTTTTTACTTTTTAAATACATGCTTGTTTTTATTTTACAAAGTGTTGTGTTTATCCTCTGATTGCTTGTGATTGCGTCTAGTCCATCGTCACCGTGCCCAACGCTCGTCCGATCACGTGACATATACCGTGGCAGAACTAAGGGCACGGGTTGCGGCCACGTAAAATCGATTGAAGCCTCCCCCACGCCCCTGAGTAATCTTTTACTGACCGTTCCAAGGTGGTGCTTCTGCTGTGGTTTACTATTTCTGTCATTGTATGTCTTTGCATGTATGTCCTGGTGATTTTTTATTTTATTTTTTGATAGCCGTTTTGTACGTCTTTGCATGTATGTCCTGGTGAAATGTTTATTTTTGATAGCCGTTTGGCCAATTTTAGGGAAAGAAACTGTCCTTTTGGCTTTCTGCTTGTAGTGTTTTGATTGTGGTGTCGTTGCTTTAAGTGCGTCCTTCTTCCTTCTTTCCCTTTGGTGTCTTGGAGGGAAGGTGTTAGGTAATTGTATCGATTCTCGATCATTGCCTTCCTTTCTATTGGCATAGTGCAAACGTCACATAATTACGTCATTGTTTGCAGTCTTGTCAACTGGAACAAAAACAAATTTCCTATGGAAGTGCTTTATATATAAGTAGCATTCCATTAAGTATACATGAGACATGACTCAACCTCTTTTAGGAAGAAGAAAATGACTTCTGTATTAAGAGTAGCATCGGGACCCAGGGTGAAGTTGGCTAGCTGTAAAAGTGCTTTAAACCCCACGGTGCTCTACTGACCGTTCTAAGGCGCTGGTCCCGGTGTTAGTCTTACTCTTTGTTGCTTTGCGGTTTAATCTACCAGGCGATTTGTTTTATGTATACCTTTGGTCATTTTGTTCTTGTGTTTTTCTGTCCTTTTATCATTACGATTACTTCGTTCGGGGAAGAGAGAGCTAATCTTAGTGCTTTTTGTACCTTTGTTCGATTTGTGCTTCTTTGGATTTGTTGGTTTTCTCTTCCTCTTGGTGTCTTGGAAGGGCTGCGGTTTGTGATTCTGGCACTCCCTGGAATTTTCTCTTATCTTTTTTTAGTACTTTCTATTAGCCATATACGCTCGTATATTTAACCTATTTCAATATAAAAATACTATTTTAGCTAAACTAAACTTATGAATGTATAAGATTAACATCTGCGTAGCAAACAACATTACGGAAAAAGTTTTTCTACCTTTATGAAAAAAATATCTCTAAATTTAGTGCGGTCTGGCATGTAAATAACTACAACGACATCCGGCTCATCATCGAGATAAGACTCATGCTGATTTTGTCTAAGGAAGAGCTCATTTATCAACTACAGAATAATAAACGGGATGTACAGATTTTGAAAGAGAGTGTTATCTGATATTATCTAGGATCATGAGAAAGCACACAATAAGGGACTATATCTACCATTTGTTAACAAGAAAGACAACATTTGTGACTTACTGTATGCTTCCTGCACAACAAGTCCCTCTTAAAGGAACGAGTTTTCTTCCCTAGGAAGCAAATTCTTTTCATTTTGAGTACACTTCTATTCAGAAGGGAGGCAAATAATTTTGACAGTTACATCCCCTGAAAGTGTTTACATTTACATTGTACAAATTTGTTTTACATGGTAGGGCTCGTGCATCTTCTCGCTAACTCCTTTCCCGAAACCGTTTCACAAAACAAGCAACTACGATAATTAGAACAATTACAATGAATAATATTGCAGTAACGATCAGGGACCATTCATCTGCGCCCCATCCCCGTACACTATTCCTATTGGTTCCGGCTGATAAGGATGATATCTGTTTTATTTTTCTCTCTTTCAATTTAGTGTTTTGGATCCCCATTTCTCTTCCATCAGTTTGCGTTTGGTAACACTTGTGTTTCATCACGTCGTCCACGGCTTCCGTACCTGTCCCGCTGTTGTATTTTTCCTTACACACAAACACCTGTGATCCCCTTTTAAGGTACTCTTGCCCATGCGCATATATTCCTGCTTGCGGGATATATATCCATGCCGCTCTGGAACCCCCTGATCTATCCCTCGTCGTTAAATCGCTTTCGGTAAATTCATTGGCCTCCAGCTTTGTTCTCTTACAGAAACGCATTTCTGTGAAATGTAGTGGGAAGTTACATTCAGTTTGGCTAGCAAATAGGTATTCATTTTCAAGTTTGCTAAGTGGTACACAGTCGATTAAGTCTTCAGCCTTATTGTGTTTAACTGTAACTAAGATGTGGTCGGCGAAATAGAACTGGTTCTCTTGATAGCCAACCTTATAGAATTGTATTTGATTTGAGTATAAGAATTGAAATTTGTCAAGAACATCGTTGTATAGAACAAAGATGTCATCCGGTATGAGAAAATGAAAATTGAATACCAACAGAGACATGTCGCCACTGTCTGTAAGTTTCTTAAGCCAGATAGAATAGACACATAGTTCGATCTTTGGACTTTTAAAGAGACCAACAAGCTCAGTGAAGCGTTTTCTGACAATCGAGGAGTTGCCAGTAATCTCCTGTGGACTGTGTCTTACTGGAGTTTTGATGGTAACTTTTATATAGACTTCACCCATCATTTCTGCATAAATTGTTTGACATCCAAGAACATTTTGTTGATCTTGAGGGCATTCTTCATACCTGCAGTCTGCCTGCAAATTAATAAACGGTAAATGAGTTATTTTGTATTATATTTTGTTTGAGGGTTAAAGATCCTAGATCTTAAGGTAGAATTTCTGCTATTCTCTATAATGGAGACAGCGTTTGCAAATTCATATTTGCTTTCATGCTCACCAAATCCTCCCCCGGAAAAGGTGTCTATTCTAAAAGGAGAGAATTTGCTTCGAATGGGGAGCAAATTGTATCTTGTTAGAGTAGATCCTTTTCAGAAGGAGAAAACAATTTAGACAGAGTTATCTCCCGTTTAAGTAAATTAATTTGCCTCAGCTTCACCAACAGTCATGTTGTCATTTTATGTTACAACTCTTTATGTCACAAATCATTTTGTGTCATTACACATAGCAAATCTTTTATTACCTTTTGTGTTTTCATAATCGTTCATTATGTTTTATTCTGTTATTACATGTCCAAAATCTCTTAATCTGTTTGTGGTCATTACAAGCCCCAAATCTCTTATTCTGTTTTGTCTGGTGTTGTCATTACATTTCAAAATCTCGTATGCTGTTTTTAGTTGTTGTTACATATCATTTATCTCTTGTCATGTTTTGTGTGGTCATTATAAATCACAAGTCTCTTATTCTGTTCGGAGTTGTCATTACATGTCACAAATGTTCTCTTATGTTAGGCATTATCAAAAATCTTTTTTGCTCAGCTTTGTGTTGAAATTACATGTCACCAAGTTCAGTCTTCTTATATTTTTGGTGTCTGGGAAGGGCTGCGGTTTGTGATTGTGGCAACCCCTGGACTTTTCTCTTACTTTTTTTTGATTACACGGGAAAAGTAATCTTTTTTGTCTTGCCATTACAAGTCCCGAAACTATTATTCTGTTTGGTGTTGTCATTGAATATCATAAATCTCTTACTTTGCTTTCTGTTGCCCTTGCATGCCACAGACCTCTTCTTGCGTTTTCTTTTGTCAGTATATGTTACAAATCTTTCATTCTGTTTTTGCTGTTATTACGTGCCACAATTCTCTTATCATGTTATGTATGTCACAAATAGTTTATTCTGTTTTGCCTCTTTTTACGTTTTCTTTTGTCAGTATATTTTACAAATCTTTCATTCTGTTTTTGCTGTTATTACGTGCAACAATACACTTATCATGTTATGTGTGTCACAAGTAGTTCATTTCTGTTTTGTATTCTTATTACATGTCACAAATCTCTTACTATGTTTTGTGTTGTCATAACATTAACAAATTGCTTATTACGTTTTGATGTATCGTTGCATGTCACAAATCTTTTATTCAGTATTGTGTTATGATTTCATGCCACAAAACACAAATTATATTTTGTTTTGACATTACATATCACATTTTTTGTCGTTTTATTGTTACAAGTCACAGACCGCTTTGAATATTCTGTTTGTTGTTGTCATTGAATGTCATAAATCTCTATTTTGTTTTGCGTTGTCATTACATGTCACTAATCACTTATTATGTTTTGTTTTGTCATTATATGTCAAAAATCTTTTATTCAGTTGTGTGATCCGATTTCATGTCACAAATTATCTTTTATTATTATTTCTTTTGTAATTACATGCCACAAATTTCTGTGATTATGTTTTATATTCTTATTATATGTCACTAATCTTTTCTTTTATTTAGATATGCTCAATACAGGTAAAAGAAAAAGTCCAGGGAGTACCTCTTTCATTCTGTTTTTATGCTATCATTAATGTCACAAATATCTTATACTGTTGTAAATCGAATTCCTTACTTTATTTTTTGTCGTCATTACCTTTCAACAATTTCTTATTCTATTTAGTGTTGTAGCTACATGTAAAAATCTTTTATTCTACTTTCTTTTGTCAAAACTGTGTTTTAAAAGCGTGTGTAAAATGTATATTTGTAAGATACTTTTTAAACCACAATTAATTGAATCATTTCTTATCTGTCTACTACGAAGACGTTTAAAATATTTATTTTTAAAATTTTCATCTGAAAGCCTGTCTTATCGAGATTTATGCAAGCCATGTCATTTTCATAACTAAATACGGTAAAGGAGAAATACTTGGTTATTTAGTATACTCAGACATATTTATGTAGTAAAAATGACTGACAGAAAGAATGAAGAAAACAAAAACAGCTGTAGAAAAGCGAAAACGCTGAAATGTTGTTAAATAGTGCATACCCATATATTCACTATATATTATAAAGAACATGTAGCGTATACCTTACAAAGACTTTTTCACGTAATGACATTTAACAAATCTCTTATTCCGCTCTCAGGGAAAGCTGTGTTAGTGAAGTGCCCAATGCGTCTTAGTTTGGTTTGTTTTCGGTAAAAAAAAACTTACCTGGCAGACATATTTACTGTTGGTTGGCATTTAACATGCTTATATATTTTCGCAACAGCCTCTAAAAGTGTTGAAAATGGATAATTAAAGATATCCATGCATGCCACTTTCACGATGCAGAACCTCCCTAGACACTTTAAGAAGGAGAGACGAGGAATAAATAAGGACAACACAAACTCCACATATGAAAAAAGTAAGAGAAAAGTCTAGTGAGTGCCACAATCACAAAAAAAAGGTAAGGAAAAAGTCCAGAAAGTGCTACAATCACAAGCCGCAGCCCATCCCAGACACCAAGAGGAAAAGGCAACAGACAAAACCAAACAGGCGCAAATCGAACAAACGCACGAAAAGCACCAAGATTCGCTCTCTCTTCCCAAACCGAGAAAATTTCAATGCTAAAAGGACTGCAAAATACAAGAACAAAATAACAAAAGGCAAGACTTAAAACAAATCGCCTCATAGAATAAACCACAAAGCAACGAAGAGTAAGACTAACACCGGGACCACCGCCTTAGAACGGTCAGTAGAATAAATCACCGGGGGTTTAAAGCATTTTTTACGGCCAGTCAACTTCACCTTAGGTCCCGATGCTACTCTTTATACAGGAATACATAAAGGCATAAAGGCTCCCAGCTCAGTCAATGCGTCAAAGTGAAAACATAAAAATCAAATTAATCATTATGATAAACAAAGACGAGTATTCATGGCAATTCTACTGTGTGCCAGAGTAAATGGAAACCAATAGTTGAACCACGGCGGGCCAAGCCAAAGACATGTCGTCAAGCCCCAACCCACTGGTTAAAGTTTTATGAAGAGGCCGTCATTGAGTCTGAGGCCCGAACCGCCGTCGTGCAATTAAAGAGTGAAGCATAGCCATCAACAATGATTGGGTTGACAACTAGGCATGCAATCTGCCGCATAATATCTAGGCTGTATTCAATTTAATTAGTTTTCTGAATTGCTCCGAAAAGTTTAATTTTCCCACAATTTTTCTATATTTGTACACTTAGTCACCTTAAAATTCTGTTTCCGATATACTTGCTGCAGAGGTATTTTCAGACTAGTGTTTTCAGAAATAAACTAAAGTCGAACCTCAATGGCTCGAACATCTTTGGGACCATGGGAATTTGCTCGAGACATTGGTAATTCGAGCCACTGAAGGTTAATCATAGCGCTAGGTTAGGAGACAAATCGGAATAAAATATGGATGTCTTTTCGATATTCTATCAAATAAGGGTATGTTGAACGTTTTCATTAGAATCGCCCCATCGCACACAAAATATATATTTTCATGATAAAATAGGAAAAAATCCTAATATATCCCTGAGTATTTGTTTTCTTGAGCTGTCGGAAGAATTTCCTAGGGACTCAAAAATGAGTTCGAATTAGCCATGGTAAACGGGTCATCGGCGTTCGAGATATTGACGTTTTATTGTATATTAAAGTGAAATAGGTACCACACAGCACAAGACCAGCTTCAGTAAAGAGCCTTTGGAAAGAAAAACGAAATGAGTCGTAACGCCAAAAACGTAACCGAATTTTTATGTATTTATGTATTAGGAGTAGCATCGGGACCCAGGGTGAAGTTAGTTAGCTGTAAAAGTGCTTTAAACCCCCCGGTGGTTTGCTCTACCGACCGTTCTAAGGCGGTGGTCTCGATGTTAGTCTTACTCCTTGTTGCTTTGTGGTTTATTCTACGAGGCGATTTGTTGTATGTCTTTCCGTGTGTCATTTTGTTCTTGTGTTTTTCAGTCCTTTTAGTATTGCGATTACCTCGCTTGGGGAAGATAGAGCTAATCTTAATGCTTTTCGTACGTTTGTTCAGTTTGTGCTTGTTTAGATTTGTCGGTTTCCTCTTCCTCTTGGGGTCTGAGAAGGGCTGCGGTTTGTGATTGTGGCACTCCCTGGACTTTTCTCTTACCTTTATTGCAAACTTCATTACTGCTTATGAAGAGTCTCAATAAAACCGAGACTCCTATTTTTTATCAGTAATGTGTTCTTTGTTTCCAAAAGCAACCTTTTAGATTTTTATTATACCGCTAATTATGGAGGTGATTATACATTCAGTCTAAGTAAGTAAAATTGTTTTTACTGTATTCTGGTTATTTATGTTTCTCTAGTCTATTTATACAATGAACCCTCGTTACAACGACAGCATTTGTTCCCAAACATGTTGCCATTTAAATAATTTGCTGTTGTATAAAATCCTTAAAGGACAAAATTTTATATAAGAAAGACATTGTTTTTTTCTTATTTCCTAACAGAACATATGTTTTGGATATTTGTTAGAATCGCCTAATCTTAATGCTTTTCGTACGTTTGTTCGGTTTGTCCTTGTTCAGATTTGTCAGTTTCCTCTTCCTCTTGGGGTCTGAGAAGGGCTTTTCTCTTACTTTTTCTGATATGGGCGCCCAGTGAATATTCATATCTGCCTGCGCATTGGCGCGGTCTGATAAGAATCAGAAATGTATACGGGTTACAAATACAAATTCTGACCCTCTTATTGCAGACCCGTTTCTACATGTATTTTGTTAGAGACTGAAAGAGACTGCCTGTTGTTCATTTCCCAGGCAAATCAGGTCAACCTAATTAAGATATCACGAAAACATGCCTATAAAATATTGATCCCCTTAAACCCCATTTTTCTATAGTAAAAAAAGATTTGTCGGTTTCCTCGTCCTCTTGGGGTCTGGGAAGGGCTGTGGTTTGTGATTGTGGCACTCCCTGGACTTTTCTCTTACCTTTTTTGCATACGACGCCTGTTGTGTTTGTGACGTGTGGTGACCCTAGAAAGTCTCCCCGTACATTCATTTAATGGTGTTATTTTTTCAAGTGCCAGAGTTTGCACTTTAGAATCACCTTTCGTATTCCTCTTCCTCATGATTCTAATTTATACCTCATTGAAGGTTAGATATTTACCGGTATTCGTATCCCGTTTATAACAATTTCTTACTTTACGTTTCTTTGGACTTGTATTAGACTTAGTTATGTATTGTCGGTTGTTGCTATACTCTGTATGCATCGGTCCTACCGCCTGTTTGCATCGCTACTTATGCCTATAATAGCCGGTACGAATACTGCTTTTTATCTAATGGTATTAGTTCCTATACAACTATATGAGTATCACTGACAGATTAAAAATTACTGTTTCTCCTATTAGGCTACATTCTGCGTCTTCTTTACAGATTCCCCGTTCTACTGCTAGATTTAACTCCCTGTTACCTACTGTTAACGTTTCACCTTTGAAACTTCACTCTTTATCAGCTATAAATTTATATGGCGCTTCCAATTATAATATTTTCAGTAATCACCTTAGAATCAGACTTTCTCCAATTAAATCTCCTATACTTCTAAAATATAAGAATCCGTATAAAAGGAACAGTATGTACCCTAATATTTCTAAGTGCAATGCCAAGAGTTGCACCTTCTGCAATCATTTAATTTGTCAGTCAACTATAATTTCCTCATTTAATCATAGACAATTTCAGTTGTAAACAACTCTGATTTAGACTGAAAATCAGAGGATGTTATATATGTTCTCACTTGCAGCGAAGGAGGTTGAGGAATGCAGTATGTTGGACAGACCAAACGGGCCCTTAAAACAAGGTTTAATGAAAATTTGCTTAAAATCAAAAAAGCAAAAAAAAAAAAAAAAAAACAATGATACGTTTCTTTATCAACATTTCCGAAGTACTGGTCATTCATGATCATCTAGTAAAGTTTTGGTTCAACCTGTTGAAAAAATTATACACAAGTCCAATTCTACCGAAAGATTCAAAAATATTTTAGGACATGAACTTGAACTTAAATGGATTAAACGTTTACAAACCCCTTTTCCACTTGGATTTAATGATAATATTTACCATGAAGGAAATATTTCTAAAATGCCTGATTTCTATGCTTTTTCCCTTTTAGATATTAAAAAAACGTAATAAACGATCCCATGGTAAGCGCAAAAATGGGAATTTTAAACGAAAACATAAAACTGTTTTATCTCTTTTTGATTTAAATATTCTCTTAAATTCTGGACGTCATCAAATGCTTTCTAAATTAGCTTCTCTGTCTGTTTCTTCATTACGTAAGTTAGATGATGAGCCGAATAAATTTTTTGATAGAAAACATAATTTGTATGAAGCAGCTCTCCTTACTAGATCTTATACTCAACATGCTCTTCGTCCTTACATTGATTCTAAAATTAACCACATTAGACACTTCATCAAAATTCAATTCATTAAGAAAGGTATTTAATTCATAGATTTACCTAGCATATTTCGAGATAATAATGTTATATCAGCTATACCTTCATATTTCGAAAACACGGAATCTCCTATTATTTGTTATAAATATAACAAAACTATCCGTAGTACTATACTTATTTTCAATAAAATAGTTTCTGGTCTTGATATTGAAACTAGTTCCCCTGATTCTTGAGATTGTAAAGATTCTAAATTTTGTTATCAACCAGCGGGTCATATTGTCAGTGGTAACTTGAAGATTATAACTGATCCACGAATCCGTTCAGTTATTTCAAATGGATCTAAATATAGATTCCCAGCCCACATTGATTTCAATAAATGTGGGGAAACAATTGCCAGTGCTTTAAATGATTATTGTATGCGTTAGTGTAAACGAGAGCATGTTGAGTCTAGTGCTTTAAATAATTGGAAATTAAAGATTTTTAAGATAATTGATGAACGTGTGTTATTTTACTCTAATAACCTTGATCTTCTCCCTCCTAAGCCTAAATTATCTTTTCGATATTTGAAACAAGGTATCCAAGAATTTCATAGGAAGTATGTTTTGGCTCCAGCTGATAAAGCTGCTAATAATGTTGTTGTTGTGTGACGACTTTATTATATCAATACTCTAAAACAAGAACTTGGTAGTACCAAAACATATGAGCGGATTTCTACTGACGAGAGATCTATTGTCAGTACCCATTCTATCGATATTACTGCTAAGTTTGCAGTGAGTATTAAAGAAAAGCAAGACAGACTTCCTACGTTTTATTGGTTACCAAAACCTCATAAACGACCTTATAAAGCACGTTTCATCGCTAATTCTTGTTCTTGTACGACTACTGTTTACGAAAGGGACGGAATTAACTATTTTTGGTCAATTAAAAATTCTAATGATGTTCTCAATAAATTTAAATCTAAAAACTTTCAGGCTTCTGAATTGTCTACATATGATTTTTCTACACTGTATACTACGTTACCTCATCATCTTATAAAAGATAAACTTATTGATTTAATTAACCGAACGTTTATTCGGGAGAATACCCAATATTTGGCTTGCAACGAAGAATGTGCTTTTTTCACTTCTGATGGATATAATCATCACAATTTATGGTCGCGTCAAAAAGTCTGTGATGCCCTTGTTTATCTTTTGAATAATATTTTTATTAGATTTGGAACTAAACTTTATAGACAAACTATTGGTATTCCGATGGGAACTAATTGTGCTCCTCTTGTTGCAGATTTGTTTCTTTTTTGTTATGAGACAAATTTCATGAAGTCTCTCTCACGTGAAAATCAGGCTGACATTATTGAGGCTTTCAATTTAACTTCAAGATACCTTGACGATTTATTAAATATTGACAATATTTACTTTGACCAAATGGTGGACCGGATATACCCTACAGAACTCCAATTAAATAGAGCAAATTCTTCCGATACCGAGGCACCTTTTTTGGATTTGAATCTATGTATATCTAATGGTACAGTTTCCACCAAAATATATGATAAACGGGACGATTTTGATTTTGATATAGTCAATTTCTCTTTACTGGATGGCGATGTTCCCCCAGCGTACCTCATATGGGGTATACATATCTCAACTTATAAGACTCGCAAGAGCTTCTTCAAATCTTAATGATTTTACTATCGTAATAAAGCCCTTACTGCCAAACCTTAGGCAAGAATTTTAAACTTCTAAAGGCGTTTTCGAAATTTTATCGCAGACACAGTGCCTTGTTAGAAAAATATAGCGTCAGTCTGAAAACACTTCTGCAACAAGGTATATCGGAACCAGAATTTTACGGTGACTTAGTGTACAGATTTAGAAAAATTGTAGGTAAATCTAACTTTCCGGAGCAATTCAGAAAACTTATTAACCGTTATAAAAGAATTGGCTAGCGCCTGGATATTATTCGGCAGACTGCATGCCTAGTTGTCAACCCAATCATTGTTGATGGCTATGCTTCACTCTTTAATTGCACGATGGCGGTTCGGGCCTCAGACTCAATGACGGCCTCTTCGTAAAACTTTAACCAGTGGGTTGGGGCTTGACGATATGTCTTTGGCTTGGCCCGCCGTGGTTCAACTATTGGTTTTCATTTACTGTGACATACAGTAGAATTAGCCATGAGTACTCGTCTTTGTTTATTATAGTGATTAATTTGATTTTCATGTTTTCGCTTTGATGCATTGACTCAGTTGGGAGCCTTTATGCGAACCGAATTTTTATGTATTTCTGTATTAAGAGTAGCATCGGGACCCAGGGTGAAGTTGGCTGTCTGTGAAAGTGCTTTAAACCACCCCACCCCCTCCCCCTGGTTTGCTCTACCGACCGTTCTAAGGCGGTGGTCCCGGTGTTAGTCTTACTCTTTGTTGCTTTGTGGTTTATTCTACGAGGCGATTTGTTGTATGTCTTTCCGTGTGTCGTTTTGTTCTTGTATTTTTCGGTCCTTTTGGTATAACGATTGCCTTGCTTGGGGAAGAGGGAGCTAATCTTGGTGCTTTTCGTGCGTTTGTTGGGTTTGTGCTTGTTTAGATTTGTCGGTTTCCTCTTCCTCTTGGGGTCTGGGAAGGGCTGCGGTTTGTGATTGTGGCACTCCCTGGACTTTTCTCTTACCCTTTTTTACGAAGAGGCCGTCATTGGGTCTGACGCCCGAACCGCCGTCGTGCATTTTAAGAGTGAAGCATAGCCATCAACAATGATTGGGTTGACAACTAGGCATGCAGTCTGCCGAATAATATCCAGGCTATAGCGAATTCTTTTATAACGGTTAATACGTTTTCTGAATTGCTCCGAAAAGTTAGATTTACCTACAATTTTTCTAAACCTGTACACTAAGTCACCGTAAAATTCGGGTTCCGATATAACTTGTTGCAGAAGTGTTTTCAGACTGACGCTATATTTTTCTAACAAGGCACTGTGTCTGCGATAAAATTTCGAAAACGCCTTACGAAGTTTAAAATAACGATAGCCCTGCCTAAGAAGTGTGGCAGTAAGGGCTTTATTACGGTAGTTAAAGTCATTCAGATAAAACTGGGATTTACAGGGGTATATATTATGTTTCTTATATCTGCTCAAAAACATAGATTGTGGGTACGCGTTAGATCCGCCTCCCCAAGGACTCGCTGAGGCGGTTCTAACGAGTACCCACAACCTATGTTTTGAGATGAAATATGAAAAATATCAGAGTTTTTATTTGAAAATGTTCAGTTTTTGGAGGTGATTTTTTTCTATATATTTGAATAGGCATGTTTCGTAATGTTTCAATTCAACGTCTCAAAATTTGGAATACTTACTAAATATTGATAATGAATATTACAAATAAATGGTTTATACTATTTATCCAAATAATCGACAGTGAAATAAAATTAATATCTCTGATATCGAAGTACCGTTACTGGTTTTAAATTTGTCAATATCTAATGACATAATCTCTACTAATGTTTATGACAAATGGGGCGAAAACTTGTCACTCGCTACAAAAACATAGATTACAACATCGATATTCTGCGGCAAACTGAAGGCATGGTTGTTAACTAATTAAGGTTGGAAAAATTGCTTTCTTTTAATTGCAAAGTGGGTCTATCCACAGACTAAATGATTGCTCCCTGCATTACGAAAACACGCCTATTCAAATATATTGAAATTTTCACCTCCAAACTCTGAAAGTTTTCAGATAAAAATTCTGATATTTTTTCATATTTCTGCTCAAAATATAGATCGTGGGTAGTCGCTAGAACCGCCTCGAGTACACAATCTTTGTTTTTCAGCAGAAATAAGAAAAAATAATGTATACCCCTGTAAACCCCAATTTTACTATATAAAAGGGGGGTTTAAGAGGGTAAAATTATATAGGCATGTTTTCGTGATGGATGGTCGGTGTCTAACTATCCATGTCTGCGGCCGGCTCATGGTGGTCCTGTGTGTGTTTTTCTTGTGTTCTGGCTTCAGATCACCACTGAGCCCTTTATTTTGTTTCATCACACTGGTTTTAATTATATGTGTTTTAGTGTGATGTTTCACAAATAAGGGAGAGGACCCCAATGCGGACGAAACATATATTTGTAATTTTGAGCTGCATCAGAATTAATGGAGAGATTTCTCGTGAGTAAAAATCATTTAAGACTCCCCAGTGTTTTTTTTTTTACTGACCAAAGCGGAATTTTGCAGTTCTTCTTTTTTTGTGCGTCTGTGGTTTGAAGTTGGCTAGCTGTAAAAGTGCTTTAAAACCCACTTTGGTTTACTTTATTGACCGTCCCGGTATTACTCTTACTCTTTGTTGCTTTGTGGTTTATCCTACGAGGCGATTTGTTTTATGTCTTACCTTGTGTTATTTTATTTTTCAGTCCTTTCAGCACTGCGATTACTTCGCTTGGGGGAGAGAGAGCTAATCTTAGTGCTGTTCGTATGTTTGTTCGATTGGTGCTTATTTGGTTTTGTCGGTTTCCTCTTCCTCTTGGTGTCTGGAAAGGGCTGCGGTTTGTGATTGTGGCACTCCCTGGACTTTTCTCCTCCTTTTTTGACGTGTGTTTGTTATACTTATTGTCTCATTTCTTGTTCTTAATCTCTTCTTAGTTTGGTGATTCGGGAGGTCTGTGTTTCGTGATTGTGTCATCTCCCGGATATCTTAACTTATATTTTTGCTCGCACAGATTTTTTCTCCCGCAGTATATATTGTAGTAGTTAGTTGAAAGCCTTCACTGAGAATTCTTTATTTAGTTTCTATATGTAAGATGAATGCGTACACATAGAGAAAACATTTGATGCGCAGGGCATGAAAAGGGCCCCTTATGTAATTTAGGGACAAGGAAGGTCCTCACAAACCTGTGCATTCGCGCAGGCTGATCAGGCCCTTCGTTGACCGCATACAAAATAAATGGACACTGTAGTATATGTCGACGAACAGAGACTGTCTAGATCAGACTACACGGGTGCACACTCTCATCTGTTCGCATATGGTGTAATGGCCTTTTTTTTCCCAAGTTGTGTTCATTTTATTTGTATGTAGGGCTGATAAGTATCCTTTTCTAATAGTTACCGTTCTGGTAAAGCGTTAAAACTGCCCGCACGATGTGAGTATAATTACTCGTATTGCTTTTATCATTACTGTTCTTGTAGCTGGAAATCTTATTCTTCCCATCCTTTCTACATATCCGTAGTTTTTATAGTTTATATATATATATATATATATATATATATATATATATATATATATATATATATATATATATATATATATATATATATATATATATATATATATATATATGTATATTAATAAAAGACACTATAGTGTACTATTTTTAAAATTAGGGTAAATCGCCTGATCGCCTGGTGTTTGGCTAACGGTATAATTAGTATTCCCTTTTCCACTACGGTTAGCTTTGCTCATAATCTGTTGATGATAAGCCCCAGTATCACTGTCACATATTGAGGGCTAGGTTTTACTACGTTTCCATCACTACGTTTGGCTAAATTTTGCCCCGTTTTGTAGGAATTTAGGTTTCTCCGTTTCTAATATGTTTCAAATACATTAACTACGTTTAACTACGACTTAACTGTGTATTTCCCGGTTATCAAACGACTTAGTGTTACGCGTTCATTTGGGATGAGTACGTTTTACTAAGTGTCTTCTACGTTTCGACACGTTTTACTAGGTACCGATTACGTTTCGATACGTTTCCCTATGATCCAAGGTGTTTTAATAGGGATTACTAGGTAGTGTCCGGGATGGATAATTACGTGGTCGAAAATACCCGTGACGAAATAACTCGAACTTGTGATCACAAAAAGCCCAACGGTAATCAGCTCTTTTGTCAGAATCTGTACATGTATGAAATGACAATCAATGTTGGCATCTAGTTCATGGTGCCACCAAAAACATTGTCAAACTTTGTGAAATTTAGCTACTCGTACTAGTTCGTACTAATACGAAGAGATACCTAGCAATACATACCAAAACCCTCTAAAACGTAATAAAACGTAGAAGCAAACGTAGCAAACCGTAATAAGACGTAGGAAACCGTAGATAATGCGTAGTAATTCGTTGAAGACCTCCAGTTATATTGCCTATTACGTTTTTTTGTACGTTCTGAATACGTTTCGTCCACGTTTTAGTACGGTTTTGCTAGGTATAAGCTACGTATATTAAAATGCCACGTATGTTTTGAAAATTTTAAAACAAACATAGCTGGGTCACGTATGTAGCTATATATAGCCGTATGTCATACGTTTTACTGAGTGTGTTGCCGTTCTGCTTCTGCCACGATTTTAAAACGTGGTAAAGCTAACCCTCAATGCGTGACAGTGTGGCTGTGGCTATAGATCTGTTGTGTACAAGGCAAATTTTGTTGTAAGATCTGTTAAAACGTAAAATGTAGATATGCAGAAATTTTGCGTGTCTCAAAGCAAAATCATTAGCTTTGGTGTTTGTATTATGTCTCCTTATCTGTAGCATTTGTAGTTGATGCATAGTATTTGATCATGATGACTTCTCCGAACACAATGAAGTCGACCTAAATCGTTACTATCCTCCCTATCAATGCAAAATCTAGAAAATTGTAGATTTTGCTTTGACGTTAAAGTAGACACAATTTCCATATTTTGCGTTGATATCAACACAAAATGCAAATATTCCTTTAAATTTTACGCTCGTGTCAATACAAAATATAGACATTTCTTTATTTTGCATTGTGACGTAGGTCATCAAGGCTCACTGCAGCTGGTGTTAGTGCTGTGCGGCGGCCGTAGAACGCTCCGCGTATTTCACCATATTGCAGATTATATTTTCATTTCCTCTGGGATCATTGAGCCCATTGTTGCATTTTTGGAAATAAAGCTCTGCTTATGTATACGCTAAGCAATTTTGCAAACTCCATTACTGCTTCTGTAGAGCCTCAATAAATTCGAGACTCCCATTTTCTATCTGCAATGTGTTCTTAGTTTCCAAAGGCAACTTTTTAGATTTTTATTTTACCTTACTACAGCTGGTGTGAATGTGTGGCGGTAGAACGTCTTCCCGTACTTCACTATAGTCCAGATTATATTTTCATTTCCTTTTGGATCATTGGGCCCATTGTCGTATCTTTGAAAATAGAGTTCTGCTCATGTATACGCTAGAGGACGTTAGCAGTGTTGCAAATTTCATTACTGCTTATGAAGAGTCTCAGTAAAACCGAGACTCCTATTTTCTATCTGTAATGTGTTCTTTGTTTCCATCAGCACCTTTTAGATTTTTACTATACCGCTAATTATGGAGGTGATTATACATTCAGTCTAAGTAAGTAAAAATTGTTTTTACTGTATTCTGGTTATTTATGTTTCTCTGATCTATTTATACAATGAACCCTCGTTACAACGACAGCATTTGTTCCCAAACATGTTGCCATTTAAATAATTTGCTGTTGTAAAAAATCCTTAAAGGACAAAATTTTATATAAGAAAGACATTGTTTTATTCTTATTTCCTAACAGAACATATGTGTTGGATATTTGTTAGAATCGCCTCGGTGAGGCAATTCTAAGAATGCAATATCTTTGCATAATTTCTCATTAACTGTCACCTCTTGAGCGAAGGTTTCGTGACATTCAAATTGTTATCATAAGGAATTTTGTCGTTCTTTCGAGTGTATAAAGAGGGGTGACCGTTATTCCAGATTTGCCTGACGGTGGGTCGCGTTTCGGACAATGATGGACCTGACGTAAATTTTACCGAAGTGTGTAAAGACCTGATACTGAATCCTTGGCCTGGTCCACCGTGAAGAGCTAGTGTTTTTGGCCTGGGCTTGGGTTGCTAAGCCTAAAGCCATAGTAGCCATACCAAAATTTCAACCCCTGCCAAATCATTTACGAAACAACACGAGTAAAAGTGCAAAATACCGCCTGCAACTACGCTAAAAACATGCCCGTGAAAATAAATATATATTGGGGTTGAGCATAATAATACGGTTTATGTTTACAACAAACTTCGATATATATATGTACGATGCTTCTCATACGAAACTGTTTGAGTAAGAATTTTGAGCCCTGATAACTGCAAATTATTACGCTGTATAGTGATTGCTGATCTTGGTAGCCGATAGTATAATAGAAAAGTACGAGTATTTGCGTATCTAAAAAGCCGAGAAAAAATTGTCAACTGATTTTGATGTTTGAAACCGTATTAGGCCTTAAATCTTTTGATAACTTTCAGCTATATTTACTGTTAAAAATAATAATTGAATATTAATTACAGAAAGACAGACTGGTACCTGAAAAATTCTCCACGGGTTTTACGTAGAGTACAATTAACAGAGTCAGTCCCCGTACATATTATTATAACTGCGCAACTCCATCCGCAACTGATGCCGCTGCATTAAAATCTAAAATCACTTACTAGAGAACACAAAATTGAGTTTCTCAGACTTACGGTTTTAGAGTTCCAGGCCTTGCAGGAAAAGGTGCTTGAGCGTCCGTCTGTCCGGCCATCTGTCCGTCTGGAGTAATCTCCCTTACTTATAATGTGAATGCACGCCTTATTTTTTATGATTTTGCACTCTTTGTTGAAAATCACTTACTAGGGAACACAAAACTGAGTTTCTTAGTCTTATGGTTTAGGAGTATATGCCTTGCAGGCAAACGGCCTTATATTGCTCCTTATTTTTGCATTCTTTGTTGAAAATCACTCACTAGGGAACACAAAACTGAGTTTCTTAGTCTTATGGTTTAAGGGTTACAGGCTTTGCAGGCAAAGGGCCTTATATTTCTCATTATTTCTGGATTCTTGATGAAAATCACTTGCTAGAAAACACAAAATTGGGTTTCTTAGTCTCATGGTCTAAGAGTTACTGACCTTTTTGGTTTTTTTGTTAACTAGAAATGTGTCCAAAGTACACAGATGCCCCTGTATTGACGTAGGCTAATTTGGCAAGGTTCCATAATTTTATAATTGTATCCAAAGCTGGGGCATCCGTGTACTGTGGACACATTTCTAGTTTGTTTTTTTTTGCATACTTTACAGGCTTTCAAACGGATCTCTAATCATTTGTAATTGCATGCTAATATTTAATCTTGCTTCAATATGGATGCAAATTAAACTGGATATCTTGTCTATTCAAACCTTTGTAGGATAACATGAACATGCAGTTTCACGCTTTCACATAATTTCATCTACCCTTTCAGATGATTAATTTTTCATTAATATCAGGATTTTTTTCGAATTTCTGCAAGGATAGATTGAACAGATATGCTCAAACTGGCATTTGTGTCACTCAGTGGTTGTAAGCTTTTCATTCAGATCAGTTACTTAATTGACATGTGAATAAATAAGTACATCATGAAAAACTTTGCCGTTTTGAAAATATATATATAAAAAAACAATTAAAGATTGTTAAATGCTGTGCAATTATTCTTCCTGTTTGTCACTCGATGTAGGAGGGGAGTGACTTTTAACGTTATAATTAATAAAACCATGAGCAAAATTAGCTCTTTCGTTTTCATTGATACATATCCAGTGACAGTTCAACATTAATGTCATTCCTTTGTCTTCAGCTTACCAGAGCAGAAGGCTCCGAAAAAGCTTCTCCGTTGTTGTCGCCGTCGTAGTCTGTCATCATCAACACTTTCAGACAACATCTCCTCTGACATAACAAGGCAAGTTGAGCCCCAATATCATCTGTAGCATCCTTGGGCTCGGGGATTGAAGTTTTTATTTTTTATGAAAATCGACACTTTGGTTTAGTTGCTATGCAAGTAACAGTTTCTATGTACTTATAATGGGAAAGAATTTACTGCCCAGCAGATACTTTGACAAAACGTACATTGTAATGTTCCTTGAGTAATCTTGCATCAGCAATAGGACTTTATTTTTACTGATTGCCATGGAAAATAGAAAGAAATCCCTAAAATCATCATCTCAGAAATCATATCCTCTATGAGGCTGAGACTTTCTATTGAAATATTCATCATATTAGCCTTTACAGATTTTGTGTTTATTAAAATCTGGTGAGCTTTGAAGCCCCTGGGCCTTCTTATGCCCAGACCACCAGCGCCTACAGCGCTTTGAATTTTTTTACTGGCTGTCAGCGTGTATACTGTCTGTCATGCCTAATTATTATTCCTTATATTTATTAAGCATAATAGTTTCGGTTCACCTCCAGAAACATCACAGGTTTTTGATCTTGACCTGGGGGCGTCACGGGACTTGGACTGCTTACCACTAGACTGTTTACCACTACACAGGAGATTTCCGGCATTTTAACCAAGGGAATGATTTTTTGTGCGTTCCTGATTTACTTTTTCACACGCCAAGTCCCTTTTGAATAGAGGTCTACTCTAAAGAAGACAATTTGCTCCAGTTCTTTCCTTTTAGAATAGACATCTTTCCGTGAAGGGACAGACGTTTTGACAGAGATGCTTGCCTTGAAAATGGATCAATTCCCCTTAGTTATTAACCCAAGCCTTGCTGATTAAATTAAGATGTCACGCCCACTTCTAATTTCCAGCCAATCACATTACTTGATCCGGGCTTTTGAAAAAAAAATTATATTTAATGACAAACAGCGCAGATCCAGATCAGTTGGTTTCTGAAGAAGCCAACTGATTTGGATCTACACTGTTTGCTAAGACAGGGCATATCGTGTTCAGCAAGAGAAGGGTTAAGTGGATAAATATTTTTCATAAACTCAACATACAGTAAAGGGACCGTGATAGAGTCAACCAAAAGGAAAGGGACAAAATCAAAATCTGCAGCTGGTGTTAGTACCGTGTTGTGCCCATGAAACTTCTCTCCGTACTTCACTATAGGGATAACCGCTAACCGAAGGCCGCGGTTTTCAATACCTCTCAAGGGACCTGGCGAATGTTAATGCATTGAAAAACCACGTTCGATCGCTTTTATTGCATAAAAAACTGAAAACATTTGCTACATTTCGCATTATTTCTTGCACTATTTTGTTTCGCTTTTCACCGCTATCTCGCGAACGTAATTTCCACGGACTATGCTCGTTCTAGGGCCGGTCAGTACACATCCCGTAGCAGCAGCAAATCTGTGGCTCCGGTCCGATCATATTGAAAGTTGCGTAGCCATGCATTAACAGCGCGTGAATTGCTTTGTTAATACAAGGCTTTTCGCCGGTTAATGCACGGCTGTTAATAACGTGCGACACTGCTTTTTATGCAATAATATGGCGTAATGTATAATTTCTCGTCCTTTGTGACTATTCCGGATTGGTCTGGCCTATATCGTTTTAAGTTTTGTGATTGCTCGTAACTCTGTCACCCCTGAGTTTCTGAATAGGGCACTTCTTTCAATGAAACCGAAAGAGATCTCGCGTAGACGAAAATCGAAAACAAAAGGCAAATAGGCAGTGAAAAATACTAAAAAAGGCAAAGAGTGTAGACCAAGAACAGACAACCATCTCATCTGGATTTACACTGTTTGCAAAACTTTTTCTGGTCTGTGGAGTTAAAAGGGTCCAAGAATCATTATAAAAACATGACACATTTCTTCCTTCGACTAGGGTCTGGAATGAATATGATCACATAAATGGTTGGCTTAAATTTCTCTGTCTTTTCTTAGCTTTCTTTCCCTTTTTATATGGCGGATACCGGAAAGCTAAAAGTACCTTCAAGCATGCGCAAATATGCAGATTCACAATATTCAGCGCATGCACAAATTCTCATCCTTTCATTTGCTCTCTATTGAAACATCATACAATATCCAATGATTCCGTTTGTGATAAGCAAAGGCCCTTATCAGGCTGCGCAGATGCATAGGCTGATCTGGGTCTCCGCTGTCCGCATATGCTCAAAGACACATTTTCGTATGGCGCAGTCCATGTTTGAGATTTTGTCGATTGTCATCGTGTGAATTTGATATGAAATGAAAGGTAAGCAACGTGTATGGATTTTAGTTGTTAATGTTTATCAGGTGTTGCTAGTATTGTGTCCCCTCGGCTATTCTATGACTGTTGCAATAAGCTAAGTAATGGGGTAGAATGCGGCTGGCTCAAACTCAGGCAACTTGCGCCTAATGAGAACGAGGTGTAACAAAACCACAACATTTCTCTTACCGTGTACTTGTCGAGAAAATACCCGTCAGGACAGCTTTGATTGGAATTTCTGATTGGAAATACGCTGGAATTGGGATCAGTCCATGGCGTTTCTATATCTGCATCGAAAGTTGTCTGTTCTGGGTTCTCATCCTTATTCTGTGAATATATGTTCAAGTAAACTTCTGAAAGCAAAGAAACGTCGACCTTTACGCAAGTTGCGTATACATATAGCTCTCCAAACACATTACATTTAAGACAGGCAACATTCTTAAAAAGTGTTTGTGGTGAAAGTATATAACCCTTCACAGGAATTGTAAATAATTTGCAGGCACGCTCTAGAAGCTTGTCACGTGACCCCCATTGACCAGTGACATTACAAGTATCAATATTTGGTGTTTCGCACTCTTCTACACGTATTAACTTCTTCTTAGTCGGTGGTAACTTATAGAAAATGAAACATCGTTTGATAAGCATCGTTTCTGCTTTTCTGAGGTACCAAGCTATATCTTCGGCACTGTTAAATCCGATCTGTATTTTACCTACCCGACCATCCGTGCAGGTTAAAACAGGTTTCCACGTCACAGCAGTCTCATTGGACTGAAAATTACATTTTATACAATGAATATTTCTATATGTTATATTTGTAGCATACACTGTTAAGGGTGCAGATTCAATTATAGACAAATTTGTTTTCTCTTCGCAGAGTTTTACAGTTATCTGATCTAAGTATCCCGGATCACAGGTATTCACCATGTAGTACACCTTCGGGACAAGATGTTCACGAAATGAAGAATAAAGCTCGGTATCTACACACGCATAAGGGCGAAATACAAGGTTTCCTGGTTTAGGAGCGTCAGCGTTTACGTTTATATAATTAGTCGTGTAATTCTGGAACTTGTCAGGGCAACAGTTACTGTAGAATAAACATTCGTCAGAGCAGGAACAATTATAACAGCATGGGATGTTTGGTAAATGACTCTCAGTCTCTGGTGCATCTTCTGTTGGATTTCTGTGACATATCTTGACATACCCGCACGTTTTTTGCATAAGAGACGTTAAAAGTTCTAATGCTGCTTTGTCCTTACTTACATTAGCAGTGCTTCTTGCCGCAGTGAACAAAAAGACAATAAAGCAATACCTGCTTATAACTAGGACTTTGATCTGAAAATAAAGTAAACAAGGTCTTGAACACTTTCACCCCCGAGGTTCTGACATGAACTCTTCCATATCTGAATTTGGACACATCCATTTTTACAAATATGGATTTCATTCAAAACTCTGTAACAGAATGACAATGTAGATCCTGAAGAAACGTCTCGCTTCCAACAGTCTAATCTGGATCTGCACTGTTTGCAAACATATCTGTATTGGTCTGTAAGGATGAAATGGTTAAACGGTGATGCTACTACTATCATTATTACAACTACTACTGCTACAATAATTAATTCTAATAAGCCAGAGCATGACAAAACCTGCAACAAGACTTGTGCGACCAGCGAGGACAGATCAGCTTGCGCATTCGCGCATTCTGATCAGAGTATTCGCTGATAGGGTGTACTGTCTACAGCCTCCAGGCTATACAAAGAGGGATAGACAAGAACCCTTGCCATACTGGGTGGATTTACAGGTTGACCTTAGTCTTTGCTGGACACACAGGTCTTATTGAAAATAAAGCATGCTCTGCCCCATAGGAATACCATCCAGTTTTGTGAATAGAATATAGAGAAACAGAGAATTTTACATATCTAAGGAAAATGATTGACTACTGTGTATAGTGTACATAGAAATAGAGCATTCTCTGCCTGTAGGAATACCATTCATATATCCAGTCATCAATATATCGAAACAGAAGTTGAATTACCCTAGGAAAATTATTGAGTACTGTGTATAGTATATATGGAAATGGAGCATTCTCTGTCCCTAGGAATATCATTGGGTACTGTGTATAGTACAGTCGACTCTCGTTATCTCGAATTCCAAGGGACTCTATGATATCCGTACCTCGACATGTCAGATTTGCAGAATTGAGGAAAAAGCAATTCGAACAACCACATTTAACAAATATATATGCAATTGGGCTCTTGAAGTTAGAAATATATTGAAAATATTGTGGAAAAGAGGAGAAATTGCTCTTTAGGAGCAATTTCTCTTCTTTTCCACAATATTTTTTACCTGTTGTTAGATTTTCAGGTTTAGACAGGGACCAGATTTTCACTTCGAAATAAGCGCATGTTCGAGATAAGCGAGGTCGAGATAACGTGAGTCAATTTTATATAGAGAAATAGTGTTTTTATCACCTAGGAATATCATAGGGTACTGAATATGGTATACGGTTATTTCATGGCTGTTTTGAGTAGACAGTATAATTGGCCCGAGGTGCTGTGGACAACACATCGCGAAAACATATCTATATAATTTTGACCCCCATAAACCCCACTTTTATATAGTAAAACTGGGGTTTACAGGGTTATACTTTATTTTTTCTAATTTCTGCTCAAAAACATAGGCGGTTCTAACGAGTACCCACAATCTATGTTTTGAGCAGAAATATGAGAAAATATCAGAATTTTTATCTGAAAACTTTCAGTTTTTGCTGGTGAAATTTTCAGAATATTCGAATAGGCGTGTTTTCGTAATGCTTATGCTCTATTGCCCGAGGGCAATAATGCATTAGGTTGTTAACAGAACCAAGGACCAATAGTTTTGACTATACTCCAAATAGCCATGAAGTAGCTGTTTTATTACCCAATCAATCTAGAACAAAGCATATTAGACCATAAAATAAAATTTCGGAGACAGATCAATTTAGGAGAAATAACTGTATAGTGTTTAGGAAAATAATCCTATAGTAAATACATGTCTGAAGCCATATTAAGAAATTTCTGCGGGAAATATATTTTAGAATTCCTAGAAGAAAAGCTTTACTTTATAACGTTATGACGCCGCGCAACGAGTGTAGATGACGTAACGTGACGTAATAGAACTGGCTAGTAATAAAAAAAATATTGGCCAGTATATAAATGCACTTGCGGGCCCTGTCAACAACTACAAGCAGAAGCCAAAAGGACAGTTTCTTTCCAAAAAAAATGACCAAACGGCTATCCAAAATAAAATTTACACCAGGAAATGCATGCAAAGACATACAATGACAGAAAAAGTAAACCACAGCAGAAGCACCGCCTTTGAACGGTCAGTAAAATATTACTGGGGCCTAAATCAGTTTTACGTGGCCATAACGCTCGCCCTTAGTTCTGCCGTGGTATACACAAGACCTTTGTTTAGTTCACGTGAAAGGCTCCTAACTCATCAGTGTAACATCTCCGAGAACATAAAAAATCAAACGAATACAGAGATGAAACAACGATCGGAGGACTCTTATTTGTTGATGGATTTTGAAATACCTTGGCAAATATCAAAAGTCAAGTTCACAGAGATCATTCAAAGATAAGTGTGTCCTGCTATATAATTCTGACAAACAGATTGACGTTTTGCGCGCAAGATCTTGGCACCTGCCTAAAGAGCCAATGTCACAAATTAACAAATGACCACGCGTTTTGTTTTGACTAATGGTGTAAATATAATGTTTATTGTTGTGCTTCCATCCCTAAACTACTCGAAATCAGACATACTTTGATTGGTTATACCAATTCTTGGGAACGATATAGCTAGTTGGTGGGAACGTTAGCTATGTCGCGTAAACAGGGTACTGCATACAGATAAGTCTTTATAATAAGGGTATTCCTTTTCACTGCATATAGATACGTCTTCAAAATAAGGGCAGTCTTGCATGACAAGGTATTCGAAAAAGCTTGACAAAATGTTCAAAATTATATTGGGGTTATATTTTCTATTGTTTTCTGTAATACAGAAAGAGTAAAAAAGTCAATGTATGTTTAACCTACAGAATTACTCTTATACACTGTTCAGCTTTCCATAAATAATGTTTTACAAGATTACGCTTTTCAAAGAAGTGTTCATATGCCCAAATAACAAGTTAAAAGAGGGGAAAACAGTCTTATAACAATTCTACAGCCTAATGGTGCGACCTAGAATTACACTTGTCGGTCGATGCCACCAGGGCTATTTGTTCACATAAAAAAAAAAAAAAATGAAAAACAACAAACAGCCAACCCGCCTTCTAATTTTGACCGACAGGCCAAAGTTAATGAAATTTGAATCATTTATTTCCGAATGAGTTTTGTTGGGCGGAGGTGGGGACGGAGATGGGGGAGATGGAGCGTCGTTATTTTCTTCCTCGCGAATTGGGATCATAATATTATTATGACCTGGGTCATTTTTCTTTAAACATTCTCTGCGAGGGTCATTTTACTTCGCGTGGGGAGAGGGTCATAATAAGAATAATGACCGGGGTCGTTATTCTATAGGGGTCACTTTACTACGTTTCACCGGGACCGGGAATCGAATTCTACGGTTGCTGTGAAAGAAACTTAAAATATTTTTAAATGTTCAGAAAACTAATTAACCGTTATAAAAGAATTGGCTATAGCCTGAATATTATGAGGCAGACTGCATGCCTAGTTATCAACCCAATCATTGTTGATGGTTATGCTTCAACCTTTAATTGCACGATGGCGGCTCAATGAAGGTCTCTGCGTAAAACTTTAACCAGTGGGTTGGGACTTGGCGATATGTCTTTGGCTTGGCCCACTGTGGTTCAACTATTGGTTTTCATTTACTCTGGCACACAGTAGAATTAGCCATGAGTACCCGTCTTTGTTTGTCATAGTGATTAATTTGATTTTCATATTTTCGCTTTGATGCATTGACTGTTGGGAGCTTTTATGCGAACCGAATTTTAATGTATTTCTGTATTAAGAGTAGCATCAGGACCCAGTGTGAAGTTGGCCTGCTGTAAAAGTGCTTTAACTCCCCGGTGGTTTACTCTACTGACCGTTCTAAGATGGTGGTCCCGGTGTTAGTCTTACTCTTTGTTGCTTTGTGGTTTATTCTACGAGGCGATTTGTTTTAAGTTTTGCCTTGTGTTATTTTGTTCTTGTGTTTTCAGTCCTTTTAGCATTGCAATTACCTTGCTTAGTGCCTTTCGTACGTTTGTTTAATCTGCGCTTCGTGATTTTGTTTGTTTCCTCTTCCTCTTGCTGTATGGGAAGGGCAGCGGCTAGTGATTGTGGCGCTCCCTAGACTTTTTTCTTACATTTTTTCCATAGTCCAAATGTTCTACAACTCTTGCTTTTAACGGCCAAATGGGTAATGAGATTCGGGGTGCTGCTATGGGAACTTTTGCATCAACATACGTAAGTTTAGCTTGCTTATTTAAAAGAAAAAAATATATATTCCGAAATTGAACAGAAGTTTGACGAAGCATTTAATGAATACAACAATGAAAATTGGAAAAGAGTTTTAGATGATTGTTTATTTATTGGACTAAAGGTAAATGTAATTTGAAAACATTCCATTCTGTGTTAAACGAACTACACTCAGATTTGAAATTCACAATTTAACAGAATGAAGAGAATTTTTCCTTGATATTTTATTTCAGGAATCAACATGATATATTTTTCAAAGAAATTGATTCTAAACAACTTTTTCTCTTGTCAGCAACCCTATACTTTAGCATGGCGAATATGCACAATCGTTTCAAATAAGGCAGTGCGCGAAACACGTTTATCTGAACTACGCATTGCCCAGTCAACATCACGAAAACATGTCTATATAATGTTGACCCCATTAAACCCCACTTTATATAGTAAAACTGGGGTTTACAGGGGTAAACATTATTTTCTTATTTCTGCTCAGAAAACATAGATTGTGGGTACTCGTTAGAACCGCTTCGCTGTTCTAACGAGTACCCACAATCTATATTTGACCAGAAATATGAAAAATATCAGAATTTTTATCTGAAAAATTTCATTTTTTGGTGGTAAAATTTTCACTATATTTAAATAGGCATGTTTTCGTAATGAAAAGAAACTACCCAGATCCTTTAATAGTAGATACATGTAGCATAAAAGGCGATGTCGATTCCAGGAGAGAGTTTTTCAAAACCCTCTAAAACATGTGTAAGATGTCATTACATATTTTTCCACTTTTAATCAAAATAACACTGAAATGTTTGAAATTTTAAAACATAAAATGCATACTTTAACCAATGATAAAATTATGAATTGAGGACTTTGAGGAGTAAACATAATTCAGAGTTAAAGAGAAGAGCCAAATCTAAAGAAATGATTACCAAAGCAAAAATTTAAAGAGAACCAAGCGAACGATACGTGAACATTTGCAAAATGCAACCGTCAAAATTGAACACTTTGTGAATAATTAGATGAAGGTAGTTCCTCTTATCAAGAAAACATACCTATATAATTTGACCTCCTTAAACCCCACTTTTATATAGTAAAACTGGGTTTTACAGGAACATTATTTTCCATATTTCTGCTCAAAACATAGATTGTGGGTACTCGTTAGAACCCCCTCGGCGAGGTGGTTCTAACGAGTACCCACAATCTGTGTTTTGAGCAGAAATATGAAAAATATCAGAATTTTTATCCGAAAACTTGCAGTTTTTGGTGGTGAAATACATTTGATTAGGCGTGTTTTCGTAATGCTAAATTTAACCTGACAATATTTTATATCAATGAATAAATGTCATGTGATGTACGGGATGTACTTTATGTACTTACCTGCAATGGGTGTAATGAATATCCTGTAGGGTAGAGAGGTGCCGAACTCCGAATTAGAAGAGCTATACACTCACAAAAAATACGCATCACGAAATCATGCCTATTTAATGTTGACCCCCTTAAACCACATGTTTATATAGTAAAACAGGGGTTTAGAGGGGTAAACATTATTTTACTTATTTCTGCTCAAAAACATAGATTGTGGTACCCTTTAGAACCACCTCGCCGAGGCGATTCTAACGAGTACCCACAATCTGTGTTTTGAGCAGAAATCTGAAAAAAAAATAACTGAATTTTTATCTTAAAAATTTACCTGTTTTGGCGGTAAAATTTTCAGTATATTTGAATAGGCGTGTTTGCGTAATGGTGAGCCCACGGCGAAACAACTTCTTTGAAAATGCAGTTCTGTTCATGTATACGCTAGAGGGCGTAAGCAGTGTTGCAAACTTCATTACTGCTTTTGAAGAGTCTCAATAAAACCGAGACTCCCATTTTCTTATCTGTAGTGTGTTCTTTGTTTCCAAAGGCAATCTTTTTGACGTTTAATATTCCATTAAGTGCCCACATTAGCTTGTGCTGTAAAATTTACCCGCAATTTAACATGTTTCCTTTTTTAAAAAAAAATGCACACAGAAAGTACTTCTGCCAGGTTAGCTAAGGAACAATATCTTATTCAGTGTTTTCAATCTAAACTGAATGCTTCATCCAAAACAAGTTTAATGTCTTGGAATAACGTCTCGTAAAGTTGCGAGACTTTAAACGTTAAAAGTAACGTTATTAACGGAAAGTTACGTCTATACAAGGTTAGTAGGCAAGACTGTCCTGAAAAGCAGAGTTCAAAATGCACTGCATAATTATTTGATTCGCATAATTAGATAAAGAAAAACATTTAACGTCGATTGTAGAGAGAGAGAGAGAGAGAGAGAGAGAGAGAGAGAGAGAGAGAGAGCAATTGACATTAAATGTTTTTTTATTTACAATTTTATTTTCAAATACTGGTTTATATGTAACTTTTTTCGATGATTTTTTTTCTATGGTCACTTTGGTCAAAACTTTTGCTTTGCAAAACACAAATGCAGTCATAAATTATAGAATTATGGGCTCTTAATAAAAAAGTATTTCCATGATTCATTTCCTTGGTATTGAAATTTAATACTGTACTTATTTGAAAATGAAACAGCTTTTTTCTATCGTTTTATCGACTGAATGCATAAAATGGATAAAAATAATCAGCATTGTTAAAAGAGAAGCTAGGAAGCTACTCATGCGCTAATAGTGATTCAGATCATTGGTTTCAACCGATGCCATTTCCTTGCTCTTTGATAGAATCTCCTGAAAATTGTTGCAAATTAGGATTTTTGTCAACTTTTCACCAAAGATTTACATTACAAAAACACTCCTATTCAAATATGTAGAAAATCCCCCCCCCCCCCCACTCAAAACTGAAATTTTTCAGATAAAAGACTCTATTTTTCTTATTTCTGCTCAAAATATAGATTATGGGTACTCGTTAGAACCGCCTCGCCGAGGCGGTTCTAAAGAGTACCCAACAATCTATGTTTTTGAGCAGAAATAAGAAAAATAATGTATACCCCTGTAAACCCCAGTTTTTCTATATAAAAGTGGGGTTGAAAGGGGTCAAAATTATATAGGCATGTTTTCGTGATGATGACGCTGTTTAATAATCCTATGACAAAACAAAAGTGAGTTACCTATATACACATTTGGCCTCTAATTATATGTATATAATTAAATAAATACATTAATACCTCTTAAGCTCATATAACGCTATTGCCGGGATTCAAAGAAAAAACCGTGTAAGATTACAACCGTGTTGTAGCCAAACAAAAATCTACAGAATATGCAGAAAAAGGACCATTTTGGTCTCATTTTCTCTTATACAATTTTTACACTTTTGTTTGGATGTCACAAGAAATTATACATTATATAACCAAATGACCATAAATGATTTTTTTTTTTTTTTTTTTTTTTTTTTTTGATTTTTTTTTTTTATGTTTCTTTATAACCATATCATTTTTGTTGAAGTAAAACGCTTTCGGCTCCACCTTTAAATTTAGTTTAAACATATTTTATTGCCTGAAATAGCAATGGAGTTGGGCTTCAACAGTAATTACGGCCCTCCCCATCCCCCCTTCCACCCCCCCCCCCCCCTACAACATATAAACAATAACAACGTGGCAAACATATAAATATAGCTATTAGAATACATACTCATTTTCTAACGTGATAGATAGATAGATAGATAGATAGATAGATAGATAGATAGATAGATAGATAGATAGATAGACCTTTAAACCGTCTCATATCTGAATCTGTCTTATAATATATACCCCTGTAAACCCCAGATTTGTCGGTTCCCTCTTCCTCTTGGGGTCCTCTGGGAATGGCTGCGGTTTGTGATTGTGGCACTCCCTGGACTTTTCTCTTACCTTTTTTTTTTATAATGATCAGTCATATAAAGAGGATCTAGTGTCAATGAATGAAAAGGTAATAAATTAAATTACAGGAGAAGACATTACGAAAAAACGCCTATTCAAATATATTGAAAATTTCACCACCACAAAATGAAAGTTTTCAGATAAAAATTCTGATATTTTTCACAATTCTGCTTAAAACATAGACTGTGGGTACTCGTTAGAACCTGTGTTTGAGCAGAAATAAGAAAAATAATGTATACCCCTGTAAACCCCAGTTTTACTACATAAAAGTGGGGTTTAAGGGGGTGAAAATTACATAGGTATGTTTTCGTGATGTAAAACAGTATTACTGAGCAAGCACACATACCATGTTTAACGCTGGTGGTAATCCTAGTGAAGCTGCCTACCAGTGATGCTACCAAATGCGCAATAAATACAGCTTCAGTTTTCAGCGAAATGATATTCGTCTAGCCAATCAACGCCATTGTCTAGTGTTAAATGAGAATGAGACAAGAGCTTTCCTAGGTTGATATTTATCCTTAAAGATGAATGATTACACTTTTAGTTGAGGCTACTGTGTAAAAAAATATTTTCCTCCCTTCTAAAAACGGATCAGCTTGAAAAAAGAACCCCAAAAACACATTGGGAGGTGAGCAATTCCTTTGCTTTAAGAGCAAACCAATTTTCAGACGTGGCTTGGTGTGCAGCATAGCAACACAGGAAGTCGCAAATGTTCGTTCCTTGTCATTACGAAAACACGCCTATTCAAATATACTGAAAATTTTACCACCAAAAAATGAAAGTTTTCAGATGAAACCTTCTGATATTTTTCATATTTCTGTTCAAAACATAGATTGTGGGTACTCGTTAGAACCGCCTCGACGAGGCGGTTCTAACGAGTACCCACAATCTATGTTTTAGAGCAGAAATAAGAAAATAATGTTTACCCCTGTAAACCCCAGTTTTGCTGTATAAAAGGGGGTTTAAGGGGGTCAAAATTATATAGGCATGTTTTCGTGATGTGTACAATGGCGGAGAATTTACCAAATGTATCCATCTCCTTAATTTGATAGAAAAAAAGGTTAGAAAAAATAGGTGAAATCGCGCATATAAAGAAAATGGTAAACCAACATGTTACAAAGTTAAACTAAAACGTGACAACTACACTTACAGGGCAAACGTATTATGGTTTGACAAAAATGTGCTTCTGGTGGGTGGCCTTTGGATGTAGACTGCGAGGTTGTTTCCGTGATTTGTCCTACATAATGTATTGATGTCATATTTAGTGGTCCAGTATGGTATTGTGATGAACATGTTAGGGAAGAGAGAGCTGAATTCTTTGCTTTCCGTTGGTTTGTAACTTGAAAGGGACTTGATGCCTTCCATAGGTTCCTGCCCTATATCAAAAGGGAGACAACGACGGACAACACGTCGTCGTTGTCTCCCTTTTGAAATATGGCAGAAATCTATCGAAGGCATCGTCCCTTTCAGCCTTGCCCAATCCTAAACAGTCTTTGTTTGGATCTACTTGTGGCTTAGTTTGCTCTGGTTTTTGGTTTATAGTCGAACCTTCATCATCGATTCATCATAGCTTTGAAGTTAATTCATATTTGGACCAGTGCATGAGGAAATGGTACTTATCACATAGGCACATAGGCGGCCAACAAAGGCTCGGGTGAGGCTGCGCATAAGCGGTCTCGCCAGAGCCATTTGCTGTTCGCACACATACGGTATCGACCTTGAGGAAGCGCATGTCTGTAGCATAAAAAGGGAATGAGCATGAGCATTTGAAGAACCACAAACCGGAAAACCATAGGGTTCCTTTTTTCGTGTGCATGATCATTTGAGGAGTTAGGACAGAACAATTATATGTAGCTTAATCTGTATCAGCATTAATCCATTTATGCATAGTGTCCAATAAAAGGGACATTAATAATCAGTGTCGCCCAGATCAGACGCCCCAGAACGCGGCGTCTGATCAGGGTCTACACTGTTTGCATTCAATACAGGAATTTCTATAAAACATGATAATAATAAAAACCAACCAGACACTCCTTCTGTTGGAAAGTAAACTGTGCAAAGAGTTGAAGTAGCAGAGTCCACTGGGCATATATGGGTTAAGGGGATGTTTGACATCCGTAAAACCAGTTTAAGGCCTTCTCCATATAGGACACAAGATTGCGGCAATATCGGCAATGACGCGACATCGCTGCGATGTTACGGGTTAGTTGCACCCACCCCGCCCACAGGAATCGCGCCAACATGTATCAGTACTCCTATTGCCGTTCAAAGCGTTTATTTCTGTTTGTTAATCCTGTGTTTGACGAGGTGCTATTTTATGTAGTCGTTTCCTGTGATAAAAGTCCCAGTCTTACTGGGCTGCGACTGTTGACAACATACAGCGAACGGCATTCACAAGAGAATTTCCAAAATGTATCGAAATGTTCGCGTTGGTCGAAGGGCCGCACTCTTCGGTCGCTTGAACTATGAGCATGTTCGAAAATTGCGAGATAGTTTTTTCTCTAAAAGCAGTCGTCGCTGGTGTCTCGAATCCACCTGGAATCAATTTAGTTTTGGTGAGTCAGAGATATGAGCCAACAATCCGATTTTCAAGTATAACGCATAACTGTCGTGCGACTGTTACAACGACATTCGTGCGCCGGTCGAAAGTGCCAAGTATTTGCATTTTTTTTCACCCGAATGTCGCGCGAGATTCGCAACCCACTCGCTCGACATTGCAAGATATTAGCGTGGCATTCGCGATGCATTTGCGCAACAAGTAGAAGAGCTATAGCTGAATTTAGTCTGTGTTTGTGTTCAGGTTTTACGGCCCAGTCAACCCAATGGGGTTATGTCTACCGTGGTAAGTTTACCTAACCACACTTTTACTGGGCAGGCTTAGTCCTCTAAGCGGTTAACGAGTCATTCGCCAGAAACTGACAACTGCCCTTTTTTAATCAGCGGAAGGGAGAGAATGACCGTAGAAAATATTTCATGATCTATCTCCACGAAAGAAAGTTACCGACTCGCCGGGAGACGAACCCGCGAATTTTGTCTAAATGTACTGTAAGTACCAATTCTGTGCGGCGTTCTGAGGCATCTGATCTGATTCTACATTGTTTGCCAATATCTCAGTCCAGGTTTATGGATAACCTCCTTACACGGCACTATGACGTCACAACGACAAGAGTTACGCGGCTATACATAACCGTTACCTTTATTTCGTACAAATGCACGGTTTGTTTACATTGATCAATGATAATCACATGGACAACTACCTTAAGGAAATTTGATGTATGAACACTTAGGCTAGATTGTAAACAATCGACCAAAAATTCCGCCATTTTATACCAAGTGTTATTGGTAGGCAATGTTTTGTAATTGTGTTTCTTCGAGGACATGTATACTACTATCCTTTCGACATCACTCGGAGAGATTTTTTTTTTGTTTTTTTGTTTTCGTTTTTATGCCCCCAACTTCAAAGAAATTGGAGGGGCATATTGCTTCTGGGTTGTTCGTCCGTCCGTCCGTCCGTTCGTCACGCTTTTTGATGCATAGCATAACTTTAGAACCGTGAATGCTACTGTTTTGAAATTTCTTATATGGATTCCTCATGAAAAAATAGCTGACACGTATTTTTTTTCTTGACAGGATTATGCCCCTTTTCTGAGTTATGGTCCTTTGAAAAAATACGGATGCAATCTTGTCAGCAAAATATCTCAAAAACTATTAAAGCTAGAGCCTTGAAACTTGATGAGTAGACTGGTAGTGATAAGTAGACAACCTGATTAACTTTTGAAGAAAATGACCCTTTGTAATTTTGGGCATTTATACCTTGTCAGCAAAATATCTCAAAAACTGTTTGAGCTAGAGCCTTGAAACTTAGTAATTGGATTTGTAGTGATGAGTAGATGACCTGATAAACTTTTGAAGAAATTCTGAAAAATACTTCATGAGTTATGGCCTTTGAATTTTTGGGCATTTTTACCTTGTCAGCAAAATATCTCAAAAAGCGTTGGAGCTGGAGGCTTGAAACTTGACGAATTTACTGGTAGTGATAAGTAGACAGCCTAATTAACTTTTGAAGAAATTTTGAAAAATACTTCTTGAGTTATGGCCCTGTGTAATTTTGGGCATTTTTACCTTGTCAGCAAAATATCTCAAAAACTGTTAGAGCTAGAGCCTTGAAACTTAGTAAATGGATTTGTAGTGATAAGTAGATGACCTGATTAACTTTTGAACATATTCTGAAAAACATTCTTTATGAGTTATGGCCCTTTGTAATTTTGGGCATTTTTACTTTGTCAGCAAAAAATCTCAAAAACTGTTGAAGCTAGAGCCTTGAAGCTTGATGAATAGACTGGTAGTGATGAGTAGACAATCTGATTAACTGTTGAAGAAATTTTGAAATATACTTCTTGAGTTATGCCCCTTTGTAATTTGGGACATTTTACCTTGTCAGCAAAATATCTGAAAAACTGTTAAAGCTAAAGCCTTGAAACTTAGTAAATGGATTTGTAGTGATGAGTAAATGACCTGATTAACTATTGAAGAAATTCTGAAAAATACTTCATGAGTTATGGCCCTTAGTAATTTTGGGCATTTTTACCTTGTCAGCAAAATATCTCAAAAAGTGTTGAAGCTAGAGCCTTGAAACTTAATGAATAGACTGGTAGTGATGAGTAGACAACCTGATTAACTTTTGAAGAAATTTTGAAAAATACTTCTTGAGTTATGGTCCTTTGTAATTTTGGGCATTTTTACCTTATCAGCAAAATATCTAAAAAAAAAAAAAAAAAAAAAACTATTAGAGCTAGAGCCTTGAAACTTAATAAATGGATTTTTAGTGATGAGTAGATGACCTGATTAACATTTGAAGAAATTCTGAAAAAATACTTCATGAGTTATGGCCCTTTGTAATTTTGAGCATTTTTTTTACCTTGTCAGCAAAATATCTGAAAAACTGTTAAAGCTAGAGCCTTGAAACTTAGTAAATGGATTTGTAGTGATGAGTAAATGACCTGATTAACTTTTGAAGAAATTCTGAAAAATACTTCTTGAGTTATGTCCTTTGTAATTTTGGGCATTTTTACCTTGTCAGCAAAATGTCTCAAAAAAAAAAAAAAAAAAAAAAAAAAAAAAAAAAAACTATTAGAGCTAGAGCCTTGAAACCTAATAAATGGATTAATAGTGATGAGTAGATGACCTGATTAACATTTGAAGAAATTCTGAAAAAATACTTCATGAGTTATGAATGGCCCTTTGTAATTTTGGGCATTTTTATCTTGTCAGCAAAATATCTCAAAAACCGTTAGAGCTAGAGCCTTGAAACTTGATGGATAGACTAGTAGTGATGAGTAGACAACCTGATTAACTTTTGAATAAATTTTGAAAATTACTTATTGAATTATGGCCCTTTGTAATTTTTGACATTTTTTGTCAGCAAAATATCTCAAAAACTGTTTGAGCTAGAGACTTGAAACTTGGTGAATTGATTGGTAATGATGAGTAGATGACCTGATTAACTTTTGTGTAAATTCTGAAAATATTTCGTAAGTAATGGCCCTTTGTAAATTTGGGCATGTTTCCCTTGTCAGCAAAATATCTAAAATCTATTGAAGCTGGAGCCTTGAAACTTGATGAATAGATTGGTAGCGATGAATAGATTACCTGATTATGCCCCCAGTTTCGAATGAAATTGATGGGGCATATTATTTTGCCTTCGTTTGTCCATCTGTCCGTTTGTCCGTTCGTCAAGCTTTTTTGTATTTTGGTTCCCAATGAAAGAATAGCTGACCCGTATTACATTGTCCAGCATGTTTGTTTAGAGCTACCCCCCTTTGAAAAAATCAGAATTAAATCTTGTGAGCAAGATATCTTGAAAAGTATTTAAACTGGAATCTTGAAATTCGATATAGTGAGTGGGAATGATGTGTAAATTACCTGATTATTATTTTGAGAAAATTCCGTGAAAATATTGATAAAGTTACGGCCCTTTGAGGTTCTGCGCATTTTGACCTTGTCAGCAAGATGTCACAAAAAGTACTTAAGCTAGGACCTTGAAATATTATATGCTGATTTGGGATGATGTGGAGATTACCTGATTTGTTTTTTAAGGGAATTTCATAAAAAAAAATCGACGTAGTTATTGCCCTTTATAGTTCTAGGCATTTTGATCTTGTCAGTAAGATATCTCAAAAAGTATTTAAGCCAGAGCCATGATATTTAGTATACTGATTGGGATTGAGGAGGAGATCAACTGATTAAATTTTGAAACAATTAAATGAAATGTTGGAGTTATGGCCCTTCGCAGTTTCTGGCCATTTAATGTAGTTGCTTTATTGTGTATAGCATAAGTTTAGAACCATGTATGCTAATATTTTGAAATTTCATATTTTGATTTCTCATGAAAAAATAGGTGACCCATATTTTTTCTTATCCCAATTATCTCCTATTTTAGAGTTATTTCCCTTTGATAAAATAACATTGAAATCTCATATATTTGTACTGTTGTTACCATCATGGGCAAGCAGTGTTGGAGTCAAGCAGTGTTAGAGTCAGGCAGTTGGGGGCTTAGTGTTTTACAAACACCAGCTCTAGTTGTTTTTTGCTTGCCGTTTTTGATAAATGAAACTATTTTTTTCTCACTGACCATGTCTTATCAGAAACCATTTGTCTTTTCTGTTTTTCTGTTTCCATGTTTTCTTCTCAAATATGAACCCTTAAATTAAATTTACGGCAAATAACTGGTCTGGCCTATGCAATTTTCTTTTGTAAAGCGAAGAAAATATGTTTTACTTTTCTTTGCTGAATTTGAATTATTGATGTTTCACAACAATATCGTAAAATTTCAGAAAAAAACAAAAAAAAAAAAAAAAAAAAAAACAACAAAAAACAAAACAAAAACAAAACAAAACAAAACAAAAAAAAAACAAAAAAACAAAAAAACAAAACAAAAAAAAACAAGCAGAACTTGTTGAAGATCTGCCTCCAAGTTACCTACCCTACACCTTTCTGCATAATTTCCATTCTTTTTTACCATAGAAAAAAAGTGGAAAGTTTTGATGTTCAGAAAAACCAATTGACGAATTAAATTTTTTTGTGCATAGGTAGTTACGACAAAAAGTTTTGCATTAAATCTTGACAATAGTTTGTAAATGTACCTCGTCTGTGTAAAGCGCTAAGCGAAAAACGTCTTTCTGAAATGTCGAAAACACAATAATTGCACGGCCCGTCAATGTTGGGCGATAAGGCCAATCTATAATCAACCCGAATTTGTATCAGTTATTGGTCAATTCTTTCGGTCTCGTTTTCGATTGGTCGAAATTGTTCATTAGTGTTTCATTAAAGTGGTTGGCTTTTTCACAAAGTTAAGCAACGGAGATCGCGGTTAGTAGTAGGATAGGTGACCGCGGTGCTTGACTTCGTGGAAGACCCGGCACTCGACGGAATATTTGTGGTTTTTTTTTTTTTTTTTTTTTTTTTTGTTTTTTTTTCACAGATTACGGAAATATCCTCTAGCTCACTGTCAAGTTTCAATTCGACCAGTTGCGAAATAACAAAGACGTAAAACATCATATACCTATAGTGTTTTATTGTCTATGGGAGTGACATTTTGCAAATAACTTATTTCATAACCGATCGACTTGAAATTTGATATGCTAACATTTTATAATATGTAAACAAAATCACAAATATACAGTCGTGTGCCTGTAAACAAATGCTACAGAAAGACTATACGGGCCGTGCATGGCTGCAAAAGCTGGTTTTGTAACTTTCTGTTCTTTTCCTGCACACTAAGTCCTTTCCTTGTAGAGGATACCTCATTTCAGACGGGAAATAAAATAATTTAAACAGTTACATCCCCTGAATGTATATCCGTTTTCCGCCAGATTGAACAAGCCCAGTCATTTCACAGTTATTACAAGCAATAGTAATATATTTATGACAATTTAATTACAGTCTCCACGTGAAAGTTTCGTATTCATCAATTATATAGCTTTCAATAAAAGTCTGTATTTTTTTCTCAATTATTTGACAGCTAAACCGACGAATTCAATGTCCAATTTTGTTTTCAAAATTAAAAATTTAACTCATAAAACGTTATTCAGATTAGCTCTTGATTAAAATCTTCGTAGAATATGTTATTAATATGACGATTGTTTGCATTCAGTATCACAATCGTCTTGATCTTATGTCTTTATGATTACTTTTGAGGAGAGGGAATACACCTGGCAGAAGATATTCGACTTTGTTTACCAGGGAGATAACTTTTCTGATTCCCTGTAATTAACCCGCACAACAAGCTTCTTCTGAAAAGGGGTCTACTCGAAAAAGGAAACAATTTACTCCACTTGGTCTACTCTAAAAAGGAAAGAATTTGCTCCCACGGGGAGCAAATTCTTTCCATTTTTGAGTAGACCTCTTTTCAGAAGGGAAGCATAAACACTTTGACAGTTTCCTCCCCTGATAGTGTATCCGTTTACCTGAAATATTGTGTAATTATTTGCTTTTTAATATGTGTTAAAATTATGGGAATCACACTTATTCAAGTTTCAGGTTTATTTTCCTTGTTCGATGTTCAATAGTTATCGTATTGACATTATATATTAAGAGAAAAAAGACGTACAGGAGCAGTGTGGTCAGAGTCTGTAATATGTGTCATTCAATCAATCGGCATTCGTTAGACACGTCATTTTACCAATACATACAAAAGTGTCAATATTTTTTATTACTGAGTAGGTGATTGGTTGATGAAAGTAAAATGTGTTTTAACCCGTTTAAGCCTAGCGTCCTATAAAAGGGACTGTGACAAACCGTATAGACCCTCATCAGACGCCGCAGAACGCGGCGTTTGATCAGGATGTACACCGTTTACATTAAATAAAGAAATTTCTATAAAACATAGTAATAATAAAAATTAACCAGACACCATTTTAACTGGAAATGGACTGGTTAAAAGAGTTGAGGTAGAAGAGAACACTAGGCATAAATGGGTTAAGTTGACCGGATGCATATGTCAGAGTTTCCTCCATTTTTTGCAAGGCAGACAATTTTTGCGAATTGCTGACCTCTAAAGCAAGGGTACCATTATTATAAACTAGATAAAATCCATGGGAATCAAATTCCTTCCCGTTAGAGTAGACCCCGTTTCTGACCTGGGACCAATTTTTTTTCCTTTAGAGAAGTTTCCTTTTCAGATGGGAGACAAAGAAAATTAAAAAAAATAATAAATAAAATAAAAAAAAAAATAAATAAATAAATCCCCCAACCCCTCTGAAAATGTATGAATTTCTCTTTATATCAATTTTATGGTCAGTACTGTAACATACATGCATTGATATTACATAAACAATGTAATGTACACACACGTTACACCATAGTATATCTATTGGTAAAACAGAGGTTTACGGGGGTGTATGTGTTTGCACATCACAAAAACACGCCTATATAGTTTTGACCCTCTTAAACCCCAGATTTATATAGTAAAACTGGTGTTTACAGGAATATACATTATTTTTTCTTATTTCTGCTCAAAAACATAGATTGTGGGTACTCGTTAGAACCACCTCGCCAAGGCGGTTCTATCGAGTACCCACAATCTATGTTTAGAGCAGAAATATGAAAAAATATAACATTTTATCTGAAAATTTTCAATTTTTGGATGTGATTTTTTCTATATATTTGAATAGGCGTGTTTTCGTAACGATTTTGTTGTTTTAGAAATGTTCCATTGATAAAATCAAATGTATATACACATTGGTCAAGGAAGCATTTTATTAACACTAACAACCAAACTAAACCAGCACAAAACATGAGATATTATGTAATAAAAAATTAAAAGGTTGCCAGGTGCCTTTAGAATAATAGAACACACAAAAGAATGAAAATCGGAGACTCGGTTTTATTAAGTCTCTTCTTATACAGCGATGTAGTTTGGGAGGCTGATTATGCCCCACGCCCCGCTGCCTTCTCCCCTCCCCTCCCGCCCCCCCTCCCCCCACCCACTCCACGGCGCGCCACAAAAGAAAAAGCACCGGCTTAAAAGGTATTCGATTTTCAAAGGCTAGGCTGGTGTGTTTCAACTATCTTCATCAAACACATTTTAAGATAGCGTATACTGTTTTCGACTGTAGCCTTCAGAATATTCAAAGAAAACAAGTAAAGTGAGCAATTGCTACAATACTGCGGTATTAGTTGTCGAAAAGCTATGATTTAAAAGTTACCACTGCAGGTTTGTTACAAACGGCCATTGCAAATCATTTTACTGTTTTTTCTCATCACGAAAACACGCCTATATAATTTTGACCCCCTTAAACCCCACTTTTATACAGTAAAACTGGGGTTTACAGAAGTATATATTATGTTTCTTATTTCTGCTCAAAAACATAGATTGTGGGTACTCGTTAGAACCGCCTCTGCGAGGCGGTTTTAACGAGTACCCACAATCTATATTTTGAGCAGAAATATGAAAAATATCAGAGTTTTTTATCTGAAAATTTTCGGTTTTTGGAGGTGAAAGTTTCTATATATTTGAATAGGCGTGTTTTCGTAATGTGTAATCGCCATGCTATAAGCATAAGTTTTGTTTTCAAAGTTGAAATAATTTAAAGGAGAAAATCTTAGCCTGATGCGGGACTTTATAAAAGCTATACTAGCTATTGGTATAATGTTGTAACCTCCTGATCATAAATAAAATTAGTCTGTATTAACTCAGCTAATTTGTCGATGTTCGTCGTCCGTCATTACGAAAACACACCTATTCAATTATATTGGAAATTTTACCCCCAAAAAATGAAAATTTTCAGATAAAAATTTCTGATATTTTTCATATTTCTGCACAAAACATAGATTGTGGGTACTCGTTAGAACCGCCTCGACGAGGCGGTTCTAACGAGTACCTACAATCTATATTTTGAGCAGAAATAAGAAAAATAATGTATACCCCTGTAAACCCCAGTTTTACTATATAAAAGTGGGGTTTAAGGGGGTCAGAATTATATAGGCGTGTTTTCATGATGGTCGTAAAGCGTCCGCCCTGCAGCGTCAACAATTTGCTTTACAAACCTACTCCTCCTATAAACCTAGGCCAATTGACTCGAAACTTGGTAGAAAGCATCGGGGTGACTTGTAGTTAAAAAATAGCTAAAATCGTTCCAATCGGAAATCCAAGATGGCCGCCACTTTGAAAATCAGTTTTGCGGTTGTTCTGCTGAACCGAAAGGCCAACTGACACGAAACTCGGTAGGGAGCATCGGATGACTTGTTGATCAAAACTTGCAAAAGTCGTTCCCATCCTAAATCCATGGCGGTCATCCGGAAAATTTCTCGTATTTTACGCTTCCACTCCGGAACCAAAAGGCCAAATGACTCGAAACTTGGTAGGAAGCATCGGAGTGACCTATAGATAAAAATGTGAACATTGTTCCGATCGGAAATCCAAGATGGCCGCCATTTTGAAAATATATTTGCTTTTCTTCTCCTGAACCGAAAGGCCATGTGACTCAAAACTTGGTAGAAAGTATCAGGGCAACGTAAATCAAAAATAGCTAACAAACGTGTCTATTTAAAATCCAAGCTGGCCGCCGTCTTGAAAACAAATGTTTCCATCGGAAATCCAAGATGACTGTTATGGCACCAATCTTGAAAATATATTCATATGGAACCGACCCGCTGCACTGTAAACTTTAGCAGTCCGTGATCTACGAGTAGGGCCATCTTGTCATTACGAAAACACGCCTATTCAAATATATAGAAAATTTCATCTCCAAAAACTGAAAATTTCAGATAAAAAAACTCTGATATTTTTCAAATTTCTGCTCAAAACATAGATTGTGGGTACTCGTTACTCTGTGAGCGGTTCTAACGAGTACCCACAATCTATGTTTTTTAGCAGAAATAAGAAAAATAATGTTTACCCCTCTAAACCCCATTTTTACTATATAAAAGTGGGGTTTAAGGGGGTCAAAATTACCATTACGAAACAATACCTATTCAAATATACTGAAAATTTTACCACCAAAAAATGAAAATTTTCAGATAAAAAATTCTGATATTTTTCATATTTCTGCTCAAAACATAGGTTGTGAGTACTCGTTAGGACCGCCTCGTCGAGGCGGTTCTAACGGGTAGCCACAATCTATGTTTTGAGCAGAAATAAGAAAAATAATGTATACCCCTATAAACCCCAGTTTTACCTTTTAAAAGTAGGGTTTAAGGGGGTCAACATTATATAGGCATATTTTCGTGACGTTATATAAATCAATATGATGCATAGGCATGTTTTCGTGATGCAATCAACCGAACTTAATTTGAATGCAGCTAGATGCGCTTAAAAGGTCTTGTTAATTATCCTTTTTAAGGCATTACGAAAACACGCCTATTCAAATATATTGAAAATTTTACAACCAAAAAAGGAAAATTTTCAGATAAAAATTTTTTGATATTTTTCATATTTCTGCACAAAACATAGATTAGAGGTACTCGTTAGAACCGCCTCGTCGAGGCGGTTCTAACAAGTACCACAATCTATGTTTTTTTAGCAAAATAAGAAAAATAATGTATACCCCTATAAACCCCAGTTTTACCTTTTAAAAGTAGGGTTTAAGGGGGTCAAAATTATATAGGCGTGTTTTCGTGATGGATCATTTTATGCTCAACACGGTGCACAGCAAAACAAATGTAATGCATACAAATAAAATCATTACGAAAACATGCCTATTCAAATATAAAGGAAATTTCACCTCCAAAAACGGAAAATTTTCAGGAAAAAATTTCTGATATTTTTCATATTTCTGCTCAAAACATAGATTGTTGATACCCGTTAGAACCGCCTCGGCGAGGCGGTTCTAACAAGTACCCACAATCTATGTTTTGAGCAGAAATAAGAAAAATAATGTATACCCCTGTAAACCCAAGTTTTACTATATAAAAGTGGGGTTCAAGGGGGTCAAACTTATATAGGCGTGTTTTCGTGATGGTATTCAAACAATCAATAAAAACGCATAGTTGGCAAATGAATAGTATTTCTTGCAATATATATTCAATATTCCATCCAAACTTTATTTATCGCGATAAGGAAGTAATTATAAAGTCGACTTCATTACTTTATTGGCGTCAATAAGTTGCTATTTACGCCCAAAACATGTCTCCTACTCAAACTTAATCTTTACCATTCTCTCTGCAGATTCAGCAGACGACAAATTGATGATATGTTCCTAAGTTTGTCCCCAAAAAAAGGCTTTGACATATCATGGAAATCGTTTCCTAAAAAGACAATTTGCATGAAATGTCAAAGACTATTTACTGGAAAAAAAAAAAATAAGAAAAAAAATATTTCAAAATGTCGTCTGCTGAAAATTTTACTAAACATACTAAAGGATCTTTAAAGTAAAATGGCATGCAACTCATCAAATTTACAGTCATCTTTTTTAATACTGATCAGAATCGCTGGCTGCATTTTAAGTGAATAGTATACATTAAGAAAACACGCCTATTCAAATATATTGAAAACTGTACAACCAAAAAAAGGAAAACTTTGATAAAAAAAATTCTGATATTTTTCATATTTCTGCTCAAAACATAGATTGCGGGTACCCGTTAGAACCGCCTCGGTGAGGTGGTTCTAATGAGTACCCACAATCTATGGTATAGCAAAACAAGAAAAGTAATATATACCCCTATAAATCCCAGTTTAACCATATAAAAGTAGGGTTTAAGAGGGTCAAAATTATATTGGCGTGTTTTCGTGATGATAAAAGCAGCTCAAGAGAGGTTCGTGCACAGATAAAAACAACAACAAAAAAAAAAAAAAAAAAAATAAATAAAAAAAAAAAAAAAAATAAAAATACATTACGAAAACACGCCTATTCAAATATATAGAAAATTTCACCTTCAAAAACTGAAAAAAATCAGATAAAAAAAATCAGATATTTTTCATATTTCTGCTCAAAACACAGATTGTTGGTACTCGTTAGAACCGCCTCGTCGAGGCGGTTCTAACGAGTACCCACAATCTAAGATTTGAGTAAAAATAAGAAAAATAATGTATACCCCTGTAAACCCCAGTTTTCCTATATAAAAGTGGGGTTTAAGGGGGTCAAAATTATATAGGCATGTTTCGTGATATATATATATATATATATTTATATATATATATATATATATATATATATATATATATATATATATATATATATATATATATATATATATATATATATGTATATATATATATATATATATATATATATATATAGAAACTGGCCATGATATGAGGTGCTGGAATTTAAACCTAGTTATGTGGCGGAAAAATTTAACCGAGATATGAGGCATATATATTATATATATATATAAAACCTCACAATGGTATTATATATGTCGCCCCACAAACATAATGTTCATGAAAATACAAATTCTTTGTTTTTATGTGCTTTCTCTAGTTCAATACGCATGCAAACTTCGTAAACTTCGATGTCTCTACACTTATTAAGTGGCGAATAAGTAACTCGGAGTATGTGTAGAATTGTGAGCCACAACTGATGCAGGTTAATACTAATTCTTCGTTTTTTTTTTTTTGTGTGTGTGTGTGTGTGTGTGTTTTTGTGTTTTTTTTTCAGTAATGTGTGATTTGAATCATATACTTTTCTATTATTTGTTTCTCATTTGTTCGTTCCAAACATCTTAGAAACGCTTATTAGGGCTAATTATACTTTGCGGAACGGAATGGAACGGAACAACTTCAGGGGCACACAATGGGGAATACATATAAAATTATAATATTTGTTCTTGACCACTGTTTTGGAGAATATTTTGGCTTATTATCGATTACAAGTTTATCGTCTTGAACATCAAACTATTTTGAATTGTTTTTAAATAATAATAGTTCGTGATTTGCCATTTATGGACTTTGTTCCGTTCCGTTCCGCAAAGTATAATAATTATATTTAACGGAACGGAACAAGAATAACCAGAACTGCTTTCAGCTTCCAGTAAGTTAGAAAAACAAATTTTGTGGGGGATTTGGTGGGTTAGACGAATCCCCTTTTGACCCAATATTTCATTTTCATGGGAAATTTTGGATACATTTTAAATTTTTGATAAGTTTGGGATGTCATATTGACCCTAAATTTTCACACACCTTATTCTTTATATTATATTCCTTTAACAAGTCCATTTTACTACCTGCGAAATGTGTGCAAAATTGTTGGGTGAGTGGCAACAGTGTTGACCCTGATCAGATGCCGCATTCTGTGGCGTCTTATCTGGGTCTACATTGCCCAGGCCTGTCCGAATACGTAGAGTAAGGACGGATATTTGATCAAATCGAACCTCTTCGAAGTCATACAGGATCCGCCCCTGATTCATAAAAATGCAGTTCCACATCCCATTTCGCAGGGGTCCGAGTCGTAAAATTGAATTATCAAGGCATATGCAGTTAGCTCCCTTTAAAGAGTACACATACAGAGTGAGGGCCTTACCCCGCATTTACCAGGGTGCATATAAATATTAGTTCTGTTATTCTTTTCCATTATATATAATTAATGAAAACATTATAATTATTGACTTACAGAGTAAGAACTTATGTTGTTGTTTTTTTTATGTAAAGTATTTTGTCTTTATCTTTAGCATTCAATATGCAAAATCCAAAACCATAATTGATTCAACGAGTTAAAAAAAAAAAACAAAAAAAAAAAAACAAAAAAACGCATATATATCAGGATATCGGAATCGGTTTTGTTTTAAGTCCTCGCGGATATTCTAGGAAGGGTCTTCCCGGATAGAAACCAATACTAAGTTATGTGGATAAAGTGTCTCAAGGACATGACACTTGGTGCTAGCGGGTATCGAATCCGCTACTTCTCGATTTCGAGTCCGATACCTTACTACTACACCACAAACCTACAAGCATCAAAGTATTTACAGCCAGCGGAAACCTAGACAAACACGTTATACCGTACATTGTATGTGAGCAACGATCTTCAGTGTTCAGTGAAATCTTTTAAAATGCTAACCTGGCCTTAAGCAACCTTTTCTTTATTGTCATTTTTCTCAGAAAAGAGGGGGTCACATACACAGATACTTGGGGTCAGTAGGGCAGTGCAGGCCCAAAAACATATCTTGTAAATATTTTTTCTCTAGTTATTTTAGTACAACAGAAACACTGCTGATAAAATATAATCATATTCTGTGACTTCTGAAAAGGTTCTAAAAAAACATCATATTTCTCGCAAATGGTAATATATGGTTCTAAAAAACATCATATTTCTCGCAAATGGTAATATATTACCATTTGCGAGAAATATGATGTTTTTTAGAACCTTTTCAGAAGTCACAGAATATGATTATATTTTATCAGCAGTGTTTCTGTTGTACTAAAATACAAAAATAACTAGAGAAAAATATTTACACATATTTTTTTTGGGCTTGCACTGCCCTACTGACCCCAAGTATCTGTGGTCACATATGGTAGATTAGCCATAGCGCCTTTAAAGACACATTTTTTTCCTTCTTTGGCTAGACCCCCCCTTCATGATCACCCCCAATATACAGGCCTGATAACAGAGCGCACATCAAAGGCTTATCTTATCTAAGTGATTATGAAGCCATTATAAGGATGTTAAGTCTCCTTAGGTGGGGCCCTATAAGGGTTAATTCATGTGATTGAGCAGTATTCAGTATGTTACATTAGAAGTAAATAAATTAATTTGCAAATTTTGCATTTAATTTGTTGATTTGTATTGTAGCACTTTATTTATTTATTTTTATTTATTTATTTTTGATAGTTTTTTTTCCAAAATACAAAAGCGTTGTTTTTTCTTACATTGTAAAAAATACAAATAAACTGAAATATAAATAGAAATAGAAAGTTATATTTATTCATTTATTATTTATTTACTTATTTGTTTATTTATTTATTTATTTTCTAAAGTAAATAAGAACACTGCGCAATTATTCCATAGCTGCCTGAAAACTAAATATTGTAGCTTCAATCAAATTGAATCTGCAAATATTTTGTCTTGAGACTAATTATGAGAGTTCACTAGGAAAGAAGAAAAAAAGGAATACTAAATAATATTTATTCATGAAAGTAAAACATAATGGAATTATCAGAAAGTTTTCTTGAAGAGCCTATAAGATGTTTTTTCAGAGTATTGATATTTTTCTTATTTTTCCATGTCAGAAAGTTCTTAGACAATTTAGAATGTGTATTTTATGCTATAAAGATTCTCTTTTTAAATAAATAAATAAATAAATAAAATACTGTCTATCTTACTAATTTTCTGTATTTGATCCAAAGAAACAGATAAAGAGGGCATTTGATGATAAATTAGCATATAGGCATAAATATCTGTATTTCTCCATAAAACATGTTGTGGGTATTCATAAGAACTGCCTGGGAGCGGCAATGAATAACAACCAGCTATATTTTATTGAATAAACAGAAAAAAAAATCATCAAATTATTGCCAAATTACCCACCTTATCTGTTTCTCTGTCTTCATCATAAACTTTGCTGATATCAAATCTAATTTCCCTTTATCAGGCCCCTATCTGTAAGGGTGGCCAAAGTCACCAAGAATTTCTTATCTAAATCTCCTTATGGTCATTAGGGTGTTATGCAATCCAAAATGTGTCTTTAACTAAATGTACTTACCCTCTTCATATTAATAAATAAATAAAAATACAAGAAAGCAGTCTGCCCATCAAAACGGCTACTCATGTTTCTAAATACTGTGAAACGTATTTAGTCATCCCTCTGTAGATGCTCATGGGTCTGCCCAGACACGCCACCGGGCGACGACACGCAATTCCGGGACGTTCGCATTTCCAGTACATTATAAGTGAAGAAACCCAGAAAATGTAAGTCACAAAGTAACATTTCCCTTGCCCCGCATGAAGAAACCACGTGCTCGTAACGGCGGGAAATCGCCTAGAGAGAAAAAAAAGAAAAACCAAACTTATGTTCGTTAAATTATAGCGCCTTTTCTCGTCAGAAATGCATACGAAACTGACACGTTACAAACAATAGAACCTAACTATTGGGACAGATAGGCCTATGCAAACAGTGTAGACCCAGATCAGACGCCGCTACGAACAAGGGAATGAAACTTGGGAGAACAGCGAACAACTTGGGGAAAATTTGGAAAATACTTTTAGAACAAAAGTACCTGTGCGACCGGTGAAGACTCAAGATTAGTCTCGCTGTTCCCTTGGGCTTTTAGGCCCTATGGGCTTTTCATGATCGTCCTCCAAGTGTATACGTTTACTCGGATTAACTGGGAGAGTTTTTTTGGAGAGTCTGCGAAACGCCGAGATTCGGAGTAAAAAGGGTTTTTTTGTTCTTTTACCTGAGCCGTACAGTATCTACCCAAATTAGGACGGTACAAAAATGTTGTTCATAAAGTATAACCTGGGAGAACATACGCGTTTGGTCCATATGCAGACAAGTGAACATGTAGTTACAGTATACCTTCACCTGTACCGTGGATATCATGGAGACCAGCCAGTAGTTATGGATAGTCATGTTCCGTTCCGTTCCGTTGAATATAATTATCTGTGTGGATAATTATATTTTGCGGAACGGAACGGAACAAAGTTAATAAATGCCAAGACATATCCATTTTTACTAAAAAAAAAACAAAAAAAAAAAAACACAAAAAAAAAAAACAACTAAATGACATGTACCTGTTCAAGAGGATAAACATACATACATACATACATACATACATACATACATACATACATATGTGTAGTCACAAAGGAAGACAGATAGACACACACAGAGATAAACATACATTCGAAGCGGAGCCATACATACATACATACATACATACATCAGGGGACGTTTGACTCCCTTACACTTTGTTTTTTAACTTGCTTCTGGAAGCTGAAAGCAGTTCTAGATATTCTTGTTCCGTTCCGTTCCGTTAAATATAATTATTAGTGTGGATAATTATACTTTGTGAAACGGAACGGAACGGAACAAAGTTTAGTAATGACAAAACTAGCCCCCGCCATTGGCATGTTTCATATAGTGCTCGGTCGTACATAAGTACGTACTTCCGTCCCTCCGTCTGTCTGTCCGTACGCGATTCTATTACACTCAGTTTCACATTTTTGTAACAAGGGTTCTGCATATTTTTCCTTCCATACATTCCTATAGTGCAATGAAATCTTTAAATTTTGATCTTTTGAGTACCGTTGTCTCGTCTTATTTTACTTTGTTTGGTTGCTTAGGATGGCTGTGGTCTTTTTTTTTTTTTTTTTTTTTTTTGGTTTGGATATTTCCTGAGCAACTCTTTCTTTCATGTACAGTCTTAAGTATATCTGCATGCTGCAAGATTTTTTTTTTCTGACTTGCTGGAAGCTGAAAGCAGGTCTTGATATTCTTGTTCCGTTCTGTCCCGTTAAATATAATTACCGGTGTGGATAATTATACTTTGCGGAACGGAACGGAACAAAGTTTAGTAATGGCAAAACAAACCCCCACCATTTGCATGATACCTGTTTCATATAGTGCTCGGGTCGTACGTAAGTATGTACTTCCGTCTCTTCGTCCGTCCCTCCGTCTGTCTGTCCTTACGCGATCCTATTACTCAGTCGAACTAGACAGTGTCGAATTCGACAAGAATTGACCATGCTGATAATGTGACATTCAAGTCACGTGTCAACACGTAGCAAACTATCGAAGCAATGTTTTTCATCTATCCAGTTTGGATAAAATGTCCTAGAACCTGTCCATACGATCAATCCTGTCCCATTGGAAACGTAAAGGAAAAAATACACCCCGAACCCCGCAAAAAAAAAAAAAAAACAAAAAAAAAAAACGATTTTTACAAGATTGTGAGTTTGCAGATATGACCTGAATATGCCTATATATGATTCTAATGTGAAATGGAAAAAAAAAAAAAAAACATCCACGGAAAAGTATAATTTAAAACTGGATGAAGAAACACTGGGAAAAAATCTCGTCTTTTTTTTATATTTTAGCAACCGGATCCATCTTGGAATTTGCATACTAACCATCAAAAATGTCCAAATGAATAAAACACGTTCCTATAAAAAAAAAAAAAAAAAAAAAAAAAAAAGAAATGAAAATAAAACAAAAGAGGAATGCGTCTTTATATATCGCCATTGTATATATACACTGGTCAAGTTACGAGTTGCTGATATAAAACCAAATTAATTATATACTTGAGAAGGCCTGGAGAAGAATAAATGTCATGAGAAAATTAAAGTTTAGATTAGACAGAAAGTCACTTGAAGTAATATACACATCATTTATTAGACCAATCCTGGAATATGGTGATGTTGTTTGGGATAACTGCTCTCAATACGAAAAACAAGAAATTGAAAAAGTACAAATCGAGGCAGCTAGAATAGTTACTGGTACCACCAAATTGATTTCTTTAAACTTACTGTATATTGAGGCAGGATGGGATTCACTAGAAAAAAGACGAAAATACCACAAACTTACTCTTTTCTACAAAATGATTAACAATATATCTCCTTCCTATCTCTCTGATCTAGTTCCCCAGTCTGTCAATTCCATTTCCCATTATAATCTACGGAACGCAGATGATCTTGAATCTGTAGCCTCAAGAACGAATCAGTATTACAATTCATTCTTGCCGTCGGTAGTTAGAGAGTGGAACGAACTAACTAACGATGTTAGACAGTCAGACTCGCTTCATTCGTTCAAATGCAATATTAACAGGGAACGAACTACAGTTCCGAAACATTTCTACAGTGGCACAAGGAAAGCACAGATACTGCACACACGACTTCGTACAAATTGTAGTTCACTAAAAAACGATCTCTATTCAAAAAACTTAACTGATTCTCCATTGTGCCGCTGTGGATCTGTGGAAAATACCAACCATTTTTTCCTTCAGTGTATGTATTATAACGAACAAAGAACAACGCTATTAAATTATGTCGCCCAGTACCAGACAGTAACGCTCAAACTGTTATTATTTGGAGATGTTACACTCCCTCTTGACATAAACATATCTATATTCAATAAAGTTCAGAAGTACATATTAGATACAAAACGGTTTACATAACTCTTAACAAATGGGTTGTTACAGAGTCAGGAATGCGATGGTACTCAATATGTTAATAGAACAAACCCCCGAAAGTCATGTTGTTACCGGTGCACAAACCCTAAACCCCTTCCTCTGCCTCCCGAAAAGCAAAATTCCAATTCACTTGTTGTCATTCTGTACATTTCCATCTTGTAATTCTCCTTATTTATTTATTTATTTATTTATTTATTTTTTTTGTCCAAAATTCTGACATCATATTAACTCAATAAACATTAGAGTCTACTCTCATTGTCTCAAGCATCAAGGACTTGACTTGGTCAATATTGGTTTGCGATATCAGCGTTTGAGATAATGCGAATGGACTGTAATTGCTCCATCAGGGAATTTATTTCTCCTAATATTTCATAATGGACCATGTTAATTTGTTTTCTTTCACTCAAAACTTGCCATATACTTACAATGTAGACTTTGTATGGAGAAGAACTATATAAGCTTGTATGCTTCCGTTCTAATCCTGTATTTTATTGTTTACAATATTGTAGTTTAAATTGATACTTTTGAATAAAATATGTTTAAACCAAACCTGGTAAATTTTAACCGAAATATGAGGCATATATATTATATATATAAAGCCTCACAATATCATTTATATACGGCGCCCAACGACATTACAATAACACACCCACCCTTTCCAATCTCCAAAATGGTTATATTTCTCATAAAAATGTGTGATACTTTTCTTATTCATACTCCAAACATGTTGTGGATTCTCGCTTGAACCGTCTCAATGAGGCTGTTCTAAAGAGTATCCACAACCGTATGTCTTGGAGCAGAAATAAGAATAATATACCTGTAAACCCAAGTTTTCTATATATAATGTGGTGTTTAGAGGGGTGCTCATCACACGGTTAATATTATAATCGAGCTTTTGGTTCATGAAAAAACAATTTCTTCGTTTTCTATGTGCTAAGTTCCATACAAATGCTAATTTAGTTAAGACCTATGTCGCCGAACTTACATCTGCTGAAGGCTGTGTGGAATTGTGACCGACAACGTATGCAATATATATATATATACGTGTATATACTTCTTCTTCTTTCATTAATGTATTACTTTCTGACACAAATTTCAAGAATAACGGTAATAGAATCGCCGCCGAGAGATAGAACTAAAATTCGTCTGTCCTTGCATACAGGCTAACTAAATTGACATTTTGTGGTGAAAAACATTGGCCTTTCTTTCGTCTGTCTCAAACATAGTTTGCTTGTTTTTTCTTTTGTTCGTTCAAAACATAGATTACTGGCATCTTAGAAATGCTTGTTAGGCAAAATTAATGAAAAACCGTAACCAACACTTTTGTGCAGAAATAGTAAGGAAAGATAATGGTATAATGGAAGGTATTTTATCTGTCACTTAATTCCGAGTAGTATACGGTCAATAGAAGTAACATAGGGCGAACAAAAATGCTCAGGTGAGCTAATTACCAATGCAATATTCAGCTTTCATGTATAGCTTTGTACTGGCCCAGTCGCAAAACAAGGTGTGTCAGGTATATTCTTTTCATGGTAAATTTTAAAGGAATTCCTGTACTTAAACCAAACTGGTAGACGTTGATCAGACGCTAAACTCGGAGTCTTCGCTATTTGCAAATGACTGTTTGGGACCCTACGCATTCAGAGAATCTTGGATGCCTCGAACACCGATGGCTTGTTTGCAATGACTAATTCGAACTATTATTAGAGAATTCTTCCAACAGCTCAAGATATTAAACAGTGAAGTATAATTGGAGAGATATTCCTAACATGGCTAAAATGACTTAAACTAACAATTAGTTTCATTCACCAATGAAACACTGATTTTTTTTATTCTTTATTTCTGCTGCAGAAAAAGATTGTGGGTGCTAATTAGAACTGCTTTTATTAAGCCCTCTTCACAAGATCAGTCTTTCCAATTCAAAACTCTTGAACAAAACAAATTTGCATGGCACACACTTGTGACATAGTGAATACTTCATACCTCGAAAAACTTGAAAGGTGTTTTTTATGAAAACGTGATATTTGCACCATTCCTGCTATTAAGGCGGTTCCCAAGAATATCCACAATCCATGTATTGAATAAAAAAAAAGGAAGTGAATGCAATGAGCAGGAATCTATACTATAACCTTACACCTACCATCCAAGACACCAAAGGGAAAGAAAACTATCATTACATTTTTCTCTGTATAAAGTGGTGTTAACAAAGGCGTTCGTTGCACGGACATGTTATCGTGCTTAATTGTTCAAATGAGATTGTTTCGAGCAATATCGTACTTTTCTATCTGTTCAATTTCGGCAAAATTTGTCTTCCTGTATCTCAGGCTTTTATTAATCTCTCGGATTATGGGGCAATTCTCGGATCCTTGGACGACTCTTTACACTTGTCGAACAAACACGTCCTCAAGATCAATCTTCTTGATCTAGACAGTGTCGAATTCGGCAAGCAGGCTGGCCACACATTTTTAGCAATCAAATTCCCTGATTTTTCCCTGATTTGATTTGATTTTCCCTGATTAAAAACCTTAATATTATCGCAATGGCCCCTACTTTTAGAAGTCATATACTGATTCAAATGCTGTCAAGTGACATGTTTATACACAATGCTGTCACAATATTCTTAATTAAATGAAAATTTATCTAAAATATGATGTACATGTGCTAATTTACTTTCTTGGTAGATTAGATCTGCAGATATTTTAAGCATATGGCAGAAAGAAACCACCAAAAGCCACATCTGAACAGCTATAAAATTTGAATATTTTGACCTTACAAAGATAAGATTTTTTGAAATTCCCTGATTTTTCCCTGTTTTTCAGCAAAATTTCAAATTCCTTGATTTTTCCCTGCAGGGAATATTTTTTCACCATTTTCCCTGTTTTCCCTGTTTTCCAGAGTGCGTGGCCATCCTGGCAAGAACTGACCATGCCTAAACTGTGAAATTCAACACATATCAAACTATCGAATCCAAGTTTTTCATCTATCGAATATGGACAAAACGTCCGAGAACCTGTCCGTACGATCAGTCCTGTCCAACTGGAAATATAAAGAAAAAAATAATCTCATTTATGACCTGAGCATCATGAAAACATGCCTATATAATTTTGACCCCCTTAAACGCCATTTTTATATAGTAAAATTGGCGCTTACAGGGGTATACATTTTTTTTTATTTCTGCCCAAAACATAGATTATAGGTACTCATTAGAATCGCCTAATTATATAGTACCCACAATCTACGTTTTTAGCAGAAATATGAAAATTTTCATTTTTTTTTATCTGAAAATTTTCGTTTTTTGGTGATAAAATTTTCAGTATATTTGAATAGGCATGTCTTCGTAATGATATGCCTATATATGATTCTAATATTTATTTAAAAAAAAAAAATCCACGGAAAAGTATACATAAAAGTAAATGAAGACACAATGGAATAAAATTCGTATTTTTTGTATTAAGCAGCGGGTTCCATCTTGGAATTTGCAAGCTCACCGTCAAAAATGCCAAACCCTATAAAATGATAACAGGGGAATGCGTCATTGTTTATATATATAACCTGGGCAAGTTATGAGGTGCTGATATAAAACCTAGTTAAGTGGTGGTAAATTTTAACCGAGATATGATGCATATATATATTATATATATAAAGCCCCGCAATATCATTTATACATTTGTATACGGCGCCCAACGTCATTACGACAACACACCCGTTTGATATAGTACATTATTTCCAATCTCCAAAGTGGTTATATTTCTCATGAAAATTTGTGATTTTTTATTATTCATACTCCAAACATATGTTGTGAGTGCTCATTTGAACCGCCTCAATGAGAATTCCTCCAACAGCTCCAGGTATTAAACAGTGAAGTATAATTAGGGAGATACTACAAAAATGACTGAAATGACTTAGTTTACAAATATTTTCATTCACCAATGAAATACTGACTTTTATTCCTTATTTCTGCTGCTGTTGCTGCTTCAAAAATAGAAAAAAAAAAATTGTGGGTGCTCATTAGAACTGCCTTTATTAAGCCCTGTTCACAAGATCAGTCTTTCCAATTCAAAATTCTTGAACAAAACACATATAAATGGCACACTCGTGTGACATAGTGAATATTTTCATATATACAAAATTGAAAGGTGTGTTTATGAAAACGTGATATTTGCACCATTATTGCGATTAAGGCAGTTCTCAAGAATATCCACTATCCATGCTTTGAATAAGAAAAAAGAAAAAGGAAGTGAAGGCAATGAGCAGGAATCTATACTATTACCTATACCTCCCATCCAAGACACCAAAGGGAAAGAACACTAACACTACATTTTTTTCTCTCTATAAAGTGGAATTTAACAAAGGCATTCGTTGCACGGGCATGGTATCGTGCTGAATTGTTCAAAATGAGATTGTTTCGAGCTATTGAACTTTTCAATCTGTTCAATTTCGGCTAATTTGTTTTCCAGCATCACAGGCTTTTAATAATCTCTGGGATTATGGGGCATATCTCGGATACTTGGACCATTATTTACACTTGTCGAACAAACATGTCCTCTTGTCGAACTAGACAGTGTCGAATTCGATAAGAATTGACCATGCCGAAACTGTGAAATTCAAGTCACGTGTCAACACGTATCAAACTATCAAATCCAAGTTTTTCATCTATCACGTCCGAGAGCCTGTTTAGACGATCAGTCCTGTCCAATTAGAAACATAAAGAAAAAATTACACTCCTAAGAAAAAAATAAATAAATAAAAACAACACGATTTTTTTTTTCAAGATTGCGAGTTTGCATTTATGACCTGAATATGCCTATATATGATTCTAATATTTATTGAAAAATAAAACAAATTCCACAAAAAAAAGTATACTTTAAAGTGAATGAAGACTCACTGGAATAAAATTCGCCTTTTTATTATTTTGGAACGGGTTCCATACTGGAATTTGCAAGCTTACCGTCAAAAATGCCAAAGTGAACTAAACCCATCCCTATAAAATAAATTAAAAGAAAAGAAAAATGATAAAAGAGGAATGTATGAAACGCCATTGCTGTCTTATGCGTCATTGTTTATATATAAATATATATATATATATACTGGCCAAGTTACGAGGTGCTGATATAAAACCTAGTTATTAACCAAGATATGATGCATATATATATAATATGAATTTAATAGGTGCTACCTATATCCGTGCGTCCAAATTATTATCACTTCCTTCAGAGGTGAGGTAGCCAAGCTCAATCACAAACAAAAGTTCCTTTTTTTCAATAGCCAAAAATCTACATTATTCTCGTATGCATCCCCTCCAATCTCCAAATGAATGCTGTCCTCTCAAACTTTTCAAACTTTATGTCAAAATGATAATTAACTTACAATGATTAGAGAAACTATAGACATTCTAAAAAATCTGCTGTTTGATACACAAACATGACATTATGACATTGCCTTTTACTAATACCGCATTGTAAAAAAAACAACTAGAAATTATTTTTAGAAAACAAAAACAAAAGTCCCCCGAATCCCACCAGAATTGTCATTCTTGTACACAACACATCATCTCGTCCTGTTCTACATTTGTACGAAGCAACATCAAAATATTCCACAAGGTATTCGTGTTACAGAGCAGAGACAAGAAATCAAATTCAAAGACAAGAAGAGGAGATAACACCTAAAGTAAAAAAAGCCAAAGTTGTCATTCTTGTATGTGACATGTCATCTGGTCCTGTTCTTCAATACAACCAAGTATCATCAAAATATTCCAACGAGTGTTTGACTTACATTGCGGACACTAAATCAATGCATAACCAGTGTCAAATATAACAAAGGGAGAAAACAGTAAAATAAGGAAGGCAGAGTTGTCATTCTTGTAAGAGACACGTTGTCTTGTTCTATTCTACAGTTCTACCAGGTACCATCGAAATATCCTGAAGGGTATTCCAGTTACAGAGCAGACGAGAAATCTATTTCAAAGAAAACAAAGGGATATAACTCCAAAAGTAAGAAAGGCAGAGTTGTCATTCTTGTACGCGACACATCCTCTGGTCCTGTTCTACATTTCTACCAAGAATCATAAAAATATTCCAAAGGGTCTTTGACTTACAGAGTGGACATGAAATCAATGGCTAATCACTGTCAGACATAATATAACTGCAAGCCAATGCACCATGTCCTGCCACACAGGGACATATTCCCTATGCACTTCTGTAGTATAAGGGCTGAAAACAAACTAAGTTGAACATGAAGAGAAGCAATAAACAGTTATTTCATAACTCCAAAAAAAAAAAAAAAAAAACATAAAAAAAAACACACCAAAAAGTCTAAGTTAAAAATGCAATAAAAAGTGATAAAAAATAATTTCAGGATTCTGAAAAAAACAATATGCATATCTTCAGACCATCCTAAAAGCATGTGTGAAGTTTCAAAAGGATCGGCCTGAAAATGTAGGAGGAGTTGCGCGTACAAGGTACATACTCCCTATACATTTTTGTAGTATTAGGGCACGAAAAAAAGTCTAAGTTAAAAATGCAAAAAGTGTAATAAAAAATAGTTTCAGGATTCTGAAAAAACAATATGCATATCTTCAGACCATCCTAAAAGAGCCTGAAAAGTTTCAAAGGGATTAGCCTAAAACAGTAGGAGGAGTTGCAGGCAGAAGGTACATACTCCCTATACATTTCTGTAGTATTAGGGCTCGAAAAAAGTCTTAGTTAAAAATAAAAAAAATGTGATAAAAAATAATTTCATATTCTGAAAAAACAATATGCATGTCTTCAGACCATCCTAAAAATGCCTGTAAAGTTTGAAAAGGATTGGCCTAAACCTGCAGGAGGAGTTGGGGGCAGAAGGTACATACTCCCTATACATTTCTGTAGTATTAGGGCTCAAAAAAAGTCTAAGTTAAAAATGGAAAAAAGTGATAAAAAATAATTTCAGGATTCTGAAAAAACAATGTGTATATCTTCAGACCATCCTAAAAGTGCCTGTAAAGTTTCAAATGGATTGGCCTAAAACTGTAGGAGGAGTTGCGGGCAGAAGGTACATACTCCCTATACATTTCTGTAGTATTAGGGCTCGAAAAAAGTCTAAGTTAAAAATGAAAAAAAAAAAAAAAAAAAAAAAAAAAGAAATGTGATAAAAAATAATTTCAGGATTCTGAAAAAACAATATGCATATCTTCAGACCATCCTAAAAGCGCCTGTAAAGTTTGAAAAGGATTGGCCTAAACTGTAGGAGGAGTTGCGGGCAGACGGATGGTGGGGGTGCTGACGGATGGACAGACGGATGGACGGACACTAAAAATTTCAGAGGGTATAATATAATACCCCGCCACTTTTTTGGTGGCGGGGAATAACAAAGGGAGATAACGCCAAAAGTAAGAAAGGCAGAGTTGTGATTCTTGTACTCGACACTTGTCTGGTCCTGTTCTACATTTCTACCAAGTATCATGAAAATATTCCAAAGGGTCTTCGACTTACAGAGCGGACACAAAATCAATTGATTATCACTTTCAAATATAAAAATATGAGGGTCGTGCAAAAAGTTCTGTCACTAATAAGCTTCCTTGGTTTTATCCCAGGTATATTCTAAAATGCTTCACTGCACTTGACTGGTGTGTTGAATAGCTTACGATACCCATTTATTTCGTGCAAATTGCTTTCCAACTGACCGAGTTATTTCAAATTGAAATAGATGCAGTCATATACCCTGACCAATTTACTTGTTACATTGGAACATGGACCAGAAGACTGAAATTCGTAGCTATATTAAATGCCGCATTAGGCTTAATATAGATTCAAAGCAGATATTTAATCAGAAGGCAGTGTGCAAACAATTCTGAAAAAGCATTTGGACCTGAGAAACGTTTGCACTAGGTGGGTACCTCATTTGCTCACTGAGGAGCAAAAGACACAACCCCTTACATGTGCCCAGGAACTTTTGAAAACATACAAAGGCTGTAATAGTCGGGTTAACAGCTAACAGGTGATGAAACCTGGGTGCACATGTTTGAGCCACAAAGAAAGGCTGATAATAAGCAATGGAAGCGAAAAGATCAAAAACGCCCATGTATTGCCAAGAGAACCATATGTTCGAAAAAGATGTTGTACGCAATTTTCTTTAATTCAAGTGGGCCAGTCGTTCAAGTGCCTTGTCCATCTTGTCATACAGTCACTGGCCGATTCTACAAGAATTCTGTACTGAAGAAAGTGAAAGTTTTACAATAAGAAACGACCAAGCAAATGATGGTCAGGAGTCCACCTTTTACAGGACAACGCCTCCTCTCATAAGTGTGAGGTTTTAAGTCTTTTTTGGCTTCTGAAAAGGTGAAAGTTTTAAACCATCCACCTTATTCACCTGACCTGAGTCCCTGTGACTTCTTTTTATTTCCAAGGCTTAAGGAAATGCTTTCTGAAAATAAGTATACGTCTAGAAGTTCTCTTGGCAGCACTATTTATCAGTGTCTCCAACAGATACCAAAAGAAGGCTATTTATCTGCTTTTCGCGACTGGGTAAAAAGGTTACAAAAATATGTTTCAGTAAAGGGGGAATACTTTGAATGTTTGTAATAAAGATATGTTTGATAAAATGTAGCACTGAAGTAATCCGAACCCAGTGACAAAACTTTTTGCAGGACCCTCGTAGCCATCAGAAGAGATGGCAAATCCCCCGACCAAACCGCCATTTCTAAATTTAGTGTATTTCAATCGATATTATGTATATATTGAACAAGAGCAAAGTAAAAAGATGCAAAGATAGTATGAAATGTGATCAAAATAATAAATGAAAACAAAACTAGGTGTACTGTGAATGATTTAATTTTTGAGTGTTCTTTTATTTTTTTATTTTTTTTTTTATTTTTGTCAAAATCATCTAATAACTACTTCTGATGTGATAACAGAATACACAGTATTTGTAAATACTTTGAATTTGTGAGTGTACATATTCAGAAATAATAGTAAAAAAAAAAATATGCCTTGTAAAGGTAAAGGAACTTGCTGTATGTTTATTTGGATAAAAACTCAACAGAGTAAAAGTTGTCCTTCTTGCATGCTACACACCTTCTTGACCTGGTATATGCCCCTAACAAAAATTATCAAGTTAACTCAAATAGTGTGGGAGCCTGCACAAGACTTTTGCAACAGAGGAGATAATAATGGAGAAAGTGAGAGTACTCTTGAACACGACATGCCTACTAATCCTTATCTATGCCTCTACCAAATATTATCAAAATATTTCAAACCACATACTCAAGGATTTAGCTTAGAAATTCATTCAGGGGAGATAACTAGAAAACAACCACAGCAGAGGTTGTCTCTCTTGCATGTAACACACCTACTATTCAATACCAATGCTTCTACCAAATATTATCAAAATATGTCTAAGGGTATCAAAGTTATGGAATGCAAGATTTTGGCTTCAAGGGAGATACCTACATAATGGAGAAGAAAGTGAGAGTTGTCTCTCTTGCATGCGGCATACCTAATGGTCCTCCTCTTCATCTCTACCAAATATTATCATATTATCTCAAATAGTATGGGAGTTACGGCCTGCACAAGATTTCAGCTTCAGGGGAGATAACTACGTCAGGAAGAAAGTGAGAGTTGTCTCTCTTGCATGGTACATGCTTCTTCATTTCTACCAAACATTATCAAAATATGTCTAAGAGTATCAAAGTTATGGAGCACACAAGATTTTGGTTTCAGGGGAGGTAACTACATAATAAAGAAAGTGAGAGTTGTCTCTCTTGCATGTTACATGCCTACTGGTCCTCCTCTTCATTTCTACAAAACATTATCAAAATATATCTTAGGATATCAAAGTTATGGAGTGCACAAGATTCTGGCTTCAGGGGAGATAACTACATAATGAAGAAGAAAGTGAGTTGTCTCTCTGGCATGTGACATGCCTACTGGTCCTCCTCTTAATCTCTACCAAATAGTATCATATTATCTCAAACAGTACCGGGGTTATGGCCAGTACAAGATTTCTGCTTCAGAGGAGACAACTACATAATGAAGAAAGTGAGAGTTGTCTCTCTTGCACGTGACACGCCTATTGGTCCTCCTCTTTATCAAATATTATCAAATTATCTCAAACAGTATGGGAGTTTTGGCCTGCACAAGATTTTGGATTCAGGGGAGATAACTATATAACAAAGAATGTGAGAGTTGTCACTCTTGATCGCAACATACCTCTTAATTTCTACATACATTATCAAAATATGTCTAAGGGTATCAAAGTTTCGGAACGCACAAGATTTCCGCTTCAGGGGAGATAACTATACAACGAATAAAGTAAGAGTTGTCTCTCTTACACACAACACCCCTATTAGTCCTCCTCTTCATCCCTACCAAATATTATCAAATTATCTCAAACATTATGGGAGTTATGGCCTGCACAAGATTTCGGCTTTAGGGGAGATAACTATATAAGGACACCAGTGAGAGTTGTCTCTCTTGCACGCTACACATCTTCTGGTCCTCCTCTTCATTCCTACCAAACATTACCAAAATATGTCTAAGGGTATCAAAGTTATGGAGCACACAAGGATGAGTACAATTTCTGCTCCATGGGAAATAACAAATAAAGGGAGAGTTGTCCCTCTTGCATGAGCCAGGTCTACTGGTCCTTCTCTTCATGCCTATCAGATATGATTAAATTATCTCAAACAGTATGGGAGTTATGGCCTGCAGAAGATTTTGGCTTCAGGGGAGATAACTATATAACAAAGACAGAGTTGTTTCTCTTGCATGCGCACGCCTACTGGTCCTCCTCTACATTCCTACCAAATATTATCAAAGTATGTCTAAGGGTATCAAAGTTAAGGAGCACACAAGGATGAGGCTACAATATTTCTGCTTCAAGGGAATAAACAAATAAAGTGAGAGTTGTCTCTCTTGCACAGGACATGCCTATAGTCCTCCTCTTCATCCCTACCAAATATTATCAAATTATCTCAAATAGTATGGGAGTTACAGCCTGCACAAGATTTTGGCTTCAGGGGAGATAAATACATAACAAAGACAGTGAAAGTTGTCTCTTGTGCATGTGACGCGCCTACTAGTCCTCCTCTACATACCTACCAAATATTATCAAAATATGTCCAAGGGTATCGAAGTTATGGAGCGCACAAGGATGCCTCTACTGACAGACGGATGGACGCCATACTGATCGCTATATCCCCCAAACCTTTCGGTCTGGGGATAACAAAGGGATATCGCCAAATGTAAGAAAGGTAGAGTTGTCATTCTTGTAAGCCACACCTCGTCTGGTCCTGTTCTACATTTTTGCCAAGTACCATCGAAATATTCCAAAGGTTATAACAGTTACAGAGCAGACGAGAAATCTATTTCAAACAAAACAAAGGAAGATCTCCAAAAGTAAAAAAGCCAGAGCTGTCATTCTTGTATGCCACACGTTGTCTGGTCTTGTTCTACATTTCTACCAAGTATCATAAAAAATATTCCAAAAGGTCTTTGACTTACAGAGCTGACACATTATCAATGGATAATCACTGTCCAATATAACAAAGGGAGATAATGCCAAAAATAAGAAAGGCAGAGTTGTCATTCTTGAACGTGACATGTCATCTGGTCCTGTTCTACATTTCTACCAAGTATCATAAAAATTTTCCAAAGGGTCTTTGACTTACAGAGCGGACATGAAATCAATGGGTAATCACTGTCAGACATAACAAAGGGAGATAAAGTCAAAAGCAAGAAAGGCAGAGTTGTCATTCTTGTACGCGACATGTTGTCTGGTCCTGTATTACATTTCTACAGAGTATCATAAAAATGTTCCAATGGGTCTTTGACTTACAGAGCGGACACAAAATCAATTGATTATCACTGTCAAATATAACAAAGGGAGATAATGCCAAAAGTAAAAAAGGCAGAGTTGCCATTCTTATACGAGACACATCTGGTCCTGTTCTACGTTTCTGCCAAGTACCATCGAAATATTCCAAAGGGTATTTGAGTTACAGAGCGGACACAAAATCTTTTTCAAATAAAACAAAGGGTGATAGCTCCAAAAGTAAGAAAGCCAGATCTGTCAGTCTTGTATGTGACATGTCATCTCGTCCTTATCTACATTTCTACCAAGTATCATCAAAATATTCCAAAGGGTTTTCAAGTTACAGAGCGGACAAGAAGTTTTATAGAGCTGGTGGTTAAAATTTTAAATTTTGACCTAGGTAGGTCAGAATGTTAATAAAAGGCACAACTGTTAGTATTGATCAGTGACCCCTACCCATCAACTTCAGGGTCTGTGCCACCTAATATGACCTTCCATTGTGTCTGTACAAGGTCAAAGGTCACAAAGTGCATTTTCCCTCAAAATGACAAAGGGTAGCCCAGTCTGAAGCTATTTCAAATGTCTTTTAACTCAACGAAAACACCTACATCATATAGTACAGTCATAAAATTTAGTGTCAGCCCAATAAGATTTTCAAAACTTCAAGATGGCTGCCAAGATGGAGGCTAAAATTGTCAAAATAGCCATAATTAAAAATAATGCTATAAAGTATCATGCATATTTAGTGATCCCCTACATAAATCTTGCCAATCAAGCCCCTGGGGTTCAAACTGGTCACACCCCAGGCATTAAATGTTTATATAGAACTATATAGTTGAAGAACCTTCAAAAAGCTTCTTCACTGAAACCATAAGGCCCAGAGCTAACAGTATGTAGCAATGTTAAGTGGTTTCTTACATAAATCCTGTCAGCCATGCCCCTGTGGTACAAATTGGTCATGCCCCAGTGGTCATTAGCAGGCTGTCCAGCACTTTTTGAAAGTTAATTAGGGCTAATTTTAGAGACAAAAATAAGAATTTTTAGGGCTAATTTAGGGCTAAAATTAGGAATTTTGTAACTAAAATAGGGCATATGATGACATTCAAATTGTCTTACCTTTGCATACACTCAGCAAAGATCAGATACAATTATCTGTTTCCTCAGAGGTCATAAAGCTCATATTTCCCATTTTATGTATGTATTCGTATAGTCTAGATCTATACCATGTTGCATTAGAAATCAAGTAGATTGTGGTCTGCCATAAAATTATGACATTGAGCTTTTAGGTTCAAAGATGCATTTCAGAGAATAAAATAAAAATTTGTCTTTCAAATTGGCAACCTTTTATGATTTCAAGCACCTCAAACATGTTAAAATGTCTTTATTTGTTAAAGGGCATATCACAGCCAAACTTTTGGTACCAGAAATTGAGTATTTTTGTAAGTTTTATGGCTAAAATATGATAGAATTCCTTGTGATTTAAAGGAAGGACCTCCTGTCACTTGCGATTAGTCTGTTTTGAGGAAAACACATTGTTAAAAAAGGTACCTTGTGACAAACGGTGAACAAGAGGACCGTGATGATCCTATATCGCTCACCTGACCAAACAGATTTGCATATTTACTGTTGAAGTTTCAGCCAAGTTCACTGCTCTAGGATTTTTGTATAAACTTTATAGCACTAACCACCCCCACCCCCCTCCACCACTATCCCGGCCATGTTTTTTTTACAAATCTTGACAACTTGAACTGAATCTTAAAAGAGGGTCACTAAAGGAACATTTCTGCCAAGTTATATTGAAATTGGTCCAGTGGTTTAAAAAGTTTTATATAGCTATAAAGCCCTACGCCCTAATGGCCATGTTTTTTGACGAATCATAACAGCTTGAACAAACTTGGTAGAGGGTCACCAAAGGAACATTCCTGCCAAGTTATATTGAAAACGGTTCAGTGGTTTCTGACAAGAAGATTTTTAAAGTTTTCTATTTAGATATATAGGGAAAACAAGAAGATTTTTTTTTCAAGTTTTCTATATAGATATATAGGGAAAATAAGCCCCACCTCCTTGCAGCCATATCTTTTGACGAATCATAATGGCTTGAACAACCTTGGAAGAGGGTGACCAAAGACACATTACTTCCAAGTTATATTGAAATCGGTGGGTCCATTGGTTTCTGCCAAGAAGATTTTTAAAGTGTTCTATACAGATACATATATAAGGAAACTAAGCCCTGCCCCCTGGCGGCCATTTTTTTTGACAAATCCAAACGGCTTGAACAATCTTGGTAGAGGATCACCAAAAGAACATTTCTGCAAAATTATATGGAAACTGGTCCAGTGGTTTGGGACAAGATGATTTTTACATTTTTCTATAAATAGGGAAAATAAGCCCTGCCCCCTGGCGGCCATGTTTTTTGACAAATCCAAATGACTCGAACAATCTTGGTAGAGGATCACTAAAGGAACATTTCTACAAAATTATATGGAAATCGGTTCAGTGGTTCTGACAAGAAGACTTTTAAAATTTTCTATATAGATATATAGGGAAAATAAGCCCCACCCCCTGGCAGCCATATTTTTTGACGAATCCAAATGGCTTGAACAATCTTGGTAGACGATCACCAAAGAAACATTTTTGCAAAATTATATTGAAGTCGGTCCAGTGGTTTCGGACAAGAAGATTTTTAAAGTTTTCTATATAGATATATAGGGAAAATAAGCCCTGCCCTCTGGTGGCCATGTTTTTTGACAAATCCAAATGGCTTGAACAATCTTGGTAGAGGATCACCAAAGGAACATTTCTGCAAAATTATATGGAAATCGGTCCTGTGGTTTTGGACAAGAAGATTTTTACATTTTTCAATATAGATATATAGGGAAAATAAGCCCCTCCCCCTGGCGGTCATGTTTTTTGACTAATCGAAATGGCTCGAATAATCTTGGTAGAGGATCACCAAAGGAACATTTCTACAAAATTATATGGAAATCGGTCCAGTGGTTTCTGACAAGAAGATTTTTAAAGTTTTCTATATAGATATATAGGGAAATTAAGCCCCGCCCCCTGGCGGCCATGTTTTTTGACGAATCCAAATGGCTTGAACAATCTTGGTAGAGGATCACTAAAGGAACATTTTTGCAAAATTATATTGAAATTGGTCCAGTGGTTTTGGACAAAAAAGATTTTTAAAATTTTCTATATAGATATATAGGGAAAATAAGCCCCGCCCCCTGGCGGCCATGTTTTTTGACAAATCCTAATGGCCTGAACAGTCTTGGTAGAGGATCACCAAAGGAACATTTCTGCAAAATTATATGGAAATCAGTCCTGCGGTTTCTGACAAGAAGATTTTCAAAGTTTTCTATATAGATATATAGGGAAAATAAGCCCTGCCCCCTAGCGGCCATGTTTTTTGACGAATCCAAATGGCTTGAACAATCTTGGTAGAGGATCACCAAAGAAACATTTCTGCAAAATTACATTGAAATCGGTCCAGTGGTTTCTGACAAGAAGATTTTTAGTTTTCTATATAGATACATAGGGAAAATAAGCCCCGCCCCATGGCGGCCATGTTTTTTTGACAAATCCAAATGGCTTGAACAATCTTGGTAGAGGATCACCAAAGAAACATTTCTGCAAAATTACATTGAAATCGGTCCAGTGGTTTCTGACAAGAAGATTTTTAGTTTTCTATATAGATACATAGGGAAAATAAGCCCCGCCCCATGGCGGCCATGTTTTTTTGACAAATCCAAATGGCTTGAACAATCTTGGTAGAGGATCACCAAAGGAACAGTTCTGCAAAATTACATTGAAATCGGTCCAGTGGTTTCTGACAAGAGGATTTTTTAAGTTTTTAGTTAAAAAATCTATATTTAGCTCCTGTGACCTAGATATGCAATGGACCGGAACCATTTGAACAACTTTGAAAGAGGACCAACCAATGATCATTCCTGTGAAGTTTGGTCAAAATCCAATCAGTGATTTAGGAGGAGATGTTGTTTAAAGATTGTGGACGGACGGATGGACATACGGACGACGACGACGACGACGGACGGTGAGTGATCACAAAAGCTCACCTTGAGCTTTCAGCTCAGGTGAGCTAAAAACACGAATGCTTCAAACACTTAACTCTTAACTAAGAAAAATTTAAACTTGTAAATGATGGTAAAGGGGCTTGTTTATGGGCTAGGCAATATCCCTTATTAATTATCCCTCATTTTCTAAAACTAAAAAGACTACAATGACTAAGTAACAGAACTTCAATCCTCTCCAAATACTGGCATGTATGGTGAGAACATCTTCTTACAACTGTATTATCTAAATAATTTATCCTCTATTTAAAACAAAAATGCCTCCTAAGACAGCTGGAAAATGCCTTAACAAAACCTCCTGTTGACTACTGCTTTTCAGCCTGCACTGACCAAATACTGAGCTGCATAATGACACAACCTGCTAAATAGCGTGCTCACAGGGAAGATCTACATTTGCCCAGTAACTTTTTAATCAGTGTTCAATGTGAGCTAGCATGTGAATGATCTTTGGGTTCTTAACTACAATCCAAAAATCTGGTTAGACAAAGCAAGCATTACTGTAATGTTGATCTGAGTCCTAGCTGGAAACATGTCACCTTGTCATTGCTTGTCTTACTGTTGACCAATTTTATTATTCCACTGAATTTAAGTTTCGTAATATCTTTAATATAGCCGGCCTCGGTGGCTCAGTTGGATGCGCCGTCCGACTGGAGACCAGGAGGTCGCGGGTTCAACTTCTGTCTGTATTTCATTCTGAATTGAAATTTTACTGATGAAATCGTTGTACATTTTATTCTGACCTCTCAAAAAGTTGTTGTAATTCAAAGTATGGACAAGACATGTCTATGGACAAGACATTTTTGCATTTATGCGCTCATATATATTAGTTACATTTAGTTGCCATTCATATAGTATTACATGTATGTATACTACATTGCAGGTCCTTATGACCACATCTATTGTATACATAAACACAACTTGTATCAGGACACATGGATCCACTTGTCAACTGCCTTGGCTTTCACTGCAAACTCTCAATAAGAGCTGTAAACTACACATTTAGTATGAAAACATTTTCAAAATTGCAAGAAACATAAAAAAATAGGAATTTGACTGAAAAATTAGGGCTTTTTTAGGAATTCCCTTTGGATTTTTCACTTTTTTAGGAATTTTAGCAAAACAAAAACATAAGGATTTTTTAGGAAATTTAGGGCCACTGGACAGCCTGCATTAGCTCCCATTGACTTATAATGGGAAAAAATCTTAAAAAGATCTTCTCTAAATCATTAGGTCCACAGCTGGTTAGCTCACCTGAGCCAAAGGCCCAAGTGACCTATTAGTATGCCATGCTCCGTCGTTGTCCGTTGTCATCCGTCCACAATTTCAAATAAGTATATCTCTTATACCAGCTGGCCAATCTTAATCAAACTTCATGTGAAGCATTATCAGGTGGGGATGGGGGTGCGGCAGGGGGAGAGGGGGGGGGGGGGGGGGTGGCGGGGAAGCTGCTTAATATTTTGGGGCTGATCGGATTGGAATTCTGTTTTCCATGGCAACATATAGCTCCCATAGACTTATAATGGACAAAACTTAAAAAAATCTTCTTCTCTGAAATTTTGAGGCCCAGAGCTTAGATATTTAATATGTAGCAACGTTAAGTGGTCACCTACATAAATCCTGCCAACCATGCCCCTGGGGTTGAAACTGACCATGCCCCGGGGCTCATAAGCTCCCATAGACTTATATTGGGAAAAACTTTAATAAAAAAATCTTCTTCTCTGAAACCATAAGGCCCAGAGCTTAGATATTTAGTATGTAGCAATGTTAAGTGGTCCCCTACTTAAATCCTGCCAACCATACACCTAGGGTCCAAATTGGCCACACCCCGGGGTTCATTAGCTCCCATAGACTTATAATTGGAAAAACTTAACAATCTTCTTCTCTGAAACCATGAGGCCCAGAGCTTAGATATTTAGTATTGAGCAACATTAAGTAGTCTCCTTCATAAATCCTGCCAACCATGCCCCTAGGGTCCAAATTGGCCTCTCCCCAGGGCTCATTAGCTTCTACAGACTTATAATGAAAAAAAAAAATACTTAAAAAATCTTCTTCTCTGAAACCATAAGGCCCAGGCTTAAATATGTAGTACGTAGCAATGTTAAATGGTCACCTACATTAATCCTGCAAATCATGACCCTGGGGTCCAAATTGGCCAAGCCACAGGCCTCATTAGCTCCCACAGACTTACAATGGGGAAAAACTTAAAAAAATCTTCTTCTCTGAAACCATAAGGCCCAGAGCTTAGATATTTAGTATGTAGCAACATTAAGTGGTTTCCTACATAAATCCTGCCAATCATGCCCCTGGGGTCCAAAGTGGCAACACCCTGGGGCTCATTATCTCCCAAAGACTTACAATAGGGAAAAACTTAAAAAATCTTCTCTGAAACCATAAGGCCCAGAGCTTAGATATTAAGTATGTAGCAACATTAAGAGGTCACCTACATAAATCCTGCCAACCATGTCCCTATTGTCCAAATTGGCCATGCCCTGGGGCTCATTAGCTCCCATAGACTTATAATGGAAATAGACTTAAAAAATCTTCTTTTCTGCATATGTGAAAATCACATTTAGGTGTCTGAGACACACTTTGTGTATAGTAAGCCAAATTCAAACTGTATTAGTTTTGTTGTCATGTTCTCTTCGTGTTGTTGTTTTTTTGTGCTTTGTTTTCATGTATTTAATGTTGTTTGAAAATGTAAACCTGGCAACCCATGACCCCATTCCCTATTCTGCCCAGTATAGAATAACTGACCCAGCAATACATTTCTTCAATGTCTGAACTGAAAGTATTGTCTTTCAACACACAAGGCCTGTAAGGACTTAATAAAAGAATAGATGTGTTTGAATACTTGAAAGATAAAAAGTGTCATGTGTATTGCTTGCAGGATACACATTTCACTCAAGAAGATATAGAGAATTTAAATGACCAATGGGGGAAAAATTATATTCTAAGCAACTATAAGTCTAATTCCAGAGGCGTGGCCATTTTGATAAGTAAAGATGTAGAATTTACCATACATCAACAACATACAGATGAGGGTGGTAATTATATAATATTAGATATCACAATATTTAATCAACGATTAACACTTATAAGTATTTATGCACCAAACACTGACTGTCCAAACTTCTTCCAAATTATAGATAGCCATATTGATAGATTAAATAATGACATGTTTATTCTGTGTGGTGACTTCAACTGCATATTAGACCCTATACTTGATTGTGATAATTATAAGCACATTAATAATCCCAAAGCTAGAGGTAAGGTTATAGAAATGATAAACACTAAAAACATGATAGATCCATTCAGAGAAATGTATCCTGATCTGAAAAGATTCACATGGAGAAAGAAAAACCCACTTAAACAAGCAAGGTTAGACTATTTCTTAATCTCAGAAAATGTAATGCAGAGGGTTAGAAATAGTTTCATTGATATGGCATACCGATCGGACCATTCTATGATTACCCTAGTAATAAACTTAAATGATACTGAATGTGGAAAATCCTATTGGAAGCACAATAACTCACTGCTTACAGATAAAGAGTACTTAAATATAATAAATAAACATATAGCAGCAATAAAAAAACAATATGCAGTCCCAGTCTATAATTCTGAACAAACTGAAAATATACCAGATTCTGAAATCCAGTTTACTATAAATGATCAATTAATTTTAGAAGTTTTACTCATGGAATTACGCGTACAATCCATTTCATATGCAAGCTTTAAACATAAAGAAAGAAACAAAGTAGAACAAACTTTAATAGAAAATATAAGATCAATTGAAAACAACCTGGAAGAAAATAAAATTGAAAATTTAGAAAACTTGAAAACGCAACTTAATGACATACGGCATGAGAAATTGAAAGGACATGTTATTTGATCTAGGGCAAAACATACTGACCAAGGGGAAAAACCAACAAAATACTTCTGTGGACTGGAACAGCATAACTATATCTCTAAAACAATTAGTAAAATAGAAAAGGAAGATAGGAGCTTAGTTACAGATCAAAAAGAAATATTGAAAGAAACAGAATCTTTTTATAAATGTCCATATTCTAAGAAAAATAATGAATCAGAGCATATAGAATTAGATTCTTATACTGACAGTGATGCAGTTACCAAACTAACAAATGTAGAATCTGAAAAACTGGAAGGTCTGCTTAGCTTGGCTGAAATTTCAGAAACTTTGTTGAAAATGAAAAATGACAAAAGCCCAGGTCTAAGTGGTTTTTCTGCAGATTTTTTAAAAGTTTTTTGGAAGCATTTAGGTCAGTTTGTTTTGAGATCAATAAACTATGGTTATGCGATAGGAAAACTTTCAGAATCCCAAAGACAGGGCATAATAACATGCATACCAAAAGAAAATAAACCAAAACAATTTTTGAAAAATTGGCGACCCCTGACACTCCTTGACACTGTCTACAAAATAGCATCAGGAACAATAGCAAACAGGCTAAAACAGGTACTTGATAACATTATTTCACGCGATCAAACAGGGTTTTTAAAAGGCAGATTTATAGGGGAGAATACTCACTTAATGTATGATATGTTACAGTATACAGAACAAAACAACATAACAGGATTGTTAATGCTTATAGATTTTGAAAAAGCTTTTGACTCCTTGTCCTGGTCCTTTATTCATAAAGCTCTGAAATTTCTCAATTTTGGAGAATCAATAAGAAGGTGGGTTGAAGTTTTCTACTCTGACATAACATCATCAGTCATACAAAATGGTCATTTGTCATCTTTTTTCCAAATAAGTTGAGGCTGTCGCCAGGGTGATCCTCTTTCTCCATACATTTTCATAATATGTGCTGAATTTTTAGCTAATAAAATAAGACTCAATTAAGCTATTAAAGGAATTAAGATTGGAAATTCAGAACAAGATTTCACAATATGCCGATGACACATCCATATTTCTTGATGGCTCAGATAATTCATTGAATGAACTTTTGAAAGAATTAGACTTCTTTGCAGCTATATCAGGCCTTAAGGTTAATTTTGACAAGACACAACTAGTATGGATTGGCGCTAAAAAATTTGACACTAGCTCTATCAAAACAAAATGGAAACTATTATGGGGTAAACAAACTTTTAAACTTTTGGGCATTAATTTCAATACAGACCTTACAAAAATGACAAAAGAAAACTATATGCCAAAAATTCAAACCTTAGAAAAGCAAATAAAGCAATGGGAAAAACAAAGATTAACTCCCTTGGGAAAAATAACAGCCATAAAAGTTTCAATGATACCTGCTTTCAATCATTTATTTATTACTCTACCAAATCCAGAACAAGGTATAATAGACAACATTAATGAGAAACTTTTTCGATTTTTGTGGAATAATAAAGTGAAAATAAAGAGAAATATAGTTATTAAGCAGTATCTGGAAGGAGGGCTAAAAATGGTTTTAAATTTAAATGGATTCATTGATGCTTTGAAGTTAACATGGATAAGAAGAATTTTCAATACAGACAGCAAATGGCAGGACTTTATTAAATTACATATCGAATGTCAAAAATTAATAGGTTGTAGTGCACAGTACATTAAGAAAAGGATAGACAATATCAAAAATACATTCTGGGTTGATGTTTTAAACAGCTTCTTGAAATTCAATGATAAATTGAAAATAACAGATGAAGAATCTGTCATAAAAAGCCCAATATTTCATAACAAACATATCCAGATTGATGGCAACACAATATTTTATGATAGTTGGTACAGAAATGGAGTGAGATTTGTAAATGACTTATTAAAGGAGAATGGCGAATTTTACAATATTCAAGAATTTTCAGAAATATATGGGATCAAAATGAACTATCTACAATACTGGGGAACACTGAATGCAATTAAAACCTACCTAAGAAAAGAGAAGATAGCATTAACTAAAAAAAGTCCGAATCCATTTATACCTAGCCATATATTGCCTATAAAACAAAACAAGCAGGGAGCTAGGAAAATGTATGACATCTTAAATACAAATGATGAAATACCAACTGGAAAACAGTCATGGAATAAAAAATATAACTTTGAAGAGAAAGACTGGAAAACCATATATATGTTTCCCTTCAAAACAACAACATACTCTCTTTTGCGTTGGTTCCAGGTAAGTCGAAATCATAACATATTAGTTACGAATAAATTGCTACACTATATGAAAATTAAAGAAGACTCTATTTGTACCTTTTGTACATAAGAAGAAGAAACAATTACTCAACTATTATGGCAATGTAATGTAACTATGGAGTTTTTGAATTTTGTCACAACTTGGTTGCATTTTGTCACAACTTGGTTGCAGAGTTTTAACATTTATATTGAATTGTCTAAAGAACTGTTTTTATTTGGCTTAGAAAAAGAACAAAGCTTAACAAGTATCATGAAGTTTTTGTTACTATATACCAAATACTACATTTATTGCTGTAGATGTAATAAACAGCCACCAGTTGTTACCGTATATAAAAAAAGATTACATTTTATGTACAAAATTCATTTGCAAATAGCGCGTGAAAATAATATCTTGGAAACTTTCCTAGAGGAATGGAATCTATATCAACTGCTATTGAACAACATTAATAGTATTTCAGTAAACTGAAAATAAATGTATGATATTATGTTAGAGCCAATCCATGCTACTTGAATAAACTGGTATTTCAATTTTTTTTTTTTTTTTCTGTGCTAGGCAGGACCCCGCTCCTCACCTCCCCCCCCCCCCCCACCCCCACCCCCCTCATAAACACTCCCCAGCCCTTCCCTTTTGTTGCCAGGTTTAACAAAAAAGCCAGTGCATATCTTATATCTCATTATAAAAATATATATTAAGAAGGATGGGAGATAGTATGAGAGATGTTATTTGTTATTCAACTGTATGTATTTGATTGTATTGGAAATTTAAAAAAAAAAAAAAAAAAAAAAAAAAAATCTTCTTTTCTGAAACCATCAGGCCCAGAGCTTAGATATTTAGTATGTAGCAACGTTCTGTGGTCACCTACATAAATCCTGCCAATCATGCCCCTGGGGTCCAAATTGGCCACGCCCCAGAGCTCATTAGCTCCCATAGACTTATAATGGAAAAAACTTAAAAAATCTTCTTCTCTGAAACCATAAGACCCAGAGCTTAGATATTTAGTATGTAGCAACGTAAAGTGGTCATCTACATAAATCCTGCCAGCCATACCCCTAGGGTCCAAATTGGCATTGCTCCAGGGCTTATTAGCTCCCATAGACTTATAATGGGAACAACTTAAAAAATCTTCTTCTCTGAAAACATAAGGCCCAGAATATTAGATATTTAGTATGTAGCAACATTAAGTGGTCTCCTAAAAAATCCTGCCAATCATGCCCCTGGGATTCAAATTGGCCACGCCTGGATGCTCGATCTCCCATACTTTTTATGGGAAAAACTTCAAAAATCTTCTTTTCTGAAGCCATAAGGCCCAGAGCTTAGATTTGTAGTATGTAGCAATGTTAAGTGGTCACCTACATAAATCCTGCCAACCATTTCCCTAGGGTCGAAACTGACCATGCCCCAGGGCTCATTAGCTCCCATAGACTTGTAGTTAAAAAAACTTAAAAAAAAAAAAAAATCTTCTTTTCTGAAACCATAAGGCCCAGAGCTTAGATATTTAGTATGTAGCAATGTTAAGTGGTCCCTACTTAAATCCTGCCAACCATACCCTAGGGTCCAAACAGGCCACACCCCTGGGTTCACTGGCTCCCATAGACTTATAATGGGAAAAAGTTTAAAAATTTTCTTCTCTGAAACTCTGAGGCCCACGGCTTACATATTTAGTATGTAGTGATGTTTAGTGGTCACCTACCCATACAACAAGCAAATTCCATAGGGAATTTATGTGCTCGCCTTATTTTTATTTGAGCTGTTAAAAATGATTAAGTTAACCAGAGGACCATTCAGGTCCTGTTTCACTTACCTAAGTATTAAAGCAGGAAAAATACTGAAGCTAAAAATGTGGAAAAAAAAAATCAAAAGACATTATTTTAAGATTACAAGAGCCCTCAGACCAGAAGCAAAATGCCTGTAAAGTTTCATAGGCATTTGCTTAAAGCTGTGGGAGGAGTTGTGCTCACAAGGTACCTACTACTCTATGCACTTTCATAGTATTAAAGCATGAATAAAATCTATGTTAAAAGTTAAAAATGTGAAAAAAGTAAAAAAAAAAAGTAACTTCAAGATTCTGTAAAAGGCATACGTACGCATATCTTCAGACTATGGTTAAAACATTTGTATAGTTTCAGTGGGAATGGTTGCACTCACAAGGTACCTTCTAGGCAATGTATACACTTTCATAGTATTGAAGCATGAAAAAAAGTCTAAGTTAAAAATGTAAAAAAATTGAAAAAAATTATATCAAGATTCTGTTAAAAGCACATGCATATCTTCAGACCATGATTAAGATAAATATGAAGTTTCAGAAGGCTCTGCATTAAACTGTAGTTGTGCTCACAAGGTCCCCAAACAAACTTGGTGAGGTCCCAAAACAAACTCGGAACCATGCAAAAAAAAAGTCTAAGTTAAAAATGTAAAAAAAGTAAAAAAAAATAATTTAAGGATTCTGTAAAAAGAACATGCACATCTTCAGAGACACCTGTAAAATTTCAGAAGGATTGGTTAAAAACTGTATGAGGAGTTGCGCTCACAAGGTACCTACTATAAACTCGGAACCACGCACCACGATGCAAAAAAGTCTAAGTTAAAAATGTGAAAAAAGTAAAAAAAATAAAAATTTTAAGGATTCTGTAAAAAGCACATGCACATCTTCAGACCACGATAAAGACACCTGTAAAATTTCCGAAGGATTGGTTAAAACCTGTAGGAGGAGTTGCCCTCACAAGGTATCTACTTATTATAAACTCGGAACCACGCACCACGAACCACAGAAAGCCGAATACTATGTCCCCTCGCTTTTCTTCGAAAAGGCCGGGGACAAAAAAATACTGGGAGCTGCCTACTAAGCTACCCATAGGCAGCTCAATAGGCTGCCTATAGGCAGCCTACAGGAAATTTGCCATGCAAATTTTGAGTGGCCTACCCCTTATATGGAGTAGGCAGCTAACAGACAATGACTAAAAAGAGAGTTGCCTATAGGCAGCCCATGGGCAGCCCACGGGCACAGTAGGCAGCAAACATATTTGGAGCTGCCTACTGTGCTATTCTGCTTTCCCCTCTGTCATTGGCTACTGAGCTGCTTACCCTACCTATTCAAAGGGAAATGAGCTGCCCATTCTGCCTACTGAGCTGCCTACTCAGCTGGAATTGAGCTGCCTATTCTGCCTACTGAATGTTCACTTGCTACTGAGCTGCCTACTCTGCCTATTCAGTGAGCAGTCTATTCTGCATACTGCATGTTCACTGGCTACTGAGCTGCCCACTCAGTTGAAACTAAGCTGCCTATTCTGCCTACTGCATGTTCACTGGCTACTGAGCTGCCTACTCTGCCTATTCAGTTGAAACTGAGCAGCCTAGTCTGCCTACTGCATGTTCACTGGCTACTGAGCTGCCTACTCTGCCTATTCAGTTGAATCTGAGCAGCCTATTCTGCCTATACTGCTTGCTCATTAGCTACTGAGCTGCCTACTCTGCCTATTCAGTTGGAACTGAGCTGCCTATCCTGCCTACTACTTGTTCACTGGCTACTGAGCTGCCTACACTGCCTACTCAGTTGGAACTGAGCTGCCTATTCTGCCTACTGCTTGTTCACTGGCAACTGAGCTGCCTACTCTGCCTACTCAGGTGGAACTGAGCTGCCTATTCTGCGTACTGCTTGTTCCCTGGAACTGCTTATTCTGTCTACTGGTTGTTGATTGGCTATGGGGCTGCCTTCTCTGCCTATTCAGTAAGATTTGAGCTGCCTATTCTGCCTATTGCTTGTTTATTGGCTACTGAGTTGCCTACTCTGCCTATTCAGTGAGAACTGCTTGTGAGCTGCCCATTCTGTCTACTACATGTTCACTGGCTGGCATCGAACTCAGTACCTCTAACAGTAGATTTGTTTGTGTTGAGGTTTTATGGCCCACTCAAAGCATTAGGATCATGCAGAGCATGGTCAGTTTACCTTACACACTTTTACTGGACAGGCTTAGTCCTCTAAGCGGTTAACCAGTGTTGTGCACATTCTTTCACGAGAAACTGACAACTGCCCTTCTTGAATCAGCGGAAGGGAGAGAATGACCGTAGAAAATATTCATGACCAATAGCCATAAAAGAATGTTGGCGACCTCAGCGGGGGTTGAACCAGCAACCTCCTGGTCTCCAGTCAGACACGCATCCAACAGAGCCACCAAGGCTGGCTCTAGCAGTAGAGGCAAGTGCACTAACCACTGAGCTAATCACAATCTACATGGGCTACATTTAAAGAAAAGAATTTGTTCACAGAGGGAGCAAATTCTTTCCTAGAAGAGTTACTCCTGTTTGGAAAGGGACTGAAAGCCAGGGAAGCAAAGTCGTGTTTCCAACAGAATGCACTTGACCATGGACAATTAAATTCAAATTTGCTCATTTGAGCAAACAATGCTGGGTTTATACCTCTATGATACATTATGGTTATGTATTGATAGCATTGGTATCAGTATCAACCCTCTGTATTATTGGACCTTCAGCTTAGCTAACTGATCTCAGGCTTATAAGTGGGTCTCAGGTCGATAATTCAAGCAATAATCATACCCCATCATGTGAAAATCTCAATATACATGTATAAGGCAAGCAGATCTATGTCTCTTAATGTCAGTATTACGCCAGAATTACATATTGACTTAAATTAAGTGAATTAAACATTTTTTTCTACCTATAACAAGCATATTAGTTGGTCCACTAATAAACAAACAAGTACGTAGTCTTACTTACATTCACTGAAATAAATTTCTGTTTTATCTAAAACATCCTAAATACACTTTTTTAAAGCTTTATCACAACAAAGATTTTGCAATCAAAATGGCTGCTATATTTCCTACCAATTTCACCTGACAAAGGATTTAGGTAAAAATAGAGCTGTCTGCTGTGCCTATTGCATAAAGTAACCCAGTTGGAGCTGCCTACTCTGCATACTGCAGAAAATAAAATAAGTTTGAGTTGCCTACTCTGCCTACAAAAAAAAATAAATTAAGTTTGAGCTGCCTACTGAGCCTACTGAAAGTAGTAAACATAGAGCTGCCTACTCTGCCTCCTACAGAAATTAAATAAGCTTGAGTTGCCTACTCTGCCTGTAGTAAAAATAAATTAAGTTGGAGTTGCCTACTCTGCCTATTGTACAAAATAAACTAACTTTGAGCTGCCTACTGGTTGCCTATTCTGCCCATAGGCAGCAAGAAGTGCAACAAATAGGCAGCTCTTGCCTACTGGAGCTGCCTACAGATTATATGTAAAATAGTAGGCCACGAATATAGCTGCCTTAGTGGGCAGCCTATAGGCAGCCTTCTTTTTCATATGAGTACCTAAGTCCTGCCAACTATGCCCCTAGGGTCCAAATTGGCCATGCCCAGGGGCTCATTAGATCCCATAGACTTATAATGGGAAAAACTTAAAAAATCTTCTTCTCTGAAACCATGAGGCCCACGGCTTATATATTTAGTATGCAGCAATGTTTAGTGGTCCACCACATAAATCCTGCCGATCAAGACCATGGGGTCCAAATCGGTCACAGGGGGTCATTTGTTTACATAGCACTCTATAGCTAAAGAACCTTCAAAAACCTTCTTCCCTGAAACGATGAGGCCCAGAAGTAAGATATTTTGTATGTAGCTGTGTTTAGTGGTTTCCTACACAAATCCTGTCAACCATGCCCCTAGAGTCCAAATTGGCCATGTCCCCGGGCTCATTAGCTCACATAGACTTATGAAGGGAAAAACTTCAAAAATCTTCTTCTCAGAAACCATGAGGCCCATGGCTTACATATTTACTATGTAGCAATGTTTAGTGGTCTCCTACATAATTCTTGCCAATCAAGCCCCTGGGGTCCAAACTAACCACACCCCAGCTAATGAACCTTCAAAAATCTTCTTCTCTGTAACCATGAGGCCCAGAGCTAACATATTTAGTATGTAGTAATGTTTATTGGTCTCCTGCATAAATTCTGCTAATCAAGCCACTAGGGTCCAAACTGACCACACCCCAGGGTGTCTTTGTTTTTGTTTTTTTTAGCTACATAGCTAAATTAAAGGCCTTTCACAAATGCTCTTCTCTGAAACCATGAGGCCCAGAGGTAACATACTTAGTATGTAGCGATGTTTAGTGGTCTCCTACATAAATCCTGTCAGTCATGTCCCTGGGTCCAAATTGGCCATGCCCAGGGTGGGGGGTGGGGGAGGGAGCCATATATAATGTTTTCCCTTATGATAAGACGCATTCAGTTACAAAGACTTTATGCTCACTGGAGATATGCCCCACCCCCTCCACTTCATAAATGACTTTATATTTCAGAAACCGTTCAGAACCCCACCCCTAAACCATATATATTTTTATTCTTTATGGTCAGACGCATCCAGTTGAAAAAGGGAGATATTAGTAAGTTGAATTACCTTGGTGGGTAGCATAAATTAACAGGTGCAATTCCATTAACACATTTAGTAGTCATGTCTGTGAGTTTTCTCAGGTGAGAGGTTTAGGCTAATTGAGCCTATTGTTAATTTGAGTAACCAGTATGTTAAAGTTAAAGTTGTTTAATCTGCTGCGGAGACACCACACATTCAATATACTTTGCGTAGTCCCGATAGTTGGGGTACAGAAATCATACTGGCCAAGGTTTCACTGATTGTGCAAGGATTGAACGTCCTGCCTTTGTTTCAAACCTGGGGTTCGGCATGGGGAGACGAAAACTATAGAACATTTATAGTGTATTAAGCAGTGTGCCATGCAACAGATAAGACTGAAATAAAATTTACTGCAAGCAATTAGCAATTGCAGCTTTTGATGTATATGTTTTCTTCTTCTTCTTCTGCTTCTGCTTTACCTATTTTTTTCTGCTTCTTCTTCACCTTCTTTTTTGGTGATACAAAGGGCATTTCTCGAGTATTGTTTTGTTTTAAACATTACATTTGCGTAAGTTACAAAAGCGTTGTCGAGCAAAGCTGGACTTCAATTGACATCAGCTACCCCCATCCGTATTTGCTGGGTACCACTTTAATTCCTAAACTACATGTTACATTCCGCAAAAATACATGCAAATGTCTTATACAACACTATAGTATATTCGTTTCATCATTTCATCTCAAAGTTTTAGCTTTTAACTTGAACTTACACATAAACAGAAAAAAATAAACGTGCTAAAATATTTTTAATATACCCCACCCACTTTTTGTTGTGTTAGATCTGTCCCCTTTCAGAACCCATTTAAGGATATTTTTACAATTTTATTTTTTTCTGGTTTTAAACTTCATTTGATATAAGAAAAATGGAAAAAAAAATAAATTAAAACACCATAGTAAATGCCATTTTGTGTTCAGTGGCAGATATTATCGAGTTTATGCACTTTTTCCCAGATATGCACCAAAAAGCCCCTAAAATAAAAAATTTTAGGTGGCACCACCCTAAGTTCATCAAAATAATGTTTAAAGAAGCTTTTCAGCATCGGTGCCTTTCATTAACACGAATGTCTACCTAAAGTGATTTCTGGGTCCTGGTTTTTGATCACCAATTGCCTCTTTGGTTGCGGGGGGGGGGGGGGGGGCATAATCATGAAAAACAAGCAATCAACCTTGTTTTTCTGAATCCCTTTTAACTGCATAATTGTGGCTCTCATAGCTCCTGAGTAACGCATATCTGACTGATCTAGTACTAATGTTATTTATTCCAGGCTTTGTATTTTAATCTACATGTATCTGCCACCTAAATAACAAGATTTATTCCTATTTTGGAAATAGTTAATCCTTTTAAACAATGCTGGGGGGGGGGGGGGGGGGGGGGAGGGGAACATAATCATGAAAAACAAGCAATCAACCTTGTTTTTCTGAATCCCTTTTAACTGCATAATTGTGGCTCTCATAGCTCCTGAGTAACGCATATATGATTGATCTAGTACTAATGTTATTTATTCCAGGCTTTGTATTTTAATCTACATGTATCTGCCACCTAAATAACAAGATTTATTCCTATTTTGGAAATAGTTAATCCTTTTAAACAATGCCCATCCAAGTCTTATCAAGGACTCCTTAACTTCACTGCAGTGAGTCCTTGGAGCCCTTATTTTCAAACTATGACAGAAAATCCTGATTATTTATTATCAGTTGGTAAAAGGTAGACAACCAAAATGTCTTGTGATTTTCTTCAACCTGTCATAACTAATAAACAATTGAAACATAAGAATCTTGATTGTTTTATCACTTATCTGGTATGCGAAAAAGTGTTTTATCTCTCAAATCAGGAGCCCTTAGAACCTCTATTGTTTTTTTCTGTCTTATCTGGAGCCTAAAAACTTGTTTTAGCTGTCTTATTTGGAGCCATCAGAACCTGTGTAGCTTTATTCCTCTTTTCTGGAGTCCTAAGAACTCTATTGTTTTATCTCTTATCTGGAGCTAAAAGCTCCTTTACTGCTTGTTCTCTATTGGAGCCCCATGAACCTCTTATCTCTTATTTGGAGCCCAAAAGAAAATTGTTTATCTCTCTTATCTGGAGCCCAAGAAATGCTAAAATCTGTTTTTTTCTATCTGGAGCACTTAGAACCTCTGTGTGAACTTATATTGGTTAAGCTTTCTTATGAGGAGCTTTAAGAAGCTATTTTGTTTAATCTCTATTCTTGAACCCTAAGAATCTTTACTGTCTTATCACTCTTATCTGGAGCTTTAAGAATCTTTGTTGTTTTAACCCTTTAATTTGGAGCCCCAAGTACGACCATTTGGTATTTCTCTTCTTGGAGCCCTAACAACCTTTCTTGTTAATTCCTTCTTATCTGGAGCCCAAATAACTTCTACTGGCTTTAGCTCTTATCTGGGGTCAAAAGAAAATTTTTTTTATCTCTTATAAACTGGAGCTCAAAGATTTTTTTGCCACTTCTGGAACCCTAAGAAAATTAATCTCTTAACTGGAGCCAGCCCTTAAAACCTTTGTTTTTTCATCTCTCTTATCTGAAGCCCTAAGAACCTTTATTGTTTAATGTCTCTTATCTGGAGCCCTAAGAGCCTTTCTTGGTTATTCTATCTTATCAGGAACCCTAAGAACCTTTACTGTCTTATCTCTTTTACCAGGACCCCCCCCACCCCCCTCCCCCTAGAAACTTTATTGTTAAATACCCTATTGTGGAAAACCTCTATTTTTGTAGCTGTCTTATCTGGAGCTCTAAAGACCTGTATTTTATCTCTTATCAGGAGCCCTTTGATCTTTATTTTCATCTTAGCTTGAGCCCTAAAGAAACTATTGTTTAGTGTCTCTTATCTGGGGCCCTACAAACCTTTACTGTTTACTCTCTTATCTGGAGCCCAGAGAAGCCCTAATGTATGGCTCTTATCTGGAACATTGATTGTGATGGGGTTTAGCCAAACATCAACCCTTGTGGGTCATTTTGTACTGTCTCCCAGAGCAAGGGAGAACAGGGATAGAAGAGATAGTAGAAGCAGTGAAAGAGAGGGACAGGGAAGGAACAGGAATGAAACTGAAGAAACAGAAGAAACCAGAAATGTGTCATTACGAAAACACCCCTATTCAAATATATAGAAAATTTCACCTCAAAAAAACTGAAAATTTTCAGATAAAAAACTCTGATATTTTTCACAGTTTTGCTCAAAAACATAGATTGTGGGTACTCGTTAGAACCGCGTCGACGAAGCAGTTCTAACGGGTACACACAATCTATGTTTTTTGAGCAGAAATAAGAAAAATAATGTATACCCCTGTAATCCCCAGTTTTACTATATAAAAGTGGGGTTTAAGGGGGTCAAAATTATATAGGCAGGTTTTCGTGACGAAATATGACACAGATGCCCAAGGTCCATCATAACCCACACACAAGCATTTTGCAAAAAATGAAATTGAAAACATTTAGCCATAACTCTCATACTAATTGATGGTTTTTACCCTAAATTGAATTTGACCTATATTTTATGATTATATACCTGTGTATAAAATATGAATCCACACTAATCTTTTAAAAAAAAATATCGAACAAGAAACATTTTTCAAAAATGAAAAAGGGCCATAACTCTGATAATAAGGGGCGGATTTTACCCGAAATGGAACATGACCTCTATTTTAAAATTATATACCTGTGTATTAAATATGAATCCAGTACACTAATGTTTTCAAAAGATATCAAACGGAAACTATTTTTCAACATTGAAAAAGGGTCATTACTCCCAAAACAATTGATGGATTTTGCCCTAAATTTAGGGATCAGTGTATTCCTTGGTATTTACAAGAAAACTGATGCAAAGCATCAGTACGCTGGGAAACTAATCTGTCATGCATTACTTAGCTCCCTATAGATCATAGTATAGTGAAAAAATGTTATAATTTATGAAAGGTTGTAATTATATAAATTATCGCAATACTCAACGATAAAAACATTATAGACATTATCAGAGCTATGTAAAAAAAAAATCAACTATGATCGTCTGTTTTCTAGCCCGCATACTTAATTACATGTCGCCATCCATAGCATAGGCTGAACATACTATATCCGAAATCATCTATGTAGCAGTGTTTCGTTCTTTTCTCCACTCATAATGTTTGCTTTCAGCCTAAATCTTTCCATGCTTGAATATCAAATTAAACTGTATTATTTAACAAGCTTATAATCTGTTTGATTTGAGAATGCATATTTCCAATCGTAAACAAAGAAAAATAGCTTTTGTTTCTTCTTCGTAGTAAGACGGAAAAAGACAAAATGAAAAATTCAAACGTGTACAAATATTGACAGCAACAAGGTCATTTCAGGTCAATGGTCATATTGGGGCTCCTATGGGAAAATTGCTCATTTCTCTTTTAAATGAGCAAATCCCACATTATTACATTCATTCTACACAGTAGAATGATAAGAAGATGATAAGAGCGGCTGGTGACATGGGCGCCTCCATGATCCTTGACCTCGCAGTTGCAATCATTCGTGATGGCAAGATACCCTCTGACTGGGAGCAGAGTTTCATTATCTGCCTCTACAAGGGAAAAGGGGACGCATTGGAAAGGGGCAACTACCGCGGTCTCAAGCTGACAGAGCAGGTTATGAAAATCCTGGAGAGGATTGTGGACGGCCTCATCAGACAGTTGGTGTCAATCGACGATTCCCAGTTTGGCTTCGTCCCAGGCAGAGGCACTACAGACGCAATCTTTGTTGTCAGGCAGCTGCAAGAGAAGTATCTAGCTGCCAATAAGAGACTCTACATGGCTTTTGTAGACCTGGAGAAGGCGTTTGATCAAGTGCCTAGGAAGGTCATCTGGTAGGCGCTGAGAAAACTTGGTGTGGAGGAGTGGATTGTGCGACTGGTGCAGGGGATGTATGCAAATGCACTGAGCCGTGTCCATGTTGGTGAGGGGTAAGTGAAGAGTTTGAAGTGAAGGTTGGTGTTCACCAAGGATCAGTACTCAGCCCACTGCTCTTCATCATTGTGCTTGAAGCCTTATCACGAGAGTTCCGCTCTGGGGTCCCCTGGGAGGACCCCTATGCCGATGACCTTGTTATCATCGCGAATCACTTGAGGAATGTGTCAGGAGGCTGGTGACTTGGAAAGAAGCAATGGAGAAGAAAGGACCAAGAGTAAATGCAGGAAAGACAAAGATCACGATCTGCGGTACGGGACTGGACCTCCTGCAGCGTTCAGGCGAGTTTCCATGCGCTGTCTGTCGCACTGGAGTGGGCAGCAACATCATCTTCTGCAATGGCTGCAAGCACTGGGTGCACAAAAAATGCAGTGGGCTCAAGCGCTTGAAAAAGGACCATGACTATAGATGTACACGGTGCCAGGGAACTGCAAGCCCCTTGGATGGCAGACCACAGAAGGAAGTCCAGGTCGGACCTGACAAGCTTGAGGTGGTAGCTTCCTTTTGCTACCTAGGAGACATGCTCTCAGCAGCAGGTGGCTGTGAACTGTCAACCACAACACGTGTGAAAACCGCCTGGAAGAAGTTCAAGGATCTGCTACCAGTCCTCTCTTCACGCCACCTCTCTTTCAAAACACGTGGCCATGTGTACAGCTCTTGTGTGCAGAGCGCAATGCTCCATGCCAGCGAGACTTGGCCATTGACAAAGCCGAACCTCCAGCGTCTGCAGCGAAATGACAGGGCAATGATCAGACAGATCTGCAATGTCAGGCCGCAAGACATTGTCACCACCAGGTCCAATGATCTACTTGTGTGGCTTGGCATTGAGGATCTGGACCTCATTCTGAAGGAGAGAAGACTTCGATGGTATGGACATGTGGAATGCTCCAGTGGTGCAATCAAGACAGCCTTTGACATACAGGTTGATGGAAAGTGTGGGCCTGGGAGGCCCAAAATGACATGGAAGCAGCTGACAGAGAGGGATTGCAGAGAGTGGAAGCTCTCGGCTATCAACCCTCATGATAGACGTACCTGGAGATCTGGTGTGAGATCTGCCATGCGTGCAGCAAGCCAGCTATCTGGAAGGGGGCCCACTGATGTGGATGTTGCCCCTGTACCTGCACGTTAATCAAAAATCCGATTATGATGATATGACAGTACTCCCATTTTTTAAATGACAGATTCATCTGTCATTCCTTGCTGGCATACGCGTTTTCAAGTTGCATCCGGCTTTCACTACCACTGAAATATGTGTCCGCTCAAAATGTAGTCCGATTTATATGAATATAAAGCTATAAATATCTTTATAGCGCAGTGCAATTTTTAAAGCAGGCGACATTCAGATTTTCCCCTGTTTTGCAGAGAAAACCAGACTAAGAATTTCATATGACTTATTTGCCAGCGGATGAATTGCATAAATTTCTCTGATTAAATAAGAGAAAAAAATGAAATTGATATCTGCTACAGTCGTAGTAATTAAGCTATGCAGTTTAAGGGTTATTGTTTGTGTTGAGGTTTTACGGCCCAGTCAACCCAATGTGGTCATGCCAAGCGCGGTAAGTTTACCAAACCACATGTTTACTGGGCAGGCTTAGTCCTCTAAGTGGTTAACCAGTATTGTGCACATTCTTTCGCCAGAAACTGACAATTGCCCTTCTTGAATCAGCGGAAGGGATAGAATGACCGTAGAAAATATTTCATGATCAATCTCCACGAAAGAATGTTGCCGACCTCGGCGGGGGTTGAACCCGTGACCTCCTGGTCTCCAGTCGGACGGCGCTTCCAACTGGTTAACATAATCAACATACTTGTGTATCAATACGCCTGTGCTGGACTAAAGACATGGCGTAAGAAATTAACCATAATCTACTGTTACCAGCAATATAAACACTGTCTAATCAGCTCTTACTGTCCAAATATAGATTCTGAAGATTTTTTTTATGCTTGATAATAAAAGAAAAAAAAAAAGCTGTGCTCATAATCATGCTGCAAAGCGTTTACTTCGATATTAGCTCAGTGCGTTAGATAGGTTGTAAGGTTGATCTGCGCAATTTTTTGTTAGCTATTAATAGAACAGGTGCCGCCTCATGACCCGCTATCAAAAATTAACCAGATATTTTTACCTTAAAACATAATTTGACATTTCTTGCAAATTGTCTCAAAAGAGGAATCAATTTGCATGAAATGTCAAATGCCATCTCCTTGGGGAAAAAAAATCAAAAGATGGCAACATGAAACTTTTATACAGAGCACTTGCCCATTTGTTTGAGGTGTGTAAAAAAATCAATACTGTCGGATTAAAGGGACAGGGCTTTAAGTCAAACATTACAATGTTGTTGATTTGCTTTACATTAAATATTTTCACTGTGGCATTTTAATACATAGGATGCTTGGATTTAAAGTGTAACTATTTGTCAGAAAAAACGGTAAGTGTTGAAAATCTATATTGCTATCTGCAGCGCAATGTTAACTACTCAAGATATTCAGTTATTTCCTTTTATTGAATGTTCGATTGTGAAAGTGAAAGTAGACAACAAGTTGGCTTCTTTAAAAAGAACCCAAATGACTAGGTCCGCATCTTGTTTTAAATTTGCAGATTTGCACAGCAAATTTAATGACTTCATTTGCAACCAATTTTTAAGTACAGATATTAAGTTATTGAAGAAAATTTACCAAAATTTCAGCTCTATATTGCATGTGAGAACTGGCTTTTTGCAACATTTTGAGATAAATATTTTCTTTTGAAACTTCAAAACATCAAATGGAACTTCATAGCACTATATAGCACTATATAACAAAATTGGACGGGTTTTCAAAAATCCGTGCTTTAATAAAGCGAAGTCCGGGCAGACGTCGTCTGGCAGATTTATCTTTTGGTTAATTTTTCTGATAAACGCATCCATAATGCCGTTAGGTGTTCTTCCTGTATAGGTTTTATACAAATTAAGATTTTTTTTTTTTTGATGAATTTCTGATAGAATCTGTCATTTCAGTGCCTTTGGCGCTTTGATTTATTTCACTATGTTACCAATAGCACAGTTCTCTGCTGCAAAATAAAAAAAAAAATGTGGGGGTGAATAGTTATATATAGCCCCACTAAGAACAAAACCGAGGTTCTTCAAATGCATACACATTTTACAAAAACAACCTTAAACAGATACGCCGGGCTGGAGCCCGGAGTAAATGACTTGGTCCAACTGGAATTGGCCCAAGGAATACACCCCATTTGGTCCAACAGATAATCACTTGGACCAGTCCAAGTTCAAATGGGGAAGTGTTTGGTCCAAGGAATACTCTGACCCCTAAATTGAACTCAACCTGTATTTTATAACTATATACCGGTGTATAAAATATGAAACCAATACACTAATCTTTTCAAAAGATATCAAACGGTACCATTTTTCAAAGTTAAAAAAGGACCATAACTCCCATAATTGATGGATTTTACCCTAAACTGAACTTGACCTACATTTTATGATTATATACCTTTGTATAAAATTTGAATCCAATACACTTATCTTTTCAGAAAATATTGAAACAGGACAGATGGGACAGGACAGACAGACCTGACATATATACGTAGAGACAGCGGTGATACTATATGCCACCAAAAATATTGAAACAGGACAGAAGGGACAGGACAGACAGACCTGACATATATACATACAGACAGCGGTGATACTATATGCCCCCCTCCCTCCACCTCCCCCCACCCAACCGAATATGGTGGGGCATAATAAAACATTCCCCCAACCCAATGTACCCTTACCTGCTGCAAGGATAGCAGGCCTTGCCTAACTGTAAGCCAGTATTAGTTGGATGCTTAGGTAACATAAGATACATGACACTTTCCCCACACCTGACTAAATGGTCTAAGTTATCTGGAGCACAAAGGAAATTGTTTTATCTCTCTTAATTTGAGCCCTAAGATTCTTTATTGTGTTATGGCTTACCACTCCTACCTTCCATAATCTGCCTTAGCAGATCACCAATACCTTGTGGATATATATTCCTTACAACTGCTTCAGGGAATTGATTCTTTGGCTCAGATGTTAGAGCATTGGATTTTTATATGGGCAGACTAGGTTCGAATCCCACAAAAGCGGGGAAATTTATTTAGCTATGCTTCATTCCTTTGTTACGACTTTCATGTCCTAAGATGGGGGCTTGTCCGTGATTGGACTTTACTTTGCTGAAAATGGCTTTGTGTCATCATAAATGATGACTTTCTTGAAGAGGGGGGTGATTGGGGGGTGTGGGGTGGTAGGGGTATTACGGCCTATCACTACTACCTTTGAAATAATCTGCCTTGGCAGATTATGCACAGCTTGTAGATATATATTCAATCTCTGACAACTGCGTCAGGGAGTTGACTCTTTGGCTCAGTAGTTAGAACATTGGATTTTAATTCGGGGAGAGTGGGTTCAAATCCCTCGATAGGCGGGAAGTTTATTCAGCTATGCTTCATTCCTTTGTTACGATTTTCATATCATAAGAATTGTTTTATCTCTCTCACCTGGTGCCATGAGAACCTTTACTGTTTTATTCCAACTGAATGTATCTGCCTGCCATTAATTAACATAATATTCCAAGCGGTTTAAAAGGTTATAGCAATTTTCACAAATTGATTACAGACGGACATGCCTTGGTATGGCTGTTTATAAAGAAATCTGGCATTTGACAATTTCATTCGTTAGAATTTGTCAATGTATCTGCATGCCAAAAATTATCAGACTATTCCAAGTGGTTAAAACCTAAGAATCTTTAATATTAATCTCTTATCTGGAGCCCTCAAACCTTTGTTGTTTTATGTGGAGTGCACATTTATTATATCAGCTTGCATTTGACAATTTTATTGGGTTTGGGCTTGTCAATATGTATCTGCAGGCCATAAATTATTAATATATTCCAAGCGGTTTAGAAGTTATAGCAATTTGCAAAACTGATTATGGCCAGACGGACATGCCTTGGGTTAAGGCTATTACCATTTTCATCCTTATTACTGCAATGTGCTCTTAAGTTTTGTTTTTCAAAGTCGCTACAAAATCTTCTAGTAAAATATCCTCCTAATTCAGGTATACTTTCAAGTAAGATCAGCAGAGACTTCATGAGGGCATTTTAATGATACTTGCAAAATATTGTTCTTTCTTTATAAAAGCATACATTGTTGGTACCCATTTGAATTACCTCAATATGTCAAGGCAATTCAAATGAGCACCAACAACACAAATTGACTATTCTGCGGGCTGCGGGTTGCGGTCCATATACAACTGTTGTCTTGTAATGAGGTTATTGCACAAGAAAACTGAAATGATTAAATTTATACTTTTTTTGTTTTGTGTATACATCAACAGAAAATGATCATTGAATATATGCATATGTAATTTATGTATGTCTATATGAAACTGATAGATAGCAAGATAGCAATGCCATAATTCTTTAGAAAAGGTTATTATCAGGACATGTGGCTTAATTTTATTGGCCGCTTCATGAGAAAGTGTCCCCTTGGAAACTTGTGACATGCACATGCACTTAAGGAAATACTGATCAGTCTTACATGTATGCTTTGTGGATAGTCCAGGCCAAGTACCTACTGTATGCTATCATCAAAGACTCTGCTCTGATCAGCCTTCACAGATGAACAGTCTGATATGACTTGACTTATTGCTAATGATCTTAAAGGTATATTTTGTCAAAATGCTGCCCAGAAAAAGCTGAATGAATAATGCAAGCACTGATTTTACAACATTTATCATTCTATGAAAAACCTTTCAGACAAGTAAAACCCATGAGTTTACTAACAAGAGCTGTCAGCAGACAGCATAGCTCACCTGGATGTAAGGACTATATGCCTCTTTGGCCTATCGGGGGGAGGAAGGGGGCATTAAATAATCATAATTGTCATAGGGGAGAGTGTGCTGCTGAATAAAACTTTGGACCCATATCTATCATCAAACTGAACACGAACCAAATCCATCATATGGTTTTGAAATTTGAGCTTTTAAGAAGTTTAACGTAAAACTTTAGTGTAAAATTTGTCCGTGACCTTGACCTTTCAGCCATAGTCATAGGTGGGAGTATAGCTGAATAAAACTCTAGACCTATATCCATCATCATACCGAATATAAACCAAATCAATCATATAGTTTTGAAATTATGAGCTCTGAAAAATCTTTAACATGAAATTTCAGTCTGTGACCTTTACCTTAAATGCATGGGCATAGGCAGGGTATTGCTCAATAAAACTTTGGACCTCTATCTGTCATCATGCAAAATCTTAATCACATCCATCATTTGGTTTGGAAAATATGAGCTCTTTAAAAACTTTAACGTAATACTTTAATTGTAAAATTTCAAAGTCTGTAACCTTGACCTTAAGATCATGGGCATGGGCTGGGGTATTGCTGAAAGAAATTTTGGACCTACATGTAACATCACATCAAATATGAACCAAATCCATCGTACAGTTTGGAAAATACAAGGTCTTAAAAAACTTTAATAACGTAAATGTGGACGCCGATGCCATTGCCAACGCCAACGCCGGGAGTAGTGCAATAGCTCTTCCAGGACTTCATCCAGGCGAGCTAAAAAACTTGTTAGGCCAAACAAAAAAAAAATCTTTTGATTCTCAGGCTTTCTGTTTTTTACTTTTAAAAAAAGAGCATGAAGGTAGCTTTTTACTTTCATTTAGGCTTCAGATATATTTATTTATCTATATATTTATTTATTATACTTTCTTGTTAATTGGTGCCTAATGCAATCATGCTGAATATGTTTGTAATTTAAATGTGCTCAAAAGCAATGTCTAATTGAGCGCTATTAAGGTCAATCATTTTTCTAATAGCCTAATTAATTATCTTTGTAATCTTTCCGTACTTAAATGGTTGTCAATGCTGTTAGACACAAACAATTATTTAGAGAACAATGTTTGTTTGCTTGATTAAAATGTTGATAAATACTTTCCATTATAATTGTAAAAATTGAGCCCATGCATAACATTTCCTACTATTTCACATGTATGCCAAGCAAAGACTCAGATTTGACTGCACATCTAAAAGTTTGATGAAAAGCATCACTGTTTACTGTTTAAGGTCCCAAGAATTTCGGCTGTGCAGTTTTATCGGAAAATGCTAAAATAGTAGCCAAGTGTCCAGGTAAGACTCTGATCAGCTTGGAGAGATGTAGGGGATTTCAGCCGGGAGGGGTTTTGTCCTAGTTGGAAATTTCACAGAAGGGATTTTGTCCACCTTGTAAAAAAGAGCAGGGGGGATTATATCCACATTGCAAAAAACACGGAAGGAATTATGTCCACCTATACAAAAATGAGCAGAAGGGATTATGTCCGTGAGGGATTTTGTCCTACACTCCCGAAGTACATTTAATGATTTTAATCTCTTCTCTCGAGTCCTTAAACCTCTGTTGTTTAATGATGAGTACTCTTTATTAGAGCTCGATGAATGTTTACTGTCGTGTCAAAGATTGGATGAGTTCATGAATCCAAAGTCCGTTTTTAGGTAAGCAAAACTAAAAATAGCATATCAGGTATTTTCGTGAAGTGTTTGGAGATAGTGCCACGAGAATAGCAAACATATTCGCAATACTCTGTAACAGTGGACGAAGTGGTGTAGCAGATACATCGATCACTGGGATCTGATTGTCTTGAGAAGAGTAAATTGTTGTATTGTCACTATGCAATCTCTGGTTTTTTTTTGGGTTTTTTTGTTTCTTTTTTTCAGTATTTTACTTTGGATCTTTTATATCAATTGTGGCTTAAAAATTATTCATTTTTTTTTAAGTTTTTATTCATACCCCACTGAAAAAAAAAAAAAAACAAACAAAAAAAAAAACATCTGCTGTTCATACACCATTAGACAGGAACCTGGCTAATTGGCACTTACTGCATTTACCCTTAGTCTAAACAAACCATGTGGACCCAGAGCAGAACGCAGAGTGCATGATTAGAGTCGTTACTGAATGTCTCTCATTTGGCAGTTTTTAGATAAATAAACAGGTAGTTGAATGGCCTTGTCAAAGTCTTGAGGCAAGTATGGTAAGGTGTCAGAATGTTTATGGTAAACATGGTATTTTCTCTCTTCTTTCTTTGTTTTTTTTAGCAATAAACAACGTCATTATCTCAACACTTTATCATCATTCAGTCTGATCAGGACCTTTGTCTGCTTACAAAATTAATGGATACTATAGAATATATGAATGGACAGAATTAATCCAGAAAAGATCCAGATGACACTGCGCAGATGCACAGGTTGATCTTGACCTTTGCTATTCAAATGCAATAAGAGCTCATCATTACACACCTTAAAGACTTTTTTTGACATTTAGCATGTTTGGTAAATATTTCAGCAGAAAACATTTTGAAATATTTTCCTCATTTTTTTCCCCCCAAAAAACAGAATTTGACATTTCATGCAAACTGTCTGTTTGATTGAATCCTAATTTCTGTCGGAAAGGAGCACATCAATTTGTTGACTGGTGAATCTGCCTATAGCGTGGTTAGTGTTAAAACAGCATAAGAATTTTCACATCGCGGAGACTTAGATGAAAATAGAAAGGATAAAAAAAAAACGCATAGAGATAAGATATTATGAGTAAAAAAAAGACTGTTAAAGGGATCAAATCTCCGACCATCGATTTAGTTTTTTGCTTTATGGACAACAAACTTACTGTTTGAGCTATGATCCAATACACATGCAAGAAACCCTATGCAGTCAGTAAACCAGAAAAAACCTAGTGGCATTATTTAAACCCCTAACAACCCTGGATTATTCCAGTCTTAAAAGTACAAAGACACAACAGTAAACATTCATCCAGTAATATACGAGGTTGCATTTGTCAATTTCATTGGTTAGGTCTTGTCAATACCAATCTGCATGGCATAAATAATAAATATGGTTCAAGCCATTTAAAAGGTATAGTAATTTTCACAAACTGAATTGGGAGGGACAGATATGCCTCGGCAGTCAACTCTTTATAACGAAATCTCTTTTTACAATATCATTGATTAGATCTTGTAAATATGTATACAAAAACATTATCGAAATATTTCAAGCAGTTTAAAACTTAAGAACCTTTAATGTTTTTTCTTTCTTAACTGAGCCCTTAAACCTCTATTATTTTATAAGGTGTACACATTAACTATATATAGAGAGCTAACTATATATAGAGAGCTGGTGCTTGTAAAACACTATGCATCCAAATGCCTGATTCTATCACTGCTTGACTGCAACACTGCTTGCCCCCAACACTGCTTGCCCATGATTGGTAACAATAGTACAAATATACGAGATTTCAATGTTATTTTCTTAAAAGGGAAATGACTCTAAAATGGGAGATAATTTGGATAAGAAAAAAATATGGGTTACCTATTTGGACACCTATTTTTCCATGAGGAATCCATATATGAAATTTCAAAACCCTAGCATGCACAGTTCAAAACTTATGCTATGCATCAAAAAGTGTGCAATGTAAAAATGCCCAATATGACAAAGGGCCATAAATCAAGAAGTACTTTTCAGAATTTATTCAAAGATTGATCAGGTCATCTACTCATCAATACCAATCTATTCACCAGGTTTCAAGGCTCTAGCTTCAATAGCTTTTGAGATATTTTGCTGACAAGATTTCATCCATATTTTTTCAAAGGCCATAACTCTGGAAAGGGGCATAATCCTGATGGAGAAAAAAAATATGTGTCAGCTATTTTCTCATGAAGAATCTATATATGAAATTTCAAAACCCTAGCATGCATATGGTTCAGAAATTATGCTTTGTATCAAAAAGCGTAATGGACTGCCGCATGCACGGACGGACACACTCATGCACAAACATCCCAGAAGCAATATGCCCCTCCAACTTCTTTGAAGTTGGGGGCATAATTACACTAGGTGGCATTTGACATTTTCAATAAGATTATCACAAACTAATTATGGATGGACAAGCCTCTCAAGGCTAATAAATGCTGATGACAACGCCAATGCCTGGAGTAGTGCAAAAGCTCTTACTGTACTTTTGTACAGACCTGTAAGCTAAAAATGACCCAGGGTTTTCAGAGAAGGTCCTTCAAAGTTGTGGATTGATGGATCATAATATCTCCTCCTTTCACTCAGGTGAGCAAAAAAAATAGTGGACCAAGTTATAATGCTCCAGACTTCAAAGAAGGTGGAGGGGCATAAAACTTGGTGGTTGTTTGACTGTTCCTTTGTCCAGTCTTAGCATATTATAGTCAAAAAAAGTTACAGATAGGATCTTGAAATTTTTAAATAATATTCCAGGATTAAGGGGACTGGTATCTTTTTCTTTTTCAGTTTAACTGGTATAGTAATGTAGTCATACTACAAAGAAAATAGTAATTTGGGCTTATACACAACCAACTATTCTATTTGTTAAATACCCTCATAGAAAATGAATGTTATTGTATGTTATTGTTACAGGAGAAACAACTCTATTGCCAGTGCCGCTGCCAGGGATCAAACGCAAGCAACTGGCATGAAAGGCCACCATTTTACCACGTCACTATTATGCTGACGGTTTGGTGTTTTAAAACCCTTTCAACATTATTTAAGTCATATCGAGACAGTGGAAAGATGATAATGAAAAGTTCTGTGCAATAAAGCGCCCTAGGGCCTACAGTCAAGAGCTGAATTCTGGGTTTTAAAACGGGACCTTGTGATAGTGAGCTATCTAGCTGTCCAATCTCTAAAAGAGCTGGCTTGTATTGCAAGGCAGTACAATTTTGTCATATACATGGACATTTCACTACTACAATAAGTGAAATAAAATATGTGTATTTTGGGTAACCCTATCCTATCTAACTTTCTTGGTGAAATCTATCATTTTTTCATGTTTTCTCAAAAAAAAAAAAGGGTAGGTGGTACTGTGATAAAATACTTATACTAAATCACTCTTACATTTAGGGTACAATCTTGGTCCAGATCTGGACTCTGAGGCCTAATCAAGTTTATTTAGCCATGTAATAGTTTCAATTACCAGCCACCCTGTCCCCCCAGCATGGTGCCACCAATAACACCTACTGACCTTGTCATAAAAAGTAATTAGTGGAAGCCAGATTCTGAGGTAGGAAATGTGATAAGTTTGCAGGGTTATCTATCTATATGGCCTCAGTATCCCCGAAATCGGTCATTCAGAGATTTGCTGAGCTATTACATAAATTACAAATTTTGCATATATGGAATCAGCTGGAAAACATGAAGCAATTCTTCCAAATTTCTTGCAAAGCAATTGTTTGCAAAAGAACCTTTCAAGTGAAATTGAATATGATTTGGGATCTGAAAGCCAGTTTAAAAATTTTGAAGAGTTGCCAACACTGGTCCAAGGAGAAACTGTCGCAAGAAAACGACATGAGCGTATTGCATCAACTCCACAGAAGGGCTTAAGAAGAAAGCGACATCAAACATCCACACCAAAGCCAACTTATAAGGGTCCAACTAAGTAAGATGTACAGAAATTTATAGATTTCTGTTCATACTATGTGGTCATTTTTGGACAATAAATGCTTATTTAAAATTTTGTCTTTAGACTCTCTATTCAGTGATGTCTGAGAGCCAGAAACTCCAAACAGTGTAATCCCTGAACAATAAGTAATCTTTATGTGTCTGTTTGTAACAACGGTCTCCTTTAGATTCTAGAATTCTGTCATTCTCACATATAAACTTTACCATTCGTGTAAAACATTCTAAGTTTCTGTCTTGTATTAAGTCTCTGTTGTTTACAGCTATGTTTAAGTTTAAGTTCTGCATTTAATCTTTAATAAAAGATTGTTTTCTTATCTGATCAGCCCTTTCCAGCAAGCTGCATTGTCTTCTGACAACTCTTGTTTGTTTTCTGTTGTGGTTGAATTTGCAACTGTGTAAAGTTCCTACATTGTACCATACATGTACTTACCCTAATTATTGTGTACTAGGTTTTTCTTTGTTTTGTGTCATTTCCTAATATACTTTATTTACCCTAAGTATTAAGACACCTTATCTACCTAAAATACTTGTCCTAAAATTTTAAATAGCCCATTTTGCTACCCCTTGATCCATCTAAAATAATGCTGTGTGTATGGCAAACAGTGTAGACCCTGATCAGATGCCACATTTTGCGGTGTCTGATCTGGGTCTTCACTCTTTGCAAAGGCCTATCTCTCCCTATACTTAGGGTTATCACGGTATATATAATTTATCAAATCCATATAATTAATACATTGTTAAATTAAAAGCAGACATTTGTACATTGAAATACAAGTGTCATTTTGAGATATAATAGTGTCATTTTGAGCATTTTGATCTGAAATAAAAGTGCATGTTTATTTTTGACTGAAATATATGTTCATATTATAGCGCATAATAATTTGAGCCCCGACATGGGAAAACCAACAATATGGTCTGTGTGCCCAGCGAAGACTCCGACCAGCCTGGACATCCACCCAGTCTGATCTGAGTCTTTGCTGTGTGCTATCTGGGTAGCTAAGGACCCATGAATTCTTCTTGCGGACAGCAAAGGCTCTGATATGATTGTGCAGAAGTCCTCTGTGTTTACAGGCCAAATATTGTTGGTTTTCTTGTCACATGACTATAGTTTTTAACTGAATGAATTTTTATCTGTATTGAATATTATGTATATTGAATATTCTATTCAAATTCTAATCATTTTACTATTGTTATCGAATAATGTATGTTTGTCTTGTATCCACTGAATGAAATTAAATTTGCTACATGTATACACATATTAAATTTGCTGTTTTACATTATTTTATCTCTACATCACACATGTTCATAGACAAGATTTTCTCTCTGCTGTCCACCACAACTGCAGACAGCTGCTATTAATTACACCCTGTGGGGCAAATTCATATGATGCTGATAATAATAACCCTAATTAACTAATTATATCTCAGAGTCCAGATCTGGTCCGAGATCATCACGAAAACATGCCTATATAATACTGACCCCCTTAAACCCCACTTTTATATAGTAAAATAGTAGTTTACAGGGGTATACATTATTTTTCTTACTTCTGCTCAAAACATAGATTGTGGGTACTTGTTAGAACCGCATCCTCACCGAGGCAGTTCTAACGAGTACCCACAATCTATGTTTTGAGCAGAAATATGAACAATATCATTGATATGGTTAAGAAGGCTATCTCCCAGATGAAGGCAGGCAAAGCACCGGGCCCATCAGGCATAGTGGTGGAGATGATAAGCGCGGCCGGTGACATGGGCGCCTCCATGATCCTTGACCTCGCAGTTGCAATCATTCGTGATGGCAAGGTACCCTCTGACTGGGAGCAGAGTTTCATTGTCTGCCTCTACAAGGGAAAAGGGGATGCATTGGAAAGGGGCAACTACCGTGGTCTCAAGCTGACAGAGCAGGTTATGAAAATCCTGGAGAGGATTGTGGATGGCCTCATCAGACAGTTGGTGTCAATTGACGATTCCCAGTTTGGCTTCGTCCCAGGCAGAGGCACGACAGACTCAATCTTTGTTGTCAGGCAGCTGCAAGAGAAGTATCTAGCTGCCAATAAAAGATTCTACATGGCTTTCGTAGACCTGGAGAAGGCGTTTGATCGAGTGCCTCAGAAGGTCATCTGGTGGGCGCTGAGAAAACTTGGTGCGGAGGAGTGGATTGTGCGACTGGTGCAGGGGATGTATGCAAATGCACTGAGCCGTGTGCGTGATGGTGAGGGGTACAGTGAAGTGTTTGAAGGTTGGTGTTCACCAAGGATCAGTACTCAGCCCACTGCTCTTCATCATTGTGCTTGAAGCCTTATCACGAGAGTTCCGCTCTGGGGTCCCCTGGGAGGACCTCTATGCCGATGACCTTGTTATCATCGCTGAATCGCTTGAGGAATGTGTCAGGAGGCTCTTGACTTGGAAAGAAGCAATGGAGAAGAAAGGATTGAGAGTAAATGCAGAAAAGACAAAGATCATGATCTGCGGTACGGGACTGGACCTCCTGCAGAGTTCAGGCGAGTTCCCATGCGCTGTCTGTTGCACTGGAGTGGGCAGCAACAGCATCTTCTGCAATGGCTGCAAGCACTGGGTGCACAAGAAATGCAGTGGGCTCAAGCGCTTGAAAAAGGACCCTGACTATAGATGTACACGGTGCCAGGGAACTGCATGCCCCTTGGATGGCAGACCACAGAAGGAAGTCCAGGTCGGACCTGACAAGCTTGAGGTGGTAGCTTCCTTTTGCTACCTAGGAGACATGCTCTCAGCAGCAGGTGGCTGTGAACTTTCAACCACAACATGTGTGAAAACCGCCTGGAAGAAGTTCAAGGATCTGCTACCAGTCCTCTTTTCACGCCACCTCTCTTTCAAAACACGTGGCCATGTGTACAGCTCTTGTGTGGGGAGCGCAATGCTCCATGTCAGCGAGACTTGGCCATTGACAAAGCCAAACCTCCAGCGTCTGCAGCGAAATGACAGGGCAATGATCAGACAGATCTGCAATGTCAGGCCGCAAGACATTGTCACCACCAGGTCCAATGATCTACTTGTGCGGCTTGGCATTGCGGATCTTGACCTCATTCTGAAGGAGAGAAGACTTAGATGGTATGGACATGTGGAACGCTCCAGTGGTGCAATCAAGACAGCCTCTGACATACAGGTTGATGGAAAGCGTGGGCCTGGGAGGCCCAAAATGACATGGAAGCAGCTGACAGAGAGGGATTGCAGAGAGTGGAAGCTCTCGGCTATCAACCCTCATGATAGACGTACCTGGAGATCTGGTGTGAAATCTGCCATGCCTGCAGCAAGCCAGCCTCGGAGGGGGGGGGGGGGGGGGGGGGTAACTTCCTATATATGGCATAGTACGGATGTGCGTGCCAAATAGCCCCCTTTTTCAGCGCTGCCAGGTATATGATTGGCCCCCTTTTTTCAACAAAAAGTATATGAATGGCCCCATTTTTCTGGATTCCTATGTGAAAGACCCCATTTTTCTGACATCCTGGTATATGCACATATTTTTCTCTCAGAGATTTTTCGAGGCTGCTTATCCTCTTGGTATTATATGAACTGACTGTAATATTTGTGTAATAACCAGCAAAAAATTGGTACAAAAAATCAAAGGGCAGTATATGAATAGGTCAACATTTTGGATGATCAAGTATATGAATGGGTCCGTTTTTTCGAAGGCCAGGTATATGAATGGGGTAGGTTTTGAAATACTGGCTCGCACACCTGTACCAAAATTACCCCTAAGTTACCCCCCCGAGAAGCCAGCTATCTGGAAGGGGGCCCACTGATGTGGATATTGCCCCTGTACCTGCACGTTAATCAAAAATCCGATTATGATGATGATGATCAGAGTTCTTTATCTGAAAAATTACAGTTTTTAGAGGTGAAATTTTCTATATATTTGAATACGTGTGTTTTCGTAATGTTGTACCATATATGTAAGACTGAAATATTCTGTCAAAAAGGTCTGAGCAAACATTGTAGACCCAGATCAAATTGCTCCTGTAGGTAAACTGTTGGTCATTCTGTCAGTATTTTTGGACACATCTAACCTCTAAGGATAGGCAAATCAGTTTGGTACAATTTTATGTGAAAATAGGCTTTCAAGTGCCCTCCAGTGAAAAAGTAGAGATATTAAGTATGGCTTAAAGTAGGGCAAAAGTAGGCATTTCAATCATGCAAAGTAAGGATAGTAAGGATGTTCTATTTTCAGCTCAGTGTGCGTGTGTGTGTGTGTGTGTGTGTGTATACTTTCTGTATATGACATAGTATTGATGTGTGTGTTGAATGGCCCCCTTTTTCAGTGATGCCAGGTATATGATTAGCCCCCTATTCAACAAAAAGTATATGATTGACCCTTGAATCTTATGTGAAAGGCCCCACTTTTCTGGTTTTTTCACATCCCGGTAAATGCATATATTTTTTCACTCAGAGATTTGTCAAGGCTGCTTGTTCTCTTGGTATTCAATGAACTGACTGCTATATTTGTCTAACTACTGGCAACAAATGGGTATAAAAACCAAAGGGCAGTATATGAATAGGTCAACATTTCAGATGATCAAATACATGAATGGGTCCATTTTTTCAAAGGTCAGGTATATGAATGGTGTAGGTTTCGAAATACTGGCTTGCACACCCTTACCACATTCACCCCTTCCCACCATCCACAGAGGTTTTCAGACAGAGAAAAAGACACAATAATTAACAGTGTCTTCTCTGAACAAAAACACTGCATTACCATGGAAAGCAAATGCCAAATTAAATCTTCAAAAAAAGGAGTACAACTGAAGTAAAAATATTTTATAAACTTTTTCATCGCGACGGCTCAGATTAAGTTGATCTGATATTTACAATTTCCAAGCAAGCGAGGAAAAAAAAAAAAAAAAAAAAAAAAATACAATTTTTGGTCACATCAAACATTTTTGGACTAAAAATTAGAGTATCAAAAGGGCATTTTCAGACAAAAGTAGGGAAAAGTTGAAAAAACAAAAAAGTAGAGAAAAGTAGGGCCTGCTTGAAAGCCTATGCAGTCCAAATATATTTGGTATAATTGTTATGGTATAATTATAATTAAAATAAAATGTTAAAAAAATCCCTACCTATCCTACTCTAAATACCCTAAACACATTCTTTAGTTTGGCCTTATCACCCACAAATTCAGTGTTGTCAGTTCAGATTCTAATAATGCAGAGATCTAACTGAATTTGATTTCAGATCACGACCTGAATTGCGATATGTAACGTCTCAAGTCAACAATATTTCAGTAGTTTAGAGACATTGCCTCCAAATTTGTGGGACTTTTACCCGACCCGATCACATGAATTCGGGTCCTGCATAATTTCTAGCAGCTCTGTCATGGAGGCTTTAGGCAGCCCATCTATTTCGCGGGCCCCGATGGGGGCGGGGACCGTGCTTTCCAGTGTATGTCGGTAGCCTATATATCGTTCGCTTACCCGAAATCCATTTTACTGTTTCAGGATTTTTTCCTAAAGATATTTGACCATTTGTGCGTTTTTGTCTTTATTTCTTTTTGGTCTATATTTTTTTTTTTTTTTTTTCTGCGAGTCTACACCTTACGAAAAGCAAAAACAAACATAACAATGTTCAGTTTACAAACCGATCGAACAAACACATTAATGTGTCGAAGTTTTTTTCAGGATATCACGTAACCAAAAAAGCATAAAGTGTATGTGTTAGATGAAATTCTACATCAATGTGTACCTTATGCACAAAACCAATCGTGCTTAGCTTGTAAGTAGACGGAGAATGGAAAGAAATAAAATTCGAAGTGGAGAAAAATTCAAAATGGCCGCGACCGCAAATTTTGTAGGCTGACGTCACGTCTCGTGATTTACCATCTTGCATTTGGAATACTTGGCGTTATTGGCTGTTTTGTTGTTATTATCGGCACGGCGCTATGTCAATAGCCTGTGCCAACTCACCCTTGTTTTTCAGGATAAGCACCGAACCACCCAAGCGTTTGTTGGACCAGTACATTTTTGGTCACACACATCACTGGTCACATAGTTAGTCAAGAGTAGTGCATCTACACGCCGAACCGCTTCGCGGTTCGGGTTGGACTCACTTATAATCTAGTCTATACGTAGACCATGTTTTACATTCCAAGAAACACAGAGGTGAAGAGATAATCTATCTGAACTGCGTGTCTTTCGATGGTGCTCTGTTCCGAAACAAAATATCGAAGTTAACGATTTTAAACACTACGTATTTCCATCATTTTTCTGCATTTTTTTTTTTTTTTTTTTTGGAACTCTTGCTAATATAAGTCCGTAGTACAATAGACACAAAACATGATAATCTTTAAGAATTTAAGTTGTCTGCAAAAATGACTACGCAGCATGCCAAAAATCGATTTTGTTTTTCTGACTACACTCATTTTCGATGCCGATTGTTAAAAGTAATAATACTTCAACGTATATAACCCTCAATTGTTTTAGCAACTAACAAAGGAACAGAACAACACATTATTTTCTTAAACCCTGACCTTATCCTGGGTCGCAGTTTGGTTACATACGTGTAAAGGAGGCCAACATGAATAGACAGGATCCTACCTATTTATACTCGTAAAAATACCATTAACTATTTAAGAAAAAAAAAATAACACCGGATGCATTCCCATTGTCATTTTCGGCTAATAAGCGATATTTTAACCCTAACATATACAATCGATGAAATCTATGTTTGCGACTAAAACGTAAAATAATCTACTTAAACCCAGATAGAATATAAAAAAATCAAACCAATTTCCAATATTCGGTGCCAAAAAGTGAACTCAGGAACCAAACACCATGACTTAGGAACAGAACACCAAAATTTTAGGAACAGTGTACAATTCAGGAAGAGAACACTGTATCTAGAGACTGTCAGACAGAACATCATTTTTGTCACAGCCCTAAAGGTCCAGGTAATTCATATGCTGTAAACTTTCCGAACGACGATGTCCCCATAACCGATAAAACACTTCACAAACACTGCAGAGATTACTGATGATAATTGTCAACATAAACTATCCGAAGCTTTTGCATTTCTCTTTGTCATATTGTTTAAAGAATCACCTAGTATACCATATTTAAGGTATTAACAAATCATAAACTCTTTAAGTGTTAGGTTTACGATTTATTTAAAATACGGGGTGTCTATATAACACCCATTAGTCTGTATAGTGTGTGATGCAAAATATGAGGTAAAAGTACTTGATATTTCATATAATCTGGTAAATTGGCTTAAAAAAAAAACAGTTAACAACTTTTGCTAGTTTATCACTCTAAAACTGTGGATTCACAATTTATATAAATACGGAGTGTATATGTAACTGAGATATGTAATACCATATTAGTCTGTCTTATATAAGATGTATATATTTTAAATGTGAGGTGAGAAGGTTTTGAGATTTTTTTTTGATTTTTTTTTTTCTCTTCATTTATGGGTAAAGCAGCTTAAAACAGACAGCAACTTTGCAAGTTTATCACTCTAAAACTGTAAATCTACAATTGTATAAAATACGGGATGACTATATAACACCCTTAATCTGCCTAATATATGATGTGCATATAAAAAATGTGGTGTGAGAAAGTATTTATTCCAAGGCGGTTCTTATGTTGTGGTTTGATATTGTTATAGTTCGTTATATAGCATGTATGTATTGCTGATATCATTTTTATTTTGAATAGCCGTTCGGCCAATTTGTGGGAAAGTAACTATCCTTTTGGCTTTCCACTTGTGACATTTCCTTTACGGTGAAGTTGTTTTATGTTTGTGTTTCTTTCCCTTTGGTGTCTTGGATGGAAGATGTGAGGTAATTGCATCGATTCCTGACCATTGCCTTCACTTCTATTTTGATATTTGATTGAACCTCATGTGCGTTACGCTCTGGGCGGCTAAGACGCACCGAGGGTGACTTCTAACTTTTCGGAGCAATTCTAGGAAAATCTAACTTTTCGGAGCAATTCAGAAAACTTATTAACCATTATATAAGAATTGGCTATAGCCTGGATATTATGCGACAGACTGCATGGCTAGTTGTCAACTCAATCATTGTTGATGGCTATGCTTCACTCTTTAATTGCACGACGGCGGTTCGGGCCTCAGACTCAATGATGGCCTCTTCGTAAAACTTTAAGCAGTGGATTGGGGCTTGGCGATATGTCTTTGGCTTGGCCCGCCGTGGTTCAACTTTTGGTTTTTATTTACGCTGGCATACAGTAGAATTAGCCATGAGTACTCGTCTTTGTTTATTGTAGTGATTAATTTGACTTTATGTTTTTGCTTTGATGCATTGACTGAGTTGGGAGCATTTAAGCGAACCGATTTTTTAAGTATTTCTGTATTAAGAGAAGCATCGGGACCCAGGGTGAAGTTGGCTAGCTGTAAAAGTGCTTTAAACTCCGCCCCCGGTGGTTTACTCTACTGACCGTTCTAAGGCGATGGTCCCGGTGTTAGTCTTACTCTTTGTTGCTTTGTGGTTTATTCTACGAGGCGATTTGTTTTATGTCTTACCTTGTGTCATTTTGTTCTTGTGTTTTTTTTTTTTTTTTTTTTTTTTTTTTTTGTTTTTTTTGTTTTGTTTTTTTCTGTCCTTTTAGCATTGCGATTACCTCGCTTGTGGAAGAGAGAGCTAAACTTAGTGTTTTTCGTACGTTTGTTCGATTTCTACCTGTTTGGATTTGTCGGTTTCCTCTTCCTCTTAGTGTCTGGGAAGAGCTGCGGTTTGTGATTGTGACACTTCTTGGACGTTTCTCTTACCTTTTTTTTTTCCAGTTTGATCAAGCTCCGGGTTTGCCCAACTGTACAATTTCACAGAAGCCTCTAACAACGGTAGATTTTTTTTTTTTTTTTTTTTTTTTTTTTTACATATACAATTCATATAATAAACAAACATTAAAATAATACAACATACACAATTTTGACGCAAATCTCGTCACGTTGGCACGGTTGGAGAATTATACTGGTATATTACTTGATTAGCCTGCTTGGTTAATCAATTTAATACACTCAGTATATATACCCAACCAAATGAGGATAACTGTGTGCCAGTGCGAAGAGATTGCCTCCCTTTCCAATGATATCTATACGGCGCCCTTATCTTATTTTTTTAAAAGTTTTATTACACTTTCTTAATTATTGATCGATCTCATTATTATTATTATTATTATTTATTAAGCTCATTTTAATCTTATCCTTTCTCTGTTTAGTCAAGGCCTTAATAACGTTCTTGTATGTTGGCAATCCCTTGAACCTTTTGTTCACTGTTCCCAGTTCTGGCTGTTTATACCATTGTATTAGACCCTTATTTGGCGGCCTCGGCCCGTCCAAGACTCGATGGAGTCTAAGTACTGCACCTCACATTGAGGTCAACTGTCTTTGGAAGGACATGGAAGGACACAACAAAAAATAAACAAAAACAGACTAAGGACATGTTCTATAATTACATAAGATGAAGCCTGCTAAGATTCTACCCTTTATTCTACAATCACGCACATCACCTTATAGAGTGACGTCATTGACGTCGCAGCTGTATAACCGACGCCATGATAGACCCATCACTGACGTCGACGTATCACCCGCGACTTCTATCCCTATTAATGACATCGACGCGGTCGATGGTGAGCGCCTGCCAACTGGCGGCAACGTCGTCCGCGTAACGTCATATCATATGCAAGCCCCATTTCCATACACGTACAAACGATTATAATGTATGGATGACAATCAGGGACATGACGTTCCAAATGTCGCAATCCTAAATGTCACTGACATTAATGAAAAACACCTCCGACTTCCGGATAATGATCAGAGGGAGAGTAACTGGATCAACTCCGACTATTTTAAACTCGGTGCCCTGATCAGACGAAATCGGAACACTTAAATATAACAGTGATTATGCAGGCGGAATAATACAAATTTTCAACAATTTCTTAGACTCATTAAATTATCTATTAAACTTAGAAAGAGAAAAAAAAACCTGCTATATAGGTGCCTGTATGTTCGTGCGTATGTTTGCGTATTGCATATGCGTATGTAAACCTAAATTTCTGGCCTACGCGATTCTTATGGTACTGCACATTTTACATTGGCTATTCCGATCCTGCACTGTTTTCTTATTTTGTATAAACTAAATCACACCTTGCGACTGCTGCCTCAAAACGACTGGTCAGTCCGCACATGCCAGCGCGGCCTACTCAGTGTCCCCGATAGCAGTTACAATTCTCGCTCCCTGATTTCCGACAAGACTGCATAACCTAGCGCAGCCTGCTCAGCATTCCTGAAATAAGCCAGGTAACATATGCAGTATCGGACTAGCGCGCGCTGCAATATATAGTTTATAGGTTTACTATTCAGATACGGACATTTTCCTGCTTTTGATATTTGAACAGAAAAAGACTACAAACATAATATTAATATAAATTAACGACGCGCCGAACTGTCTAATCATAATTTAAATGGATCTTTTGTGTTGTCTAGTTGTCCTTCGAATTGAACTGTATCGGTGAGTTTATATATAGTAAGGTTATACTCTTGCTACGCATCAAATGCAAACATTATGCGATTTTCTCTCTTTTTTGCGTTTCGCAACCAGTTTAGCATTATTAAATTTGCGTAACTTATATATCACGCTACTATTAATAACTATAACAAATGGTCCGACTGTGGAAAATGGACCCTACCTCTAATAGGTATTAAACTTAGTCAGCTGGCACTGCAGTCTGCTCTGGGTCGTAACAATGTGACTTTCCCATACAAATATCCCGTAGGCCTGAGGGCGATACAGTTACTGTTTACTATTTCACTGCCAGTGTGATAGTAACAAAATGTCATCCTCCGGGTAAAAGTGAAAAAGATAGCACATGCACGGAATACCAGGGTGATAGTAAAAAGTATGACATAGGAGGTACTACTTCAGCGTACGGGTCAGTAGTCTTGTTAGGTATCACATTCCTGAGAGAGTGATACTGAAAAAAATGCCCGCCCGAGGAATATGAATATCATCAACCGAGGTGACATATAACCACCCCGTATTTTATATAAATTGTAGAGCCACCGTTGCAGAGTGAAAAAAAAATCTAATCAAAACTAGCAAAAGTAGTTGACTGTTTCCCACCTGATCCACTAGATCAGTTTTAAAACAACCAGAAAATCTATAAAAAAATAATGTTTTTGTTAAATGCTTTGTGCTTTTTTACATTATAAAATAGTAAAATATTAAAGTACCACATAAAAAATTTTATACCATCGAACATTGTTGAGTTGTTTTGTTTCCCTATTGAAAGATTTGTCTAACAATTAAATAAAATGTATTCTCAAGAATCACTAACATTGTAACCCCTGAATATACAAAAATGCAATACAAATGTTGATTTATTAGCAAATGTTGCCGTCGACCGTTTTAGTTACTTTTTCACGTTTTTATTTAGAAGTTGTTCGTACTGAAAAGCTGATTTTGGATATAAAAACTTTCAGGTTACCGAAAATTTCATATAAAACAAGTCAACCATGTTTTCGCTTTTCGATGTTTACCAAACACATTTTGCCAGTATTTTTTTTTTTTTGCCAAATTAGAGTCTTCTGATCATATGGGCCTTTTAGCCTTCAACAATATAATCTTTTTGTAAAAAAAAAGAACAAAATTATCATTTACCTATGCATTCAGTATAGTAAGTGGTGTTACGCTTTTTGTTTCATTACATGAATTAAACAATTTGTTTTTCAAAAAATTATAACATTGTGTGAAAAAATAAAGTGTTTTGATACATCTGACATTTAAAATGTTTGTTCTGAAATGTCTTTTCAATCTTAATAATGTACATTTTCAGAGACATTATAATATAGCGTTGATTACTGACATAAATTGTGACGATATCTACTACATTTCTTTTATATAGTAGCCTAGAAATATAAAAATGGGAATCCATTATATATATATAAACATGCGAATCTATTTTGTTTGTTTAGCTGCATGAGTATTTAATGTATGCATAGCTTGTCCCCGTCATAGGTATTATGGAATCATATGCAGAGGTATTCATTTTTTCTTCTTTTGTTGATTTGGGCATTCTACCATTTTCCAGCAATTCACTTTTGTTGATGTAATTGATTCTGCTGCTGCAATTCCTTTTATGCTTTATCTGGGATTGATTACTTATTTTCCGCTCTCCCGCCTATCCCCGCCCCCCCCCCCCACCACCCCCCCCCACCCCATTAAATTATAAATTATTCATAAGAAATAACTGTATTTACCTGTTCAGCAGAAAGTTGTCTATCGGTTGTCATAGTTGTAAGATAGTTAAAATAATCTGACAATGACAGATTTTGTACATTTCAGAAGTTCTTAGGAAAATTTTGAACAGGGGTTTTCGTTTACAATAGCGATCTTTGTGTTGTGTTTAGTAATTTTAGGTCTACCAAGGGATGCTTCATGTGTACTAAACAAATGCCAAACTTTAAAACCTAACTCATGTTTGCATAGAAATGGACTGACACTCACATATTTGCCCCCACCCCTCGGGGCTGGGAGAAATAGACTGGGCTGCATGGTGCTTCCACGCAGAGCTAAAACCGACCGCACACGAGTACTAGTAAACCGCTTAGAAGGTATAAGCATGCGCAGGCAAAGTGATGCGAGTCCCTGCATATAAACCCCGTTGGTTTGTTTGGACGGTAGGGCTTTAGATGTCATTTCATCTCAATGTCGGGTAAATGTCCCGCATAATTGGAAGCAGCGTCTCTAAAACGACCTAAATAATGTTGAATGGGGACGTAAAACCCCAATTCCAACAAAAACAAAAGACACCCATATATATCCTATACTGCATCCATATATACTAGCCAAAAGTTTTAACCCGCCACATGTCTAGGAAAGTTGGTGGATAATTTAAATAAAATCCGGGATGTGTATATAACGTCCCACAGTATGTCTTCTTAAATATGATGAGTATACAGTGAAACTTCAATGGTTCGAACACCGATGGCTCATCTACCATAACTTATTCAAAATCCTCATACACTTTAGATAGGATATTCTATATATTTAATTAAAAAATCATTTCCTTTATGTGGTATTCATTTGGGGTGTGTTCTGTTGCGCGAATGTACGTTTCTGTGAATAATATATCGTGTTCTATTTTATTCATCCTCCGAGATCGAAATCATACAACCATCCTTCGAGGCAAGGAATTTGCTCCTTCAAGAAAATGAATTTGCTCGGTCATTAAATGGATATGAAATTTAGATCGTTAATAATATAATTAACATCGACCGAGAAAGTCTGGTTTAATAGGGTACCGGATACTTTTTTCCTTATTTTTACTAAAAAATATATGCAGTGGACACCTACCATCAGTATGACATTTTAAAAGCATTGTCGGATCAAAGTCGATACCATGTCATTTTACATAGTTTGTTCTAATCATTGTTTCACTGCGTTTTCCGTATACCACCCCACCAACCAACGCACACACACGAAGAATGGTATTGCTGGAATGCGAATGGCTATTGGAAAGTAAAAGAAGGATGGACCAAGAATAGGAAAGCAACTCAATACATTGACAAACCCATTTTATAAAAAAAACACTGATTAACCCATTTTATTACACAATATATAGAGAGAAAATAGCTTTTTCAAGATTAACCATTTCTTTTTCAGTCATCACGTTAACAAGTCCATGTAACGACCACCCTAAACTCTACTTTATATCTCGGACCCATCAGATGGGCCCGAGTTTATATATAGAGACGTGAGGTTTACAATGGTAAAACAACATTTTCATTTTGTTCAAAAAATAGATTGTGTGTGCTCGATAGAACTGCCTCAATGAGTCAGTCCTTATGAGCAGTTATTATCTACTTTTGGAGTAGATGTAAAAATATCACAAAGTTTCATCACAAAATATTTGTTTTGTTAAAAGAACTCTTTTGTGTGTTTTCAAGTTTTAACTTCATACAAAATGTCGAGGAAGTATGATAGAATCTACATATATATTCTACAACGGAATATGCATGTATAGTCTACAGCCCGGAATGGTCTTATGACAGTCCTGTGTAAACACAATAATTTTGTTCGTGATTTTGTTTTCTAAGCTCTGTTTAGCTCGAATTATAGATAAAACGCAGAAAAAAAAGTGATTGGAAAAAAATGTCAGTTTACGGTAAAAAAAAAAAAAAAAAAAAAAAAACAAGCCAGAAGTCACAGCCATAAAGTTTAATTTTAATATTCATAAACCTTGTTACAATCTAAAGGCATTAGATGTTGGTTTTAAATCTGTCTTCCGTTCGGTTCTTTCACTTTTTTTTTTCTTTTTTTTTTTTTTTATAATCTTGCATATGCGTGGAAAACTGGGTTTTATACATAGGAATTTAGCGTTGTCTTATAAGTACAATGTAACGTAAGACCCCATAACCCGACTCTAATCTTATCGATTAAAACGTCATATAATGTTTCAGAGCAGACTTCAGTTTTATTTTATTATTATTATTATTATTATTATAAAAAGTGGGGTTTAAGTGGGTCAAAATTATATAGGCATGTTTTCCTGATGCAAATGCAGATACCTGTATTTGAAATGCAGATATCTTTATTTCCAAATTAAATACATATATAATCTGCATTTCAAGTACAGGTATCTGCAATGCATTAGAGATATCATTATTTATGGTTGAAATAGATATCCTTATTTACTCCTACGCGTATTTTCACATGCACTGTTCCACTTGTTACAATAAGTTGGGCAGCACATTTCCCGCCTCTGCAGACCACAAAAAAACTAATTAAAGATGCTCAAGATTTCAGCAGACGATTCACGTGTAGTGTCAAACTTTATTTTCTCTGAGCAAAAAAAAAAAAGAAAAAATAAATAAATAAATAAAAAATTAAATAAATAAATAAATAAAAAAAAGACGTTGGCAAACGTCGCGATTAGCAGGTTAAGGGTTAATCAACATGTGTGACCTCCTATTTGCTTTCCACTATATTCGTACAGGAAAGTACAGATGAATATGCATTCCTTTACTTTAAAGATCAGAGAGGAAGACTACATTTGAAGAAGTTGCCTATCCTGAAGGTGCGTCCGTTACTCAGCTGATAGGTTTTTGGTAGAGACGACCACATATACACCGAGATGCCCCCCCCCCTCCCCCCCCACCCCCACAACACCCCGTCCATCGGGGCTTGCAGAAATAGATTGGGCTGCATGGTGCTTCCACGCAGAGCTGAAACCGTCCGCACATGAGTACTGGTAAATTGCTTAGAAGGTTTAAGCCTGCCCAGGCAAAGTGGTGCGAGTCAGACCGTCCCTGCACATAAACCCTATTGGTTGTTTTGGGCGGTAGGGCTTGTGATGTCATTTCATTTCAGTGTCGGGTAAAAGTCCCACAAAACTGGAAGCAACATCTCCAAAATGACTTTAATAGTGTTGACGGGGACGTAAATACACAACACACATTGTTTGTTGTTTTTTTTTTTTTTTTTTTTTTTTTCCAAGCAGCAAATAGTTATACACAACAAACTGAGACAACAGTAATAAATTTGTGACTGTTCGTAAGAAGTACCCACATTCTATATTTTAGACCAAAAATAAGGAAAAGGATGTATTCCTTTGTAAATTCACACGGACTTATTTGATTACATGCTCTCATAGGAACGCTCCACTGAGGCGATTCATTCGAATGCCTTCAGTCATAATGTATGGAATAGTGGGGATTAGAAGATGAACAGTATTGTTCATATTTTTGTTCAAAGACATACATGTAGATTGTGGTAAACCCCACTTTATGTAAAAAAGTTTGGTTTACCAGGGTTTTATCATTTCCTTATTTCTGCTCAAAATATAGACTGTGAGTGCTCGTAAGTTAAATCTCAGACACTGTCACAAAGTTTCGCCAGATAAATGCCCTTTTTCAGAGGCTTAAAGGACAGCAGTATCTCAAATGGGGATAGGCTGGTAACCCTAACGAGCACCCACAATAATATGTTTGGACTAGAAAAGAAAACATCACAAATTTCGCCAGAAAAAATGTCATTGTAGAGATAAAATTTTAAAGCTAACTATTCTTTCTTGATGCTCTCGTAATAAACACTCTTGTAAATCTCACTTTATATAGGGAAAACTTGGGTTTATATGGGTATGCAATACTTTCCGTTTTGTTCTAAAAAAATAGATTGTGGATACTCGTTAGAATCGCCTCAGTGAGACGGTAGAAACGCGCACCTATATGTCTAGAATAGAAAACCAAAGTTAAAACAAATCATTTGAACAATACTTATTATAGAGATATGAAACACACATGTCATATCGGTGCTCAGAAGGTGTGCGTTAGAGATTCACGAATGAGTTGTCAAACTTTCGTTTCGAATATATTTGAGTAGTTTCAGGTTTTTATAACACATCATGTATTGGTTGGCTATGCAGTTTACACGGATTATTCTCAGCTAATGATCTCGTGGAGTGATAACGTCTCCCAAATGGCAATTAAGCAGCTGTTACTTAATCAATTACTGACCACATCCAATCTGCAAATTTGTTTAACAGTAATAATTTGAGACTAGGAAACTGAACTAGGTCCATCATACAGTGAAATCCAAAAAGTCTGTGTGTGTGTGTGTGTGTGTGTGTGTGTGTGTGTGTGTGTGTGTGTGTGTGTGTGTGCGTGCGGAGGGGCGCGCGCGCGTGCGTGTGTGTGTGTGTGTGTGTGTGTGTGTGTGTCACGTGATCGGACGAGCGTTGGGCACGGTGACGATGGACTAGACGCAATCACAAGCAATCAGAGGATAAACACAACACTTTGTAAAATAAAAACAAGCATGTATTTAAAAAGTTCAAAAAAAAAAAAACTATAATTAAAAGTTCAAATTTCCATGTTCTAATTTCTATGTTCCGAAGATTCCATAAACCATAGGTACTGTTAAACTTCATATTCTGAAAAATCTAATTAATTATATTTCCATAATTAAATATAATATAAATTTACATAACTTGAAGAAACTTGTCCACTGATGTATCCTTCATGATATTTCCGGTTATCACTAACACTTTTTCCCATAGCACTTTGAACAAAGCTTGCCGGAAAACATTTGATGGTCAATCATAGTGACGATAACAGTGGTGAAACAGATACATGATACGGATATGGATATGGATACGGATACAGATACGGATACGGGACCATGGTCAGATTCCCCAGATACAACACAACATGAAGATTAATAAAAGGAAGACAAGGATCAGTCTTCGATGAAATGAATTTGTAGTGTGTATCGTTCTATTCAACTAGGGAACTTTTATAGTAATGTGGCACGTTTTGAAACATTGTGTCCACAAGTAATCCGTGAAATTCAAGATCTAAAAATAATATTCACAAGAATACCGTGATAGTCAAGATTTAAAATAACCTGTTCGATTGTCCGAACGGTGCAAAGTTTCATACAGCAACTGCTAAAACTATGAAGCAAAAAACATTTTTCTCTCGGAACGCTACAAAACTGCAAAATTACGACAGAAAATTGTCTCCCCTTTCAAAAGATAGCCTTGAGACGAAAATCAATCCCAGAACAGTGAAGATATTGATCACCAACCTAGGTTCACTCGGAATATATAGTGTTCTGGTAACCGCTCAAGTATATAGACGTGAATAATCAAATACACCCTCAGCATAACTATCTCGTGATTACCGTAATACCGTAACCTGAAAGCTGAAGTGTACCTACTTGCTTAAAAAGTAAAACTGTCATCATAATCAGCGCTCCAGTTACAAATGCATTAATCTAACCTGGTTAATAAAAATCGATACAAACTTCTTTTTATACTATGTACATGTAAAATATATTCAAGATAAAATAGGGACGTGACATATCTCCCCTCTTACAGAAGTGCGTAGCACTAGAGTATAACGTCACTTTATATCGCCGAATATATTACGTCACACACGGCTTAAATAATCTGCGCCCACATTTTCTGCACCACGTATTGCCACTATATGAAATCTATATGGCTGTAATGCCAAAGCCCATCGCATCAGTCTAGAATTTGTAAGCTTTGCTTTATTTAAATAGCTTAATGGCTGATGATCGGTTTCTATCGTAAATGCTGTGCCATACAAATATCTATGGAACTTTTGTACTGCCCATACTAGCGCAAGACATTCTTTCTCTATTACTGCATATGATTTTTCACTAGGTTTCAGTTTTCTACTTGCATATGCAATAGGACTTTTCTTACCTTCTTCGTCTTGCAAAAGGACAGCTCCTAATCCCTCATTAGAGGCATCTACTTGTAAAGTAAATGGTTTTGACAGATCGGCCATTTTAAGAATAGGTTGAACTGTCAACGCCTTCTTCAATGAATCAAATGCTCTCTGTTGTGGTTCATCCCAGTGTACTTTATTGGACTCACCTTTTTTTGTAAGTTCCGTCAAAGGTGCGGCAATATGAGAAAAATTAGGAATAAAAGATCTATAAAATCCTACAAGTCCCAAGAATGAACGTACTTGTTTCTTGGTAACAGGTCTTTCTGCTTTTTCAATTGCTAGAATCTTATCAGGGCAGGGCCTAATAAGTGTACCACCAACCAAATGACCAAGACATTCTAAATTTTGAAAACCAACGAAACATTTACTTGGTTTCACAGTCAAATTGGCATCTCTTAGTCGCTTCAATAATTCCTCGAATACTTGCATATGATGTTCCCAAGTAGATGTGAATATGATGATATCATCGACAAAATTGTCTATATTAGACATACCTTTCAGCAGTTTCCTCATCAGTTTACTACAGGAAGCTTGAGCTGTTACTAAACCGAAAGGTAGAACTTTAAATTGTAACAGTCCTAATGGTGTTTGAAAAGCTGTGTATCGCTTAGCATTCTTAGTTAAAGGTATCTGCCAATAACCTTTGGTAAGGTCAAGCTTGGATATGTACTTATGACCTGCTATTTTCGTAAATATTTCCTCCATATTTGGCATCGGCTCTGCATCGAAAACCGTAATCTTATTAAGTGTACGAAAATCTATGCAAAATCTGTTCGTATTGTCTTTCTTTTTGACTATAAGAACAGGGGAACAGTAAGGACTTTCTGATGGTTCTACAATGTCTAAATTGATCATATCTCTTACCTCATCCTTTGCTGCTTCCATCATATTGAAAGGAAGTGGATATTGCTTAACTCTTACCGGCGTATCTGTTGTCAACTTAATGTCATGTTCCAACAGAGTGGTACAGCCGGGTATTGCTGTAAATGTACTAGCAAAATTTGTTACAAGTTGCCTTACCTGACTTTGTTCCTCTTTTGTCAAGTCTGGATTAATGTTTAACAGTTCAACTGACTCATTGTCACAAATTGATGGTGATTCTACTAATCCTTCTATATTACCTTCGTTATCTTCCGAAGTACAGTCTAATACTGCTATAGAACATACCTGAACATCTGTAGTCTGTTGATCATCCTCTCTCTCAATGTATTGCCTAAGCATATTGATATGGAAAGTTTTTACTTTCTTTCCCATTTTAATTCTATAATCTAAGACACTTAATTTCTCCACTACTTCGTACGGGCCTTTCCAACTCATCAACAACTTATTTGTCTTAGTCGGAAGAAGTACGAGAACTTTGTTACCTACCTTTAAATGTCGGCGCCTCGACTTCCGATTGTAGTATTTTTTATACTTCTTTGACATATTCTGCAAGTTTTGCTGTGCTAAACTTACCGTTGACTCTAATCTTTCCCTCAAATCTAAAACATACTGGTAAGTAGTACGTACCCGAGGATCCTCGATATCCTTCGTCCACAATTCTCTTAAAACTTGCATAGGTCCACGCACAGGCCATCCATATATTAATTCAAACGGAGAAAACCCCAGACTTTCCTGTGGAACTTCTCTGTATGCAAATAATAATGGATCTATATACTTGTCCCAGTCTTTCGGACGTTCTGCGCACATTCTAGTCAACATTTTCTTTAATGTACCGTTAAAGCGCTCTACTAAGCCATTACAGATGGGATGATAAGGGGAAGTAACTAACTGTTTGAATGACAAAAGTCTACTTACCTCTTTCATCAGTGCTGACGTGAATTGACTTCCCATGTCAGTTAATATTTCTTTCGGTACTCCGACTCTACTGAATATACTAACTAAAGCTTCTGCAACTGCTTCGGTCTCAATTGAAGACAGAGCTACTGCTTCTGGATACCTAGTTGCATAATCAACTAACGTCAAAATATACTTATTCCTATTCTCAGTACGGGGTTCAAGTGGACCAACCAAGTCAATTGCTACTCTTTGAAATGGGGTATCTATAACTGGCATACTGCCTAAGGGCGCTCTTGTATTCCTACCTTTGGCTATAGTGCGCTGACATATGTCACAAGACTGACAAAACCTCTTTATATCACTTGCTATTCCTGGCCAAAAGAATTCTGATAGTACCTTTTGAATAGTCCGCTTCACTGCAAGATGTCCAGACAGGATTGACTCATGGGCTAATTTCATTACCATCTTGCGATATTGCTGTGGAACTACAAGTTGAATAAAAATCTTACCAAATTCCACATTAGGTGAACTAAATTGTCTGTATATCAAGTCATTTTTGCGAAAAAACTTAGCATTACCTTTAACTTCTGATTCATCGCAAGCTTTTCGAATTCTTGCCAGAGTAGGATCATTAACTTGAGCTTCCTTAATTTGTTGAGGTGAAATATCCCTATCGATAATATTGGGGGTTTTGAGTGATGTTTTGGTTTGTTTAGGTAGTTTGGCTTGGGACCGGGTTTGTACTGCTAAAGCTGGCACCCAATTTATATTCGGGTCATAAGCATCCCTCGCCCCTGGAATATTACCTATAATAACATCAACCAAAGGGTTCTCCATACAAAGGGCAAGTGTGTCTCCCTTAAAATAAGGAGTGTCTAATGATACTTTAGCTTCAGGAAGCTGTAATGTAGTCCTATCTACCATCATGCATGAATGCATCTTGCCAGTCAAATTCTCTGAGGAAACTAATGATTGTTTGACAATCACCCCAGTACACCCAGTGTCGCGCAAGACACTAACAATTTGGTTCCCCATTATACCCTGTACGGTCTTCATATCATTACAAATGGGTGAAGGTTGAGCTGTAGTACTCACCTTCAATGTATCTTCCATCCCTGGACAAACCTTAGTGCCAACATTGCTTGCTTGGACATAACTAACTGTATCAGTATGAATAAAACACGCTCCACATACCTGGTTGTCATCCGATTTCCCGTTATCGCTCAGTTCCTGTCCTTGTCTCTGATCCTGAAAACGCACATGTTTCGAGGGGGATCTACTTCTACCTCTACCATATGTTCGTGTTGCAGCTACCTTCATATTACCTTTTGCTCTATCAGGACAAAATCTAGCTATATGTTTTTTATCACCACAAATAAAACATGACCCTCTAAAAGGCTGTGGGCCTTGATGATTATACCTTCGAACAGAAGGTGAAGGTGATCTCGACCTTGACCTAGATCTTGGTCTTTCATTGATCTTAAATGTCAAATTAAGAATATCAGTATATCTGGCTTCTTTGTACTGATCTGCTAATTTACTAGCCTGTTCAAGTGACTTGGGTTCCCTTTCTCTAAGGAAAAGTTCAAGGTCTCTATTACAAATAAATGCAAGCTGATCTCTAAGTATTAAATCTGCTAATCCATCATAAGTCTTATTAATGCCAGACATATCTACCCACCTTGTAAAATAACTTTTCATACGGCTGGTGAATTGCTGAAAAGTTTCACCTGAATCTGGCCTACACTTCTTATACCTTCTCTTAAATCCTTCTTCAGTTAACTCATATCTTTTGAGTAAAGCTGCCTTTAACATATCATAATTTAATGCCTCTTCTATAGGCATTAATGCATATACATCAAGTGCCTTACCTTTGAGAAGTGCGCTCAAATTAGTAGCCCAATCTTCTTTCTTCCATTTTTGAGCTGTAGCATACCTTTCAAACCTAAGCAAATAAGAATCCATTTCATCTTTACCTTCATCAAATGCTGGTATTTTTGGGGTCTTAGCAGTGACATAAGTTTTATCTTCCTTATGCTGCACTGCCGGCTTTATATTTTGCTCTGCGGCTAACCTTTCCATTTCAAATATATGTTTCTTTTGCTCAATGTCTTGTTGTAACTGCATTCTTTGTATCTCGCGTTCATGTGCTGCCTTAGCCTCGGCCTTAGCCTCCGCGAGTTCGCGTTCTTTTAATTCACGCGCTGCCGCGAGTTCGCGCTCTTTTAATTCACGCGCTGCCGCCGTTTCTGCTAATTCACGCTCGCGTGCTTCCTTAGCCTCCGCGAGTTCACATACGCGTGCTTCCTTAGCCTCCGCGAGTTCGCGTTCGCGTGCTTGCGCCTCACGCTGTGCCTTTCTCTCGTCGCGTAACCTATCTTGCTGATCCTTAATAAAAGCTCGAAGTGCATCGCCTTCGTACCCTAAAGTCTCCCCTTGAGCTTTTAAATTTTCTAAGGTCTCCATTTGTCTAAGTCTCAGTGAAACAATTATAGTAAGAAGTTTGTTTCAATTATGCACAAGTTTCATAGGATAAGTCTCAGAAAAATCACTATTAAATGCCCTAAAACTAAAATTAACTCTTAGTTTACACTGAAGTCTAACACGAAATAAAGCATTCCACTAATATGAATACAATATCCACTAACTCTAGAAGAGGACAATAACAATGCTCAAAAATGATCATAGGCCAACGGCATCCATACTACAAAATAAACCCATACATCACTCCTCGTTGCCTATATCATAATATATCCACACAAAATTACTCTTAACTATGTTAATATCACACCTCTCCGAGTTATCAATGGAACATACACAACCCTGCGCGTTAGCTTATCCACAATAAAATATAAAGGGCATTCACGGTCAGATAAAAAGTGACCACTGGAAAATAAACAAAGCTTTTCCGACCTTATCCTTTCTTCACGCCTGCTGTGCTGTATCTGTTTATCTCACCATGTGACACACTACATAACATGATTGACCATGGTCCCGCTTGTCATTACCTTCTGGAATATACATAATTTGACAGTAACTAATTCCATATAACTACATATAACTACATAAACAACAAAATATATTTAACATAATAGATCTGATCCTCTGTTTGCTAGAATAACGTGTCCAAAGTCACCAAGATCCCACTTCTGACACCATTGTCACGTGATCGGACGAGCGTTGGGCACGGTGACGATGGACTAGACGCAATCACAAGCAATCAGAGGATAAACACAACACTTTGTAAAATAAAAACAAGCATGTATTTAAAAAGTTCAAAAAAAAAAACAACTATAATTAAAAGTTCAAATTTCCATGTTCTAATTTCTATGTTCCGAAGATTCCATAAACCATAGGTACTGTTAAACTTCATATTCTGAAAAATCTAATTAATTATATTTCCATAATTAAATATAATATAAATTTACATAACTTGAAGAAACTTGTCCACTGATGTATCCTTCATGATATTTCCGGTTATCACTAACACTTTTTCCCATAGCACTTTGAACAAAGCTTGCCGGAAAACATTTGATGGTCAATCATAGTGACGATAACAGTGGTGAAACAGATACATGATACGGATATGGATATGGATACGGATACAGATACGGATACGGGACCATGGTCAGATTCCCCAGATACAACACAACATGAAGATTAATAAAAGGAAGACAAGGATCAGTCTTCGATGAAATGAATTTGTAGTGTGTATCGTTCTATTCAACTAGGGAACTTTTATAGTAATGTGGCACGTTTTGAAACATTGTGTCCACAAGTAATCCGTGAAATTCAAGATCTAAAAATAATATTCACAAGAATACCGTGATAGTCAAGATTTAAAATAACCTGTTCGATTGTCCGAACGGTGCAAAGTTTCATACAGCAACTGCTAAAACTATGAAGCAAAAAACATTTTTCTCTCGGAACGCTACAAAACTGCAAAATTACGACAGAAAATTGTCTCCCCTTTCAAAAGATAGCCTTGAGACGAAAATCAATCCCAGAACAGTGAAGATATTGATCACCAACCTAGGTTCACTCGGAATATATAGTGTTCTGGTAACCGCTCAAGTATATAGACGTGAATAATCAAATACACCCTCAGCATAACTATCTCGTGATTACCGTAATACCGTAACCTGAAAGCTGAAGTGTACCTACTTGCTTAAAAAGTAAAACTGTCATCATAATCAGCGCTCCAGTTACAAATGCATTAATCTAACCTGGTTAATAAAAATCGATACAAACTTCTTTTTATACTATGTACATGTAAAATGTATTCAAGATAAAATAGGGACGTGACAGTGTGTGACGCTACAAAATTGAAATATAAATGAACAGACTGTACCATGCTTCAACTGACATTTTTTGTTCAGTCCACATGCTCCACGTTCATAAGCATTAAGCACAAACATATTTTTTATTGAGAATGAAATGTATTTTTTTTCTTCTTCTTCTTCTTTTTCTATCCCCGCTTTTGAAGTCAAAGCACTACTGGTGGGTCGATTGAACTTGCGTTTAGGCCCGAAACGGGATCCTAAACCTGAACCTGTTTCGTTAAGCTGTCTCGCGAAGAGAGAGAGAGAGAGAGAGAGAGAGAGAGAGAGAGATCACGTTAAAAGGTCCTTACAAATGCCCTTGTAATCTGGGGTGTACAAGGGAATACATTTTTCTATCAACCGTAAATTGTGAGTAGTCAATGAGACGGTTCTAATGAGCATCCACATACTATGCTTGGAGCATCAATAAGAAAAAAAGGTTACAAAATGTCAACGGGAACAAATGTCTCAAAGGAAAGTGTTATGTCACACGAGTGTGTTATCCAAATGAGAGAGAGAGAGAGAGAGGTTGCGTTATATCGCTTAGTCATGTGTATGGAATATCCTTTTACAGGTCACACAAGTCCGGTGTATTTTGGGTCGATTGTTTGTCAGTCGACCCAAAGTTACTAAGCTCAGAAGCTCTTCAGTGCTGATGTCCACGCGACTATCAGTGAATTGGGGGGAAATCCAGGAAAAGGTTATTTATAGAAAATAGTCGCGTTATTCTTGTCGTTGTGACGTCAGAGTGCTGTGTAAAAGAAATCTTTTTGTGAAACAATGACTGGGCGCATGTGCTGGGACATTGGCAAACATTTTAGCCCAGATCAGACGCCGAGTCTGATCAGGGTCTACATTGTTTGCTTAAAATACTGGAAGTTTTAGCGTTAAACGAAACAGTCTACGTCTCAGTTCAAGACTATGTTCCCTGTCTGCACTAAAATACAATCGATTCTTCGGTGCTGTCAGTACTTTGATTTCTATAAATGTCAAAATTATGTACAATCTTCACCAAAGGCATAAATATGGTACAAAGAACTCTTGACACTCGCATTATCAGGGATAGTCCTTTAATTGTTTGTGTTCAGGTTTTATGTCCCCGTCAGGCTTAGACCTTCTAAGCGTTTCACCAGTACTCAAATTCGGTCGGTTTCAGCTCTGTGCGGAAGCACCATGCAGCCCTATCTATTTCTCCAAGCCCAGATGGGCGGGGGAGATGTATGTATGTATGTATGTATGTATGTATGTATGTATGTATGTATGTATAGGCGTCAATTCATGCTCGCGTTCATCGGAAGGACGAATTGACGGAATGAGGGATCGATTTGGGTGTGCGTGTGAGAGAGTGAACATGCATTTGCAATGACGTCATTGTTTGCGAACGGACGGAGGGGAGGGAAGAACGGACATATATTTCTTAATTTATAACTTCTAACTTCTAATACCCCGTTTATATGCATACGTTTGCCCCCTATGGGTAAATTTACCCTTGGGGTAAACTCGTCATGTAAACGCATTTGCCCCGAGGGGTAAAATTTACCCACATGGGTAAAATACCCCTACTCAAGGGTAGAGGCAAATATAGGGGTATTTAACCCCTAGGGGTATATTTCGTCATGTAAACTTAATATTTAATTTACACATAGGGGTAAATTTTATAAATATATTTGGAATGTCTTAAAAACATGTATACAATTTTTATTTTGAATACATTTTATTTGTTTATTTACTTGATTTCTGCAGGTATACTTTTACCTTCTCTATCACAAATAAACTTTGCAAGTTGTGGTCAGAAGTGATTTATTTGACATGAATACTATTATGTTAGCAGTTAGGATACTGATTCAAGGCAAATATGATTAATATTATTTCATGAAAATGGTCTCATCCCTTATTTTCTAAGAAAAGCAGGGACAATTTTTTTTTCTGCCAATTTGTCGTCTGTTAATTTTGCCCACAGAGCGGCGAAGGTTAAGGACAGAGCAAACATACGAAATGTCAGATATAAATAGAGGTGCCAGTTTAGACTATATATCTATTCAACAAACTCTGCACAGTCTGGTACTCACACACGTGGTATTTCAATAGTTCAATATGTGATAAACACTTGAGTACAAACGCACAAAATACTAGTACCGCAAGTGGATTGTAATGATCATGGACAGTTATTACCGATGAATTATTTCATCTTTATATGTAGAATCTAATCTGTAAATAGGAAATGCCTTGACCAGACTGTGCAGATCTAAAGGCTGGCAATGACCAAGTCTCCCAGGCATACTTTAAGATCACCAGAATTGAGTTTCCCGGTAGACTTGGTTTCAGATCGTATGCCAACATTTAACATTATCATAGTCAGTCTACCTAAATTAAAAAAAAAAAAAAAAAAAAAAAAAAAAGCAATGTCAAATAGTTTATCTAGCTTATTAGCAGCTAGTTCTGTTAATCAGTGCTTGTTTCATGTCTGGAGCACACAGCTGATGAGTGGAAAAAATGTAAATAGAAACTGACTTTATTACATATATGACCAGCGTAAACGCAGATGGGCCTGCACATCTGCATGGGCAGTATAATAGGGGTCTATACCGTTTGCAAACAGAATCTTTGTAGTATAGTGACAAGTGTAGACCCCATGAATGCACAAGCTGATCTGAGTGTAACCTGTTAATATATGTCATAAGGTCAGTTTCTATTTGGAGAGTCTCAATTGATTTTGGGACCAGCCTGGATTCTGATGAACATATCTATGTACAGTATGGTGAGTAGAATGTTATAAACCCTGCAGAAACTTTGATGGGGCTATACTGTCTTGCTGTTGGGGAATGTTAGCACAACATTTTGGGATACAACAGTAAAATAGGAAACAATGGAATATATATTACTGACCACTAAATAATACTTTTTTCTTCCAAATCTTCCACAGCAAATTGCCTCGTAAACTTTCTCAAACATTTCATTTTTGATAATGACAATTAACGCTGAGTACTCTCGGTAAAATTTTCAGCAGACGACATGAAATAGTTTTCTTATTCTTTTTCTCACGATACAGGCTTTGATATCCCATACAAATTGTCTCTAATGATAACAATTTCCATGAAATGCCAAATCCAATTCTCTGGGAAAAATAAATATTATCAATTTGTCATCTGCTTTTTTTTTTTTTTTCTCAGAGAGTGGTGAAGGTAAAAGAAACAATGTAATTATAGATAGGCTTTTAAATAAAAGAGAAAACTATCATTTGCCCCTTCTTCCTATAACACATATAAACGAACCCGTTTATCCACGAGGGTATCTAACAAGGAGGGGCAAATATTTACCCCTAGGGGTAAATATACCCCAAGAGGTAACATTAATGCATGTAAAAGGGGCTTAAGTTCTTATTTCTAACTTTTAACTTCTTACTTCTAACTTCTAACTTTTAACCTCTGACTTCTAACTTCTTACTTCTAACTTCCACTATGTATGTATGTATGTATGTATGTATGTATGTATGTATGTATGTATGTATGTATTAGTAGGCGTCAGTACATACATACATGCATACATACATACATACAACGTAGAAGTTAGAAGTAAGAGGTTAAAAGTAAGAAGTCAGAAGTTAGAAGTTAGAAATAAGAAATGTCCCTAGCAGGCTTTCGTACTTTTCAAATTGAGGCGTGTTCCTTTTTGTCGTTAGTGTTATTACATGTATGGAGTATTACTGTACGTTGCGTTCGATTGATCTGAGATTTCAAAAGGATCTGTTGGGCTTTTTTTTTTTTTTTTTTTTTTGTCGATTGTTTGTCAATCGACACAAAGTTATTAAGCACAGCAGCATTTCGTTTCTTGATGTCCACGTGACCATCACTTATGATGTGTATGAAAGCCAGGTAACAGTTATTTACAGAAAATAGCCGCGTTGTTCTTATCGCTGTGAGGTCAGCTTGTTGCGTAAGAGGGTTATCTAAAATCTTGTGCTGGGTTTGGCAAACAGTGTTGAGCCAGATCAGACGCCGCAGTACACGGCGTCTGATCGGGGTCTACACTGTTGGCTTTCAGTAGATGAATTAAAGGGGTAAACGAAACAAGTCTTAAGTCCCCGTCCAGGACCATTTTCCCATCCTACACTCAATCGACCCACCAGTGCTTTCAGTGTTTTGATTGTCACCACTGCGAACTGTGCTCGGCATGTACCAGGGTTGTGGTCTCCCATCCAAGGCTGCAGGTTTTCTCTGCCACGTACAGTCACATTACGCCAGTAGTCTAGTCTATGAGTCTAAAATAAGTTTTGTGTCGAAGTAAACTAAGTAAGCTATAGTTGAACATAGCGAATGTTAACGTTATAATCTCCGACTGTCAACATTTTTATTTGCATTTGTAAATGAACCAGCTCATGAGAAAAGAGATCGCAGAGTCGACCAAGGAAGGCTCAGGTGAGCCTGATCATAAGTGCAGCCTCGCCAGGGCCTAGCATTTCGATAAAAGCACACGCAGCATTTTTAGATTATTCATTATATATTTTCCTTATTTCTGTTCTAATCATAAATGGCAGGTCCTCGTTAGAACCGCCTCAATGAGGCTTTATAACGTGTATCCACAATTTATGTTCAGAGCACAAATAAGGAGACTAATGTGCATCTAAGGTCTTAAATGTTGTATAAAGTTTTAATTAGTGTTGGAATTAAGCAAAAAAAAAAATAATAATAATAAAAATAAAAAATAAATAAATAAATTAATTAATTGATAAAAATAAAAAAAAAATGAATAGAATTGACATCCAACTTAAATGCACGATAGGGCCTTCATGTAATTATTTTCAATGAATCCAAATATTTTAAGTAAATCAGTATTATATTGTGCTAATGGTCGTTGTTGATGTTCTTGTTCTTTATCGGAGAGAGCGAAATATATTGTAGAGACACGGTCACATATGAGGCGACAAGTTCTGCAACGGAAGATCAGGTGTTTTTTCTCCAGGTTCTACGCTTTTCGCCCACATCTAATTAACGATCGGCTCGAACTGAGTGAAATAATCTTGAAAACGCCGCGAATCCAAAACATAAAATAAATGTAGAAACACACTGCATATTTTTATTTCGAAGGTTTAACATCACCGAAAAAATCTTTCCAAACTGTTGTTTTGCTGCGCAATGCGGCCGTCAGAACTAGAAACAAAAATCGATAATACCGCTAACAGAGTTTTGTTGTGTGGTGTTATATATTACAGGTAAATTTTGTGGGGTGATATATTTTCTCAGCGGGAATTTAATATCGGTCTTGCGCTAGCCGACGCAAGGGAGACTACTGTGAAACTACATATATATATAACCCTTATAAAACCGAGATGCTGGAAAACAACCTAGGGAGGGTAAAATGGATGCCCTGAGTCTACTGTAGTGCTTAAAAAAATGCGGGGTGGTATAAACACCCCACAATTTTTTCACACCCCACAAGAAAGGTTTCATATATAGAAACGCCCCATATCTGGCAACTTTCTTTCTATATATATATATATATATATATATATATATATATATATATATATATATATACATATATATATACGCCACGGTCGCCTTGGAATTGAGGTAGGCGACATTATGAAACAACCACGAAAGACCGGTGGTGAATTGCTTGTTTTCTCTTTCTACTTCTAACTCGCATTTCTTCACTTCTTATTTCATAATTTTCATTCTCAAGTTAGAATTGGAAAGTGAGGAGTTAGACGTTGGAAGTCAGAGGTAGGAACTCGGCATTTGGGAGTCAGAAGTAGTAAATGAAAAGTGAGAAGTAAGAAGAGGGAAGTTAGATGTAATGAGAATATAATATCGGCGTACGAATATGCATACTCCAGTATAACGCGCCAGACCCACAGCGTTGGGTAAAGGTGTAACCGAAGCCGCGGTCTTGCTACAAAACGATAGTCCAGCGACTGAATTTAATTAACTTCGTGGAGATTGATCATGAAATATTTTCTGCGGTCATTCTCTCCCTTCCGCTGATTCAAGAAGGGCAGTTGTCAGTTTCTGGCGAAATACTGGTTAACCGTTTAGAGGACTAAGCCTGCCCAGTAAACGTGTGGTTAGGTAAACTGACCGCGCTCGACATGACCCCATTGGGTTGACTGGGCCGTAAAACCTCAACACAAACAAATCAGGTAATCTCCTTTGAAGAATACTTTCTGTACTGAGCGATAGTGTAGTCGATCTTAATACCGTCCACCTTATGTTTAACGGCTGGTCGGTTCATGCTCCTGACCTTGACGTATGCTGTTGTTTGCAGCTTCTGTTAAGCCCATTAATCAGTTGATAAATAAGTCGCGCATTTAATAGTACTTTTTTCACTTTTAAAACATGGACTCAGTGGCGTAGCAAGAACGGAATTATTTTTACGCACCTTCAGGAAAATTCTTGAAAACTACATGACTAGAACCGCTTTAAGAATAGGGTCTACTCTTAAAGGAAAGAATTGCTCCCAGGGGGAGCAAATTCTTTCCTCTAAGAGCAGGCCCTATGGTAAAGAAGCAAAATATTATATGTTAATGACAGTTTATCATGAAAAAAATCATACGCATTTTACACACATGCGTGATGTGCGTAATGAATGCTACGCCTATGATGGTGGTTGTTTTAAATTCGCGAATTTGATATACGTTTCCCCATACTAAGGGAATGTGAAAATTCGTTACAATAAACTGAGATGCAGTCATAGAGTGCTTCAAGACAGCATAAAATCAGTTAAAGGTCATCTTGGCATTGATAAATAATGAAAATGAAAGAAGCACCATGTATATAGTTGACGCTTAAAATATTACAGACCGACATAAAAGTTATCAAACTGAAAGACTTGGATATCCGATGGAAAAGACAACTCGTGTTGGTTTAAACGTAGAGCGTTGTCTTTCCCTTTTCAAGTTGTGCATCATCTCGGCAACCATTTGCCATAAAGAAATAGGTACAAAGGTGCCTCGAATGGTCTTATGAAATTTGGTATGTCCCGACGCCTTGGTCCTTGCCCGAGAGTTTCGCGCTTCTCCAGTCCTTTGGATGAGACTATAACCGAGGTCCACGTATTCGTATGACCTAGCTGTTGGTGGGACGTAAACCACTCACTCACTCACTTGCCTGAGGTCGGAGTTAGAGATCAAAGTTTTGAACACTATTATATGTTGGTCCACTAGAATCAGTTTTAATCCAAACAAGTAATGTACAGACAACCCTCTTTATACCGACATTCGATACAACGACAAAATTCGTTATAATGACAATTTGACTGTCACGAGACCTTCGCTTAAGCGGTAACATTTAGTCACAAATTATGCAAGAATATTGTATTTAATACTTTAAAGAAACATATGATTTGGGTATTTGTTAGAATCGCCTCTGTGAGGCGATTCTAACAAATATCCAAAAACATATATTCTATGAGGAAATAAGAAGAAAAAAACAGGACCTTTTTTACATATCAGTCTGCTCATTACGTATTCTGTACAACAGCAAATTCATTTTAATGGCAACGTCTTTGGGAACAAATGTTGTTGTTGTAACGAGGGTTCACTGTTTCGGTCGAGATCAGTCATACCAAGGACTTTGATCAACAATGATTATTTATTTATCTATCATTTGTATATGTCTCATTTCCAAGTGGTTGCAGTTTGTTGATGTCATGTGGTAGTGGTAGGGCCATCACGAAAACATACCTATATAGTTTTGACCCCCTCAAACCCCACTTTTATACAGTAAAACTGGGGTTTACAGGGGTATACATTATTTTTCTTATTTCTGCTCAAAATCATAGATTGTGGTACTCGTTAGAACCGCCTCGCTGAGGCGGTTCTAACGAGTACCCACAATCTATGTTTTGAGCAGAAATATGAAAAATTTCAGAGTTTTTTATCTGAAAATTTTCAGTTTTTGGAGGTAAAATTTTCAGTATATTTTAATAGGCTTGTTCTCGAAATGGCCATAACTAATGCCTGAGAACTTATGGCTCAACCCCATTGCACACATTTATATGTAAAAGTTACAATAAAATATGTTTATACTATCTTCACTGGTGAGATGAAAGTCACGATTACCTTCATGGGGTCGTATATACATAAATGAACGGTTATTAATTGAATCGCGCCAAACGAAGAAGTGTTTCCGATCTCTGCGTTATGATAAACATTAATTTTACTCTTTACTTGCTGAGTAATTTTGCATGCTTTGTTGTCGTCTGTGGATTTTTTCTTTAAATTATCTTTTTCAAAAATTATCTTTCAGGAATACCATCAGAGTGTCCAACAGTTTTGATCCAGATCAGGCCCGACGTTTTGTTGGGACTGATCTGGGTCCAAACTGTTTGCAAAGGTTATCAGCAGACGACAAAAGTCGCCACTAGCGGGGAAAGAGTTAATAATTACTTAACCCTCGTCCTGCTGAACCCGGATATACCCTGACTTAGCAAACAGTGTAGATGCAGATCAGTTGGCTTCTTCAGATCTGCACTGTTTGTCATTCAGTATGTTAATTTACATCAACAACCTGGATCAAGTAATCTGATTGGCTCAACAGATGAAGTGGGCGTGGCATCTTAATTTATTCAGCATGACAAGGGTTAATGTAATAAATACGCATGCTCAACTTTTCATAGGGCTTTATAATGATCTGAATCTCTAGTCGAAGAGTCCCTAAGACAGTGAACAGCAATGGTCTGGCAAGACTGCGCAGAAGCAATGACCTCCGTTGTTTGCAAATGTGCTAAGATACATTTTTGCTTGACGCGACTCAATTAACCCTTGTCATGCTGAATAAATTAAGATGCCACGCCTACTTCTAATTTTCAGCCAATCAGATTACTAACTCCAGATTGTTGATATGTATTCACATACTGAATGACAAATAGTGCAGATCTAGATCAGATGGCTTCTGAAGAAGCCAACTGATCTGGATCTACACTGTTTGCAAAGCTCGGACCCAGTTATACCCTATATTGGGTCCAAGTTGCAAAGGCAGGGTATATCCGGGTTCAGCAGGACAAGGGTTAACAGTTTCAAGCTTATCACTCGGGAAAATATTTTTAGTTTTGAGTCCGTTTAACGCGACTAATCAGAATCAAATTAGAAGCTGAGCTGAACCATTTTAGATGCCAGGATCAGTTTATATACCGGACCACTTTAGACGATGTACACACGGTGATAGTGCTAACGATTCGGCTACCGGTTATTTCATACCGATGCAATTTCGTATAAATGGCATTTCGTACTAGATTTATTTAAGTCTTTTCGTATCTATTTTTTCAACTTAGTAGTCTTTTTGTACCTACTTTGGTCATTTCATATCAAGGTATCAAATGACGTCTTGAGAGAACCGATTTGTGCCATATACGAACAACAAACACGCAGATCAGCCTGCGAAGTCTGATCAGCATTGTTGTATGATTTGCTGCTTAGATAATATAATATTTGTTTTGTTTGCAATTCGATCAGTCCAACCAGCTTCTGTTGCTGAGCACACCGATTAAATTCTTACCTGGTTGGAAATCCCGAAAACAGATTTTCTAATTAAGTTTTTTTCAAACGATGAGAGTAAGCTCGAAACACTCGATTAGGTTTGATGTTGTTATCTGTGGGTATGACATTACCAAACTATGGATACAAAATATCTAAATTTGGTATAAATGTAGTGACTACTTCATGATCTGGATACAAAATGACTGCAAAGATATGGTTCCTCAAAATGCACCTTTTGGAAATGTCAAGATACATCGAAATAAAGAGCATGTCGATCTCCCAGGTACACATCTCACCACAAGACTAAACCTTAAAGCTGAGGAACCTCTTTCAGGCATAAAGAGTAAAAAGCGTCTTGTGATACTGTGACAGACAAATCCTCCCTCTTAATACTGTACAGTGTGTTGTTCCTATTTTAACTGAAGACGATCATTTGCGATTTTTATACAGTGACCAAGTCATTACGCGAAGCTTAGTTTTTATAATGTGACGGTAGTATACTCAACAAAATAAGCTAAAGGCATATAGTGCAACTTTCCATATATACAAAATTTGGCCGGGTGTATGGGCAAAACCACAGAAGATATCAAAATATCGTTGAATGTTTCTTTAAAAAGAAGCGTTAAAGAGTGTTTCCAACAAAAAAAATTTGAAATCAAAATTTTCATTTTAAAATCCGCAAAACACACTACTTTTTACCCAAAAATTAAAAATTGACATTTTCGCGACAAAGGTGATGTCTGGGCTCCAAACTGAGAAAAAAATCAGAGAGAAAGCCTTAATTGTTATCAAGAAAAGCACATTTTGCTAGAGGTACCCTCTACAGATTATTCGTTGTCTATTGGGAACTTTCGAGGCATTTTAGCCTCTCAAAGAATTGGCCTCTTTTTCCGGCCATATGTGTGTGCTTTTACTCGCAAAAAGATTGAGTTTGCATGATTTTGTTGTGACAGAATATTGTTTTCATTAAACAAAGAAATTTTCCGGCATTGTGGAAAAATTTCATTTTGGGGTAAAAATCGTTGTTTTGGAAATTCTCGTTTTTCTTAGAATCTTTCGGTCTGGCGTTGTTGGTGCCATTGACACTTTTGTAGCTGAACATGTTGCGAATATCTTGAGATGAATGAAATAGGGCTGAGACTTCCAGTTTGGCCAGTGAAATAATTTTAAATTTGAGGGTCGCATTTCCGTGATAATCAAAGGGAAAATAAAACTAGTGGCCCTTAAATTATTTTGTTGAGTATATTTACCACAAGTGCGTCAAATAGTTCAGAGCCACACTTCATAAACGGAGCCACACTACATAAACGGAGCCACATCCCTTTACAGTCGATTTCGTGAAGTTTCGTTCAGACTACCGATATGGATAATTGAGCATTTTATTTCTCTTTTTTTTATCAACCTAACATGCAATGTAACAAAGTCTACAAAACTCGTTCGTTTAAGAGGAAACCTAGCGACCTTTTTCGTAGTCCATGCAGTTGCATAATTCGACTTGCCTCGCAACAAATAATTTCAAAGAAACCACAGTGACATTTACAAACCTGTCCCTGCTTGGGACGTCAGTTAAATGACGCGGCCATCGAATAGCATCTTCTATTTTTCCTCAATACAACCATAAAAGAACAGAATAAATGACGATATCTTAGATGTACCTCTCCATGTCACTTTTAATCGATTGTTTACCATCTACAACTTCGGAGCTGCACGTGACGCGGATTTTGTCAATAACATTTCATTTGCGGAGCCGCCGATTCTGAATATGGCGATTACCCGTCGTGAGCTGTCCGATTTTCAAAATGATTCCGCAGAAATGTTCGTCGTATGCTTCTTCACCACAGTTGCTAAAACTGCTCCACTATACAGTCGAACCTCGTTATCTCGAACTCGCTTATTTCGAATTACCGCTTATCTCGAAGTGAAATTCTGGTCCCTGTTTTAACATGAAACTATGACAACAGGTAACAAAATAATGTGGAAAAGAGGAGAAATTGCTCCTAAGGAGCAATTTCTCCTCTTTTCCACATTATTATATATATATATTTCTAACTTCAGGAGTCAAATTACATATTCATTTGTTAAATATGGTTGTTCAATTTATTGTTTTCCTCACTCTCTCAACTCTGATATGTCGAGGTACGGATATCTCGAAGTGTTTCAGTGAGTCCCTTGGAATTCGAGATAACGAGAGTCGACTGTACTTTATTCGCGTAGACCGCCATCTTTGTTGTGCCAAAACTCAGCTTGAGAATAGTCCATTCTCTGCCCCTTTTCTGTGGTTAGTAGAACCGCGGCAAGGGTAATTCTTTTTAGAGATTACTATAGAGCGCGGGACTTGCACCGATGTCTGGTGGCCTCTCACAGTTTAATGTACTGGATGAGGGCGTGATTCAGCATAAAAAAATGATTCCCGCAATTTCCTGCGAAATTTTCAGTTTTTCGGACCTAAAAGTATTTAAGAAGTTGTTTTTCGTTCATTTGCTTTACATGGATTATTTTTACTCTCTCCAATTCAGGCAGCGACTTTCGTCTGTTTCCATCCATAATGGAGAAATAATCCTCAGAAAAAATTCTGTGCTTTTGCCTGGGGTCAAACCCACGCCATACAAGCTCATTTTTCTCTGACATGAAAGCACGGTAAGAACTATTGATAAAAAATCAATGATATCACTTATCATATCAGTGGATGTTATACGTTACAAAGGGAAACAACTTAGCTTATACGTTACCGAGGCTATACAAGGGAAATAGCTCAGACACTAGATAGCATTATGTTGGCAGGAAATGCCAATCATATTCTTTGAAATATTCTATACTGATAATAAATGTAAAAAGTAAGTATTTTAAGAATAATTTATTTTGTTATTGTTTGCATGTTCTGTAGTAGAACTTAAGCTAACTGTTATAACGGTACAAAATGACCCACTACGAAACGTCCCGCCGAGAAACATAGGTTAAACTGGTCAGTTCGAGCAATACCTCTCGCTCAGCTTTTACTATGGCACAAGGTAAGTAAAAAGAAAAGAAGACACGCAGAATATTTAATAGGTGAGTTAATGCCTCTAATTCCTTGTGGATTTTGACCCCACCCCCACGCTGTGTCTCATTGGGGGAGCCCCCCAGCCCCCCAGCCCCCCACCCCCCTCCCCTCTATTGCAAATTCCTAAAAAATCACCTCTGCTTGATAGACAACGCTGTAGATTTGGTTTGCTTTACTGGAATAATGGAGTAATCATATTCGTCCGCCGATATTGTATACTGTATGGTCAAAAGCATATTTCTTCAAAAGTTTGAAGTTTCATTTGCTTTTGTTCATTTATTCGCTATTTATAAGCATCGGCGTGTATCAAGCTAACATGTTTAAATACAGAATTTAGCGTTATCAGCGTTAGCAGGGAATTATTTTGGGGCGATTTTAGGTAGTTTAGGGTAGGCATTTTTCAGCTAAACGGATAGTTGAAATGTGTTATAGTAAATCTGGTGGCGTTAAACCGTCCCCAAAAATATGTATATTAACCGATAACACGTTCAATAATTATTGTGGCGTTACGTTCTCGTTGCTAGAATATCTACTTAATGCCTTTTTAAAAATCCGTACTAATCTGTAGAATATTAAGTTACAGAATATTGTGGCAATATCGGATCTGTTGATTTATATAACGTCACGAAAATATGCCTATATAATGATGACCCCCTTAAACCCCACTTTTATATAGTAAAACTGGGGTTTACAGAGGTATACATTATTTTTCTTATTTTTGCTCAAAAACATAGATTGTGGGTACTCGTTAGAACCGCCTTGCCGAGGCGGTTCTAACGAGTACCCACAATCTTTGTTTTGAGCAGAAATATGTAAAATATCAGAATTTTTATCTGAAAATTTTCATTGTTTGGTGGTAAAATTTTCAGTAGATTTGAACAGGCTTGTTTTCGTAATGAATTCGCTATTAAGACTACTCGAAAAAAATGTATATAGTAAAAATATGCCATTAAAAGTAAATAAGTGTTACAATCAGACCCACATCAAGCTCCCAACACCAAAGTGAAAGATAGACAAATACAAAAACAGTTGGGAACTCTTTCTGGTATTTTACTATATATATATCCAGAGAGTTCCATGTATATAATGAGTGCGCCAGTGCACCAAAAATATATCTTATCCGACGGGTCATTCAGAGGAATCAAGCATAAAAATGTTTCATGAAACTTGTGTTTTAACAAGCGTAGTGGTGCAGTGGTTATGTCTCTTGACTGAAGGGCTAGGCGCTGCCGGCGTAACCGGCGTGGGTTCGAACCTCACTCAGCCCAGTGGTATTTCATATTTCTCCTTATACACTTTTTTTTCTAAAGAACTTGCAATAGTAATGATCCTGGGCCGGAGTTATATATATATATACTTGGTTGAGGACAATTATTGGTAAGGAGAACAGTGAGTGCCAAGATCAGAGCCGATGACATACAGTCGAACTACAGCTCTCGAACCATGGAAATTGGCTCTAGACATGGGTAGTTCAGGCCACTGAGGGTTAATCATAGCAGTACAGGGGGCCAATAGGGATATTCTACGAATATTTGTCGCTCTAAATGTTGTTTTATTGAGCTGTGGGAAGAATTTCCCGGAAACTCAAAAAGGAATTCGAATCAGCCACTGTGTGACAATAAACGAGTCATTGGTTTTCGAGTCATTGGAGTTTAACTTTATAACCAGGAAGAAATCGAATTACTATGTTTTTGCTGACATGTATGACATATTCATTAGTCCCAATTCGTGAATAGTACATTTTACGTTTTGGTTATTGCTTCAGTTCATCGCATTATGAATCCTAATTTATGCTTTATTACTTTTCATTATGTACGGTATACGGGTTTATAAAGAAACGCAGTCAGCTTTTTACGTATTTTCAATAAAACTGTATTCATACACGAATCGTTGGTGGATCATAAAAAGAGATTTGTAGGCTTAAAGCTTAGCATTCTGTGTAAAATTTTCAGCAAACGACATTTTGAAATATTTTTTTCTTATTTTCCCAGAAATCAGGTTTTGACATTTTCACGCAAATTGTCTCAAATGGAGAGAATTTGCTTGAAGTCAAATCCTGTTTTCTAGGGAAAATACGAAAAATGTCATCAATTTTCCATCTGCTAATTTATCCCAGAATGTTGTAATGGTTACGGAATCAGAAGACGATTTGATACTGGCATATTTCTTATTTTTCCAGAGAGAAAATGTCACCATTCAAATTCTTTCAAGACAGGCACTTCTGAGGAATACCTACAACATATGATTGTAAGTGTTTTAAACGTAATAAAGTTGATACCGTAGCTAATTTTGACATAATCTTACTTTTTGTTGTCTGAAAATACTATCTCACAGTGAAATTAAACTGCCCCAAGTCTGCTATAAAAACTTCTGAGGACTGTGCAATAAAGTATTATGGGGGAAAAATATTTACGTAGTCAAGTTAGGTCGAGGGAGGTAATAATGTTAACAATCAAATAGTGATTATAATCAAATTACTTAAAAAGTTGTTTATATATATATATATATATATATATATATATATATATATATATATATATATGTATGTATTGTTATGTATTTTTATGATAAGCATGTATATTTCTGTCACAATGAGTGAGCGCATAAATTATTTTCGTGAAACTTAGAATACCAGAACACTTATTTTAATTAATTTTACGGACAATATATTATCGAAACAACTGTCTAGCTCTTGTGATTTTATCGGGGATGGTCGGGTGGTGCAAAGGTGTCTTGTAGCTTACGTCACCGGGGCGTCCGACTGCTATTGGATTACAGTTGGGCAAGGTCTGCTATCCTTGTAGCAGGTAAGGGTAGAGGGGGGGAGTTTTTATTTCTTCTGTTTCTTCACTTTCATTACTGTTCCTCGTTCTTCACTGTCCCTCCCTTTCATCTCTTCTACTATCTCTTCTATCTCTCTTCTCCCTTTCTCTGGGAGACGACACAAAATGACCCACAAGGGTTGACGTGTCGTTAAACCCAAACACAATCAAAGTTCTTGTGATTTTCGTCACATCTAAAATAGCTCTTGAATCAACCTTTAAAGGGATATAGTATATTGTAGATGTTATGCGATAGTCTATATGCTTGGGGTTAACCCTATCAAAGATTAACAGCTTTGTTGTCCTCTATAATTGCACGATAGTGATCGGGTCTATGACCCTTTGATGGCTTAGTCTTAAAACATTCCTCCGTATATTCTCCAGTCCAATATAGACACAGTACCAGTCCTTCTTATACTCTGTCAGTAGTACGGGTATGAGGGCAGTAGTGGACTGTATCTTATCAGAAGTACTGGTACAGGGGTAGTAATGAACTGTAGCAGTAGGACTGGTACTGGGACAGTGCTGGATCGTAGCGTATCACTTGGTTTGTTACTGGGAAAGTGTTGGACTGTAGAGTATCAGTAGGACTGGTATTGGGGTACTGGTGGACTGCTATCGTATCAGTAGGACTGGTACTATTGCAGTGGTTAACTGTATCGTAGGAGTAGGGTTGGTACTGGGACAGTAGTCGACTCTAGGGTATCAGAATGACTGGTACCGGGACAGTATTGGACTGGAGGGTATCAGTAGGACTAGCAATGGGGCACAAGTGTACTGTAGCGTATCAGTAAGACTGGCGCTAGGGTAGTGGTGGACTGTATCGTATCAGAAATGTTTGAACTGGTACAGAATTCAACTATTTCTTATCAGTAGGGTTGGTATTGGAACAGTAGTGGACTGCATCGTATCGGTAAGGTTGGTACTGGGGCAGAAGTGGACTGTGTCGTATCAGTAGGACTGGTACTGGGGCAGTAGTGTACTGTAGCGTATCAGTAGGAGTGATACTGGGGCAGTTGTGTACAATAGCATATCAGATAGAAGTGGACTGACATATCGATAGCTCTGGTACAGAGACAATGGTAAACTGCAGGGTATCAGTAGGACAGATACTGAAGCAATATTGAACTGTCATATCAATAAGTCTGGTACTGAGACAGTGGTGGACTAGGGTATTAGTAGGACTCGTACTTGGGCAGTATTGTGCTGTAGCCTATCAGTAGTACTGGGATTGGGACAGTAGTGGCCTGTGTCGTATCAGTTGGACTGGTGCGGGGGTGGTAATGAGCTATAGGGTATCAATAGGACTGGGTCTGGGGCAGTAGCGTACTGTAGCATATAAGTAGGACTTGAACTGGAGCAGAAGTGTACTGTGTTGTATCAATAGGAATGGCACAGGTAGACTGTATAGGTATTAGCAGGACTGGTGCTATGGACTATGATGTATCAAATAGACTGGTACTGGGGCATTAGTTTACTGTAGCGTATGAATAGGATTGATACTGGGGCAGTCGTAGGCTGCCTAGTATCAACAGGACTGGTACCAGGGGAGTGGACTGCAGGGTATCAATAGGGCTGGTACTTGGGCAGTAGTTGGCTGTAGGGTTTCAGTGGGATTGGCACTAAGGCAGTTGTGGATTGCATCGTATCAATAGGTCTGGTACTGGGGAAGTAGTGAACTCTATCGTGTCAGTAGGACTGACACTGGGACAGTAGGACTGTACTGGGCAGGAATGGACTGTATCATATTAGCAGGGCTGGTATTGGGACAGTACAGGAGAGTGTCATATCAGCAGGACTAGTACTAGGGCAGTGGTGGACTAGTTCTGGGACAGTAGTGAATTGTATCATATCAGTAAGACTGGTACTGGGACAGTAGTGGACGGTGTCGTATCAGTAGGACTGTACTGGGCAGTAGTGGAATGTAACATATCAGTAGGACTGCTAGTGGGACAGTTGTTGACTGTTTCGTATCAGTAGGACTGGTACTGGGACAGTTGTGAACTGTGTCGTGTCAACAGGACTGGTATTCGATCAGAAATGTATCGTATATGTAGGACTGGTATGTAGGACTGGTATCGGGGGGGGGGGGGGGGGGTGGGGGGTGCGGGCAGTAATGTACCATGACCTATCAATAGGGCTGGTACTGGGACAGTTGTGGACTGTAGCGGTATACTTAGGAGTGGTACTGGGGCAGTAATATACTGTGTCGTATCAGTAGAACTGATAGTGGGACAGTAGTGGATTGTAAAGTATCAGTAGGACTGGTACTGTGGCAGCAGTGGACTGTGACGTATCAAAAGGACTGGCACTGGGGCAGTAGTGTACTGTATCATATAAGTAATACTGGGACTGGCACAGTAGTGTACTGTGACGTATCAATAGGTTGGAACTGGGACATTATTGGACTGTAGGGTATCAGCAGGACTGTTACTAAGGAAGTAGTAAACTATGACGTATTAATATAACTGGTACTGGGGCATTAGTGTACAGTAGCGTATAAGTAGGATTAGTACTGGTGCAGTAGTGGACTGGGTCGTACCGTGAGGTCTGGTACTGGGACAATAGTGGACTGTATGGTATCAAGGACTGGTATTGGGGCAGTAGTGGCCTGTAGGGTTTCAGTAGGACTGGTACAGGGGAAGTAGTGGACTCTATCGTATCAATAGGAGTGGCACTTGGGCAGTAATGTACTGTAGGACTGGTACTGGGGCAGAAGGGTACTGTTTTGTATCAATAGGACTGGTACTGGGGCAGTAGTCGACTGTAGCGTATCAGTATGATTGGAACTGGGGCATTAGTGGAATATATCTTATAAGTAGAACTGGTGCTGGCGTATTGGTGGTCTGTATCATATCAGTAAGCTTGAATTGGGAGAGTAGTGGACTATGTTGTATCAGTAGGACTGATACCTGGACAGTAGTGGAGTGTGTTGTATCAGCAGGACCAGTACTTGGGCAATGATTGACTTTATCACATCAGTAGGACTGGTACTGAGCCAATAGTTGATTGTGTCGTATCAGTAGGACTGGTACCGGGACAGAAGTTGACTGTATCATACATTTATCAGTAGGACTGATTCTGGGACAGTAATGGACTGTAGGGTATCTGTAGTACAGGAATCTGGACTGTAGTGGAATGTACCATATAAATAGGACTGGTACTGGGGTAGTAGTGAATTGTATCATATCAATAGGACTGGTACTGAGACATTGGTGGACTCTAGAGTATTAGGTGGACTGGTACTGGGGCAGTATTGTACTGAAGCGTATCAGTAGTACTGAGACTGGGGCAGAAGTGGACTGTGTCGTAACAGTAGGACTGGTGTTGGGGCAGTTATGAACTAAAGTTTATCAGTAGGACTGGTACTGGGACAGTTGCGGACTATAGAGTATCAATAGGACTGGTACTTGGACAGAGTGAACTGTAGGTTATAAGTAGGACTGGTACTAGAGCAGTAGTGAACTGTATCATATCAGAAGGACTGGTACTGAAACAATAGTGGACAGCGTTATATCAGTAGGACTGGTACTGGTACTGTAGTGGACTTTAGGGTATCATTAGTACTCGTACCAGGGCAGTAGTGGACTGTGTTGTATCAGTATGACTGGTACTTGGGCAGTAGTGGACTGTAGGATATCATTACTGGAAGAGTGGTTATCTGTTCATATCAGTAGGACTTGTACTGGGAAAACAGTGGACTGTGTCACATCAAAAGGATTGGTACTGGGACAGTAGTGGACTATACCTTATCAATAGGACTGGTACTGGGGCAGTATTGGACTGTATCATATCAGCAGGACTGATACTGGGATGGTAGTTGACTGTAGGGTATCTGTAATACTGATACTGAAGCACTAGTGGACTGTGTCGCATCAGTAGGATTGTTACTGGGACAGTAGTGGACTCTTTCATATGAATAGGACTGGCCCTGGGTCAGTAGTTGTCTGTGTCGTATCAGTAGGACTGATAGCTGGACAGTAGTGGACTGTGTCATATCAGTAGGATGGTACTGGGACAGTAATAACAGTAGACAATACAGATAATCACATACAAGCAAACGTTTAGTCGCACAGACTACGTTTAGTCGCACAGACTATCGTAAAGCTTTCAAAAGAAAACAGAGATTTCCGCGATAACCGCTGTATTTGTTCTTGGTTAATCGCTGCTGTTGTCTGGATAAGCGGTGTACCGGGATAACAGTACTACATACAATGTTTTGTGATATGTGACAATTTGTTTTGTTAAATGACTTTTCTAATTGGCTGAAACTGGCTGTAACAAGTTTTTACAAATCCTGATGTTTGCTAAAACTAGCTGCTGCTTGTTAAAATAGCCTGGTTAAGGTCAAGAACCGGGCAACACTTTTGATCACTGCTGCCAGACAGTTAAAATATCCATATAATAAATAGCCTGGCTAAGGTCTAGGAACGGTCATCATCGCTTTAGGCACCGCTGTCAGACAGCTAAAAGTAGTTGTGTATCAAAACAATTGATGAATTCTGTTGAGGTAAACATTATACAATTATAGACTATTGTGTCACTAAACAAGATGTGATGTCGACCAAAGGATACCAGTACTGACTGACCGAGGCGAAGCCGAGGTCAACATTGATATTCTGTGGTCTACATCACATCTTGTCCAATGACTCAATAGTCAACAGTTGTTTTATTATTTAATAACTCTACTGAATGACGAACAGACTGACTGACACAACTACTTAAATACAGCATATAAAAGGAACATGACATATTGTTCTAACCTAATGACAAATTTCAAACTCAAAATCACTAAAACATTACGAAAACACGCCTATTCACATATATATAGAAAATTTTACCTCCAAAAACTAAAAAAATTCAGGTAAAATTCTGATATTTTTCATATTTCTGCTTAAAACATAGATTGTGGGCACTCGTTAGAACCGCCTCGCCGAGGCGGTTCTAACGAGTTCCCACAATCTATGTTTGAGCAGACATAAGAAAAATATTGTATACCCCTGTAAACCCCAGTTTTACTATATAAAAGTGGGGTCTAAGGGGTTCAAAACTATATAGGTGTGTTTTCGTGATGATCCGCCAAACTGTTCTGATGACAAGCTCTCAAAATCAGTGTTACTTTTTTCCTCCTTTAAATACGAGCTAAACACACGAACTGCAACATCTGTGAACCTTGTAATGTTTTGGGTTTCCCTTTTTCATCAGTGTTTGGAAATCTTCGTCCGATTACGATGTAAAACGTTTACTTTTGTATTCTTCTTCATAATATTTTCCGCAACGACTCCGCCTGCTGCGGTTTCGTCCGTCATTACTGTTCACAGAAGCATGGAGTTATATTTTTCCTTTTCTTGGTAACCCTATATGATTTTCGAAAAGTCGTATAGGCATTTATATGATAAGAATAATAACTTCAAGCTCTTGTGTTGCTGTTGCTCTAGAATTGAGACACACAACAACACTGGTTCTTGTATTTGAATGAAGTTCAAACAACAACAGAACGAGATCCAGCAAGCTGTTAGTAGTATAGGCTGCCTATACTACTGCTGTTACGTAGCGCAGTTACACTGTCTAATTTTAGAAAGCGATAACCTGTGACGTTCTGATTGCGACATTCTGTTTGAACCAAAAATTCAGGTCACTGGACAAGGTTACATTTTCACAATCGAATCAACACTGCATCACGAAAACATGCTTATATAATTCTGACCCCCTTAAACCCCACTTTTGTATAGTAAAACTGGGGTTTACAGGGGTATACATTATTTTTTTTTATTTCTGCTCAAAACATAGATTGTGGGTACTCGTTAGAACCGCCTTTCCGAGGCGGCTCTAACGAGTACCCATAATCATTGTTTTGAGTAGAAATAGGAAAAATATCAGAGTTTTTTATCTGAAAATTTTCAGTTTTTGGAGGTCAAATTTTCTATTTATCTGAATAGGTGTGTTTTCGTAATGGAATCATATTTGTATTGACATAAATGCCGTATTTACATTTAGTATTCGGACGGACACGCCTGAACAAACAGTGTAGATGCCGATCGGACTTCAAAGAACAAGCTGTCTGTTCACGGTCTACACTGTTTGTGATAGTAAAATGGGATTTTTGAAATTTAGTACAAGTATGATAAGAAGACTTTTATACCTCATAAGTATTCAGAAGTTGTATAAGAAATCTCATTGGTTTAGAGCATTGAACGTATAGGGTAATATTCTGTCATGGTACTCTGTAATATGCCCTCGCAAATAATATTACCCTATGACCTTCGCGCATTTTGCGTTTAGGGTAATATTCGATCAGGTTTCCCTCCAATATTTCCCTCGCACGAAATATTACCCTGTGGTGATGTCAATACTGACAGTGCCATTTCACTTGTAAGAATTCGGTAAAATAAAAACAACTGTTGCCCTTGTACGAGGGCAACAACAGACGATTTGTCCACCCGACAGTGTTACCAACGGGCAAGCCCTCGGGTAACACTACCTGCCTCGGGTGAACAAATTGTCATATTACCTTCGCACAAGGGCAATAATTGTATAAAAGTATGCGAATACTTAAGATAAATGCGGCATACGTACATTTTGTAAATGAACAGTTTGAATTCTGTTGACAATATTTATCTTCGCCCAATCTTACTGTTTCCCATTGCCCTGGAAGCAGTTTATGAAAGGTCATGAACTGGAACAATGCTATTTTTCATGGACTGCTCAACGTTATTATAACCAACAATTAGATTTCACAAACTACTTGGTATACATTTAGTACACAAATGTATGCTAAGCGTAGAACAAGCTTTTGTGAAAGCTTATGCTTGTAATATTTTTTTATTACATGTACCACTACTCTTGAAGCAATTTATGAAAGGTCATGTACTGGTCCAATGCTGTTTTTTCGTGAATTGCTCAACGTTATTACAAGCAAGTATTAGATTCAACAAAACGCTTGGTCTCCACTTGGTACACAAAGTAAATGTTTTTTTTTTTTTTTTTTTTTTTTTTTTTTTTTGCGAAATTAAGGGGGTTTGATTCATAAAACTGGTAAATTCGCTGCCATTTTTAACAAGGGAGACAGCATTATCTGACTTCCTGTTTCCCTTTATTGCACATCCCATCTAAAACGAGATCTAATCTCAAGGAAAAATATTGCTTCCCATATGGAGCAATTTTTTTTCCCCATCACGAAAATATAACTATATAAATTTGACCCCTTTAAACCCCACTTTTATATAGTAAAACTGGGGTTTACAGGGACATACATTGTTTTTCTTATTTCTGCTCAAAAACATAGATTGTGGGAACTCGTTAGAACCGCCTCGGCGAGACGGTTCTAACGAGTACCAACAATCTATGTTTTGAGCAGAAATATGAAAACTATCAGATTTTTTATCTGAAAACTTTCAGTGTTTGGTGGGAAATTTTCAATATATTTGAATAGGCGTGTTTTCGTAATGCTTTAGTGAAGACACCTTTCCAGAAGGGAGACAGAACTAGTTTGGACAGAGTCGCTTCATCTGAAAGTATATGTATTCCCCTTAACTCTTCCGCTATGAATTTAGATCGTAAATATTCTATAACAAACAGCATACACCTTGATCAAATTGCGCGAATGCACGGACTGATCTGGGTCTACATTGGTCGCATATGCCATGTGTTTAATTAATGTTTTCAAAACAGCAGCTTTTGAAACATTTAAAATTGTTTGTTATTATTAGACGTCTTAATGTGCATTATGGCTGATTATTGTTTTCTATTTTTACCTGTATTACATAGTGAAAATACGAAAGCTAAAGTCTAGATAGGATGATCATTTAGATTTTGTTAATTTATTGATATGTTTGTTTATTTATTACTTATTATTTGTTGTTTTTTTTTTTTTTTTTTTTTTTTTTGCAAATACTTCTAATGTGCAGCCAAAACATTTTTTTACGTGAAGATATAAAGAAAATCGTATTTTTGGTTGAAAATGCATCTCATCACGAAAACATACCGATGTAATTTTGGCCCCCTTAAACCCCACTTTTATATTGTAAAACTTGGGTTTACATGGGTATACATTATTTTTCTTATTTCTGCTCAAAAACATAGATTGTGGGTACTCGTTAGAACCGCCTCGGCGAGCAGAAATATGAAAAATATCAGATTTTTTATCTGAAAACTTTTAGGTTTCTGTAGTGAAATTTCAATATATTTTAATAGGCCTGTTTTCGTAATGCATCTATTGATAAGTCATATACACTTCACATATGAATGCTATGGAAATGATTTGCAGGATACTACCAGTGTGTGTGTGTGTGTGTGTGTGCGTGCGTGCGAGCGAGCGTGCGTGCGTGCGTGCGTGCGTGTGTGTGTGTGTGCGTTTTAAATGTATAAAGTCGTTCACAGTATCTTTTAGGACCTAAGCATTACGAAAACATGTCTATTCAAATACACTGAAAATTTTACCACCAAAAAATGGCAATTTTTCAGAAAAAAAAATAATCTGATATTTTTCATATTTCTGCTCAAAACATAGATTGTGGGTATTCGTTAGAACCGCCTCGCCGAGGCGGTTCTAACGAGTACCCACAATCTATGTTTCTGGGCAAAAATATGAAAAAATAATGTATACCCCTTTAAACCCCAGTTTTACTATATAAAAGTGGAGTTTAAGGGGGTCAGAATTATACAGGTATGTTTTCGTGATGTTAGAGAGAGATCATTGCTCTCTTTTAAGATGTCGCCTCACTGAAATACCATGCCGTTAACAACACATTGCAGTTTTAAAAAAATCATCAAAAATTCACTTAACCCATTTATGTCTATCGTCCCATAAAAGGGACACTGGCAAACTATGCAGACCCAGATCAGAAGCCGCAGAACGCGGTGTCTGATCATATTCTATACTGTTTGCTTTAAGTTTAGGAATTTCATTACATAGTTATAATAAAAACTAACCAGCCACCCCTTTTACTGGAAATGGACCCCTCCAAAGAGTATAATTAGAAGAATCCAGTCGGCATAAATAGGGTGATGAATCAGAAAACGTACCTTCTGACGCGTGCGCGGATTCGAGCAGTCTGATCAAAATCTTGTATGGGCGCAATGGTGCGCAAAATGTATGGATTCAGATCATCCTGCGCCTGTGCAAAATTTCATACGGACCTTTGTTCTCCATTCATACATTAAATACAGACAACCCTCTTTATACCGACACTCGATACAACGACAAAATTCGTTATAATGACAATTTGACTGTCAAGAAACCTTCGCTTAAAAGGTAAGAATCGGTCACAAATTATGCAAGAATATTGTATTTAATACTTTAAAGAAACATATGTTTTTGGATATTTGTTAGAATCGCCTCGGTGAGGCGATTCTAACAAATATCCAAAACTTATGTTCTATGAGAAAATAAGACTTTCTCACATGTTAATCTGCTCATTAAGTATTCTGTACAAAAGCAAATTCGTTTTAATGACAACGTCTTTGGGAACATGTTGTCGTTGTAACGAGGGTTCACTGTAGTATCCAATGGTTCTGTAAGCGGACAGTTAAGGCCCTGATAAGACTGCACGGATGCCCTGGTTGATCTGGCCTTCGCTGTCCGCGCATGCCCGATAACACGTTTTCGCATGTCAGATAAAAATGCTTTAGCGAAGAAATTTTATGGCGGAGAGAAAACCCGCCAGGGAGGCTACACTTTTGAGCCGAACCATTAGAAAATGGCCTTTATCGCACACGCGTACACAGCAGGACCAGGCCAGACTGCGTATTTGCAGTTTCATCAAGGGATTATCCGTTTAGAAATCAGTGGATACTCTAGATTATATTGATGAATAATTTAAACCCTATACACTGTAAAGAAAAAAAAAAAGAAAAAAAAAAAAAAAAAAGAAAGAAAAGAAAACACGCAGATTTTACGGTAAAATACTGGCAGCTGACAGAAGCGCATTTTCTTTAGGGCAAAGTAGGGCAAGGTAGTTAATGAAGGACATAGTAGGGATGTGAACTACCGCACCGTATCTTAAGCTTATACACCATTATCCCATCCTACGGGATAATCCCTGCAAAAATTCTACAGGCGCCCGTAAAAATTACGCTAAATGCGCTTGCAGTCAGTTGCCAGTAATTTACCATAAAATCTACAGGATTTTTTCGGCGTAGCTGTATAAGCTGGCTTTTGACATACTTTTATTGGTATTAGTCTCGAATGAATAAATAGTAATTTGCGATTGGTTAAAAATGTGTAAACTTCTGCAAACAAGTAGGCGTAAGTATAGAATTTACCGATGTTTAACAAATATATTCGTGACTGAACAATCACTTAATTATGACATTTATCTATTTAAAGTTGTACAGTATGGCAATGCAGATGTTAACAATCGAAAAAATACCCATAATTTAAATAATATCGATAAAATAGTTGCAATGAAATAAATGGTTATAGACGAGCTTTTAATTTTTTGCACAGTGTAACTAAATGTTTGATGTAAGCGGCCCAAACGCTAAGCGAACAAGGGGCGTTCAAGTTTACTTCTCTCCACTGTGTCGATAATATACAGAATTATCATGTGCCTTATATTATGTGCAAAAAAGGGTGTAAAATTGCATGGTTTAATTTTATATAATAAATAAACAGGAACTATGCCTTAAGCTTGATAGAAATGTTGGCAACATAAATATTGTTCATTCTTAACTAGGAAATAGGTTTGTTGAACACCCCTTTTATTTTTTTTTCGCGGTGTAAGCGGCCTATTGCGTCGGAGCGTAAACGACACGAAGAAATATTACTATTTTTAGCTCCGCTTCAGGTAGGATTTTTTAGAATATCTCTATACATACCGAATGGAATTTGTTCAAATAAGCGCAGAGTACGCGGAAAATCAAGTTCTTTCTGGCGGTGTAAGCGCTATTCTGCGATTTGGTCTAATTCTCGAGAACATTCGAAGAATGTTTTTGCTCTCAATCTGGGTCACCGGGACAATGTACATGAATTTTGACGAAAAACATTCTCCGAATGTTCTCGAGAATCCGACCAGATTGCAAAATAGCACTGACCACCAGAAAGAGCTTGATTTTCTGCATACTGTGCTTTATTTGAAAAAAATTCCATTTGGTATAAATCGAGTTATTCTAAAACATCCCACCTGAAGCGGAGCCAAAAATAGTAACAAACTCTATGCACCTAGTCATTTGGTCACGTGGATTCCCCCCTGCAATCAAACTGTCTGTAGGAGGGCCGAATGACTGTTCAAAGTTTATGAATAGAGTTATCCCTCGTATTGCTATAGCAACCAAATCTTTCACGAGCTGGTTGGATTGTTTTTTGTGTTTTTTTGTTGTTTTTTTTTTTTTTTTTTTTCACAGAAATGTTTCTTCAATAGAAGGTCTTTAAATCTTGTTAAAAGAATTCTGTTCCGTCTCAAAATATGACTTCCAGTTGGCTCGGTTAGGAATTATGTAGAGTAAACTTGACAGTTCTTCTTCTGCACAAACTATGGTCCAATTTCAAAATTTTTGTACAAACGTTCCATAGGTGAATGTCTATCAAATTTGTTCAAATTATTTTTGTTGGCTCCTCATATGTCTGTCTAGAACACTTCGAACATTTTGTAATCAACAACTAATTAGATTTCAACAATACTCACAAACATCACTGGATTGACCATCCATCAAAATGTTTCAAATTAATTTGTATCATCAAAAAAATAAATAAATAAATAAATAAATAACCAACAAAGGGCAGGGTCTGATATATATATATATATGCAGAAAACTTTGAAAATATCCTTCCACCAGGTTAAAAAAAAAATCTGCTTCCCAGGTGAGCAATCCAGGGCCATCATGACCCTCTATTACAAATTAAATATGTTTTTTTTTCCAGTTTTTGCCAATCTCCATGGCCAGTGTTACACTTTGCTTACTCTTTATCAAAAAGGTGCATGGTTGGCAAGGATTTTTCAAATACTGGTATAGTATACAAAGTAACACACAAAAATTACATGCTTTACATTTATGCTAAATTGCTTTTTCATAATTTAGCACAGATATTTACACATCTGAGTACACTCCCTATCCTGTCAACCCTTGCAATATATATAATGTCTTGCAGTATTAAAACTTTCTTGATAGTTTGAATTCGTAATAAAGTTTACATTTTAGAAGCCTTCTTCTTTTCATATTGAACCACAAAGTAGTTTCAATATTCATATTCCAGTACCTCTTACGCCGTTTATCTTTTTTTAAAGATATTTCTTGTTTATGGGTATAGGCTTACACAAATGTAGCATACTTTCCCAGCTAGCATTCTTTATAAATCTACAGCAGGCCGTTATCGGCCCGTCAGCTACCCTGACGGGCCGATAACGGCCCGCTTTAGATTTATATAGAATGCTTACTGGGTTTATGGATCGATATAAAGTTCAAACCAACTATCCTCTTTGTGTAAATTACTAGCATAAGCTATTTGAAATATTTTTCAACATAACCATAACCGAATTGTAATTACAGTGTATATGCAAAAACTTTCATTTTTGGGGAATTTATAAATGTGTACATGCCGTGGACTCACTCACAAAACCTAGAAGCCGCCATTAGGGTTTTATTCAGTTTGTGATTGATTCTCCGGAATTTGCAGACGGATATAAATACAGTCAGCCCTCGTTACAACGACAACATTTGTTCCCAAACATTACCAAAACACGCCTATATAATTTTGACCCCCTTCAACCCCACTTTTATGTAGTAAAACTGGGGTTTACACGAGTATACATTAGTTTTCTTATTTCTGCTCAAAAACATAGATTGTGGGTATTCGTTGGTTCTAACGGGTACCCACAATCTATGTTTTGAGCAGAAATATGAAAAATATCAGATTTTTTTATCTGAAAATTTTCCTCTTTTTTTTTTGGAGGTGAAATTTTCAATATATTTGAATAGGTGTGTTTTCATAATGAATTTCCCATTAAAATGAATTTGCTATTATAAAGAATACTTAATAAGCATATTGTTACAATGTATGTAAGAAAGATTTTGTTTTGTTGTTGTTTTCTCATAAACATATGTTTTGAATATTTGGAAGAATCGCCTCACTGAGGCGATTCTAACAAATATCAAAAACATATGTTTCTTTAAAGTTTTAAATACAATATTCTTGCATAATTTGTGACTAATTGTTACCTCTTAAGCGAAGGTTTCGTGCCAGTGAAATTGTCATTATAACGAATTATGTTGAATTATGTCGTTGTATCGAGTGTCGGTATAAAGAGGATTGTCTGTAAATTCCCACATTAGAGAGACTTGATGTACAGAATAATCAGGCTGATCTGAGTGTTTGCTTGGGGCATACATGTAATAAGGTCAATTTTCAAGTTAAAGCTGTTATAAAATATTTATCCTAAGTGTTTGGACAGTTAAAACTGAGCAAATAGTGAAGATCCTGATCAAATGCCGCAAAACGCGGCATCTGATCAGGATTTTCGCTGTTTGCCATTGAACCATCACAATTTTAGACATATCACAAAGTAATCTAACGGACCTGGCCAAATTGTATGGAAAGTACGGTTAGGAGTTAAAGTTTCTGAATATTAAGGGTAAATATGGTAATCTAATATTTGTGACTTTTTCAGAATACTTGGTGATCAAGAGAATACAATGAGGAAAAATGCTGTTCAAAAGGAGCCCAAAAACTAATCTACTCTGCATTATCTTGGTTGAACTCTTAATTTATTTTTTGCTATACACCGCGGTGTCTGACCACAGTACAGATAAGTTTGTGAATTTTAAGGAATTTTGGAAAGAAAATGTTACATTTATTCAACATAATGTCATATTATTACCAGAAGTTCCCAATTCACAGAACTTCAAAAACCTCTCCTCTATCTCCACAAATGAAAGCATGTTATTTTCTAAACTTCAGGCGATTGCATCTGTAGGCGCTAGGAAAGTCTCAAAACTGGATCTAATGAGGATACTGAATAACAAAATTATCAGATATGAAATTGAACCGCTGTTGACATTATTCACATCTTGGAATGATGATAGTAGAAGGCATTTAGTTCGCAATCACACAGTTAAAAACTGGGCATCATTACTTCCATTTGTGATACCCGTTGTTTTTACAGACGAGAAAAGAATTGCTAGTGAGTGTAGACGGAAGGGTTGGAACGTACTTCCAGTGCGGGTAGCGGCAGCAGATGGTATTCCTGTTCTGAAACATATGTTTGAAGATGTTATGGCAGCATACAATACGACATTTTATGCTTACAGCAATAGTGATATTCTATATACAGATACTTTAATTGACACTCTTGCTTCTTATGCCTTCAGACTTTATGATTCCTTGGATATAGCTTCATCAACTAGCACCGTGCAACTCGTAAAATCAAGTGATATTCAAAAGCCTGTATTGATTATCGGTAGAAGAGTCAACGTAGAAAATGTGACCGAAACCGAAAGCTCAACGTGGAAAAACATAACCTCTACAGCTCGAAGAAGGGGCGAATTATTCAGCCAGTGGGCAATGGACTACTTTATTACCACAAAATTTTACCCATGGAAAGATATTGCAGAAGTTGTTGTAGGAGTCCTCTATTACGATGATTACTTAGTTTACAATGCCCGTAAACAAAACCATACCGTAATCGATGCAACAAAAACGCTTCTAGCCCTTCATCAGACAACAAGTGCTGGTAACTATGAAAGTCGTGCCCATAAACATTCATTATATGATTATAAATTGTTGAGAAAAATGGATCCACATGTTAACTATCATGCTGGCACTGCTGATTGTGCCCAGTATTATACCCAATACCAAGATGGATGTATCGTTGTTACAAACAGATTTTTATCATGGGAATGTAACATGACTCAGGTTTTCATGACAACAACTGAAGGAAATTAGTAATTACCCCTTGCCATGCTGAATAAATAAAGATGCCACACCCAATCTCGCGGGGGGTGGGGGGGTGGGGGCGATAACTTGGGGGTAATTGTGGTACAGGAGTTCGAGCCAGTATTTCGAAACCTACCCCATTCATATACCTGGCCTTTGAAAAAACGGACCTATTCATATAATAGATCGTTTGAAATGTTGACCCATTTATATACTGCCCTTTGATTTTTGTACCCTTTTATTGCTGGTAGTTAGACAAGTATTGCAGTCAGTTCATTGAATACGAAGTAAACAAGCAGCCTCGAAAAATCTCTGAACAAAAAATACGGGATACATCGGAAAAGTGGGGCCTTTTATATACCAATCCAGAAAAATGGGATCAATCATATACTTTTTCCTGATAAAAAGGGGGCCAATCATATACTTGGCAGCGCTGAAAAGGAGGCCATTCGGCACGCACATCCGTACTATGCAATATATAGGTAGTTACCTCTTCCCCTCCCTTCCCCCCCCCCCACCCCGCCGCACCCACCCAGCACCCAATCACAATTTTCAGCCAAAGACATTACTTGATCCAGTTTGTTGATACAAAGTGACATACTTAATGACAAACCGTGTAGATCAAGATCAGTTGGCATCTTCAGAAGTCAACTGATCTTGAGTTACACTGTCTACAAAAGCAGGGCATATACGGGTTCAGCAGGACCAGGTTTTAGAGTATACAACATTTACTTGACTAATTTTATACCTCGCCCATTGATCACACAGTACCCAAATGAAGAAAAGCTGTGGAGTAATACGCTTTAACAGACTTCAAATGGTACATACGTCTGATTTGTGTATAATTAAGCGTACATTTTCACATGCAAATGAGTTAACCGTATGGTTTAACAAACTACAGTAAAACCTCGATGGCTCGAACACCTTAGGGACCATGGAAATTTATTCGAGACATGGGTAGTTCGAGCCACTTAGGGTAAATCAAAATGCCAGGTCAGGAAGCAAATAGCAATAATTCAGGGAGTTTTTTTTTTTCGATTTTTTACACAATAATTGTATGTTGAGTGCACTCATTAGAATCACCTTGATGAGGCGATTCTTATTAGACACAACATACAATTTCATAATGAAATAAGAAAATTCACTAAATATTGGTTTTTTGAGCAATCGGAAGAATTTCGTAGGGACTCAAAGACGAGTTCGAATTAGCCATGGTAAACGAGCCGTCAGTGTTCGAGTCATTGAGGTTTTACTGTATATCGCATGCACTGAAATGATACGCAAACACTACAGTACGTTTTTTAAAACCTTTACTACTCTCAAGGCTTATTCAGCAGACAACAAATTGATGACATTTTTCTTACTTTTCCAAGAAAACAGGATTTGACATTTCACGCAAAGTGTCTTGAATTTATATGTATAGAATAGCACCTCTCTATATCAGTTCATTATAAAAAGGCTTTCTAGCAGAAGGGGCTTTTTGAAAAAGTTATGGCGCTTTTAGCAATGGGCTCCTTCCAGAATTATCCCTGTTTAGATTTTTTTTTCCTGATTTGTTTGAAATATGCATGAATATCAAGGTCTGAAAGACCAAATCTTAAAGGCTCTGTTTCTTGTAGACCTACATAATTTTGTATTTCCAAATTCACATGTTTTTAAATACCTCATCAATATGGATAATACTTGCTGCTTTTTCCCATATCAAACATACCTAAACCTGGTTACTTAGCTACATTTCCATCTAAAGAAATGGTTTTCTCATAGCCCACAACATGATCAGCCTGCCACTGTTTCTTTTGGATTAACTTCTGCAGAAATCCTATACTCAGCTAACCTTTTAGGCTTCTGACTCTCCTGGCATCTGATCCTGGCATTTCTTTGCTTGGCATTCTTCAGGTGACAGAGATTGTATCAGATTTAAACAATGCTCAACTTTTCTTTTGCTTTGCAAAAGTATGGCCTCAGGTGGAGGAAATGAACTCAGAGTATTGCCCCTTGAGTAATATCACTGATAACCTCATTGTTGACATCAAATAAACTATATTCTGAGTTTCTAGAATTTAGGACATATTGAGTATGAGCTTTAATTACCCTAAAATAAAAAGAAAATGTATTGTATTGGCAAATGATTAATCAAGACAGAATGGCAAATAGTATAGACTCTAATCAGGCTGATCTTACCTTGGTCTGCACAAACTTTCCATGCCCTTTGTTGTTATTATTTTAATGGTATAACCAAATAAAACAAGAATAAAAAATACAGTTTGAATCAAGTGTCGTTATTTCTTAAATCAACTGCCCTATATGTAAGTGAAGGTAGACATGTGTTTAAATGACACAAATGCCAATCCCTCCCCCAGCCCTTTGCTCTTTTCTCATATGGCAACAACGTCTGGATGCACAAATCTGAACGACTATATATATATGTTCCAAATGCTCCATCTGTTCTGTTATACATTTGGACTCCTAGCCCCACCCAAGGATATGGCATAGGGACGACTTTAGCATAGAAATAAGGGCTGAGGTCTGGGTAAGTAGCATGCCAAATTCCAATCTCCTATCAGGAAAGGCGGACGTAAATGTCAGTGCCAATGTAAATTTGAGTGTAAACTCTTACCTGTTATACAAGATGACCCCTAGCCCCTTCTCACGGTATAAGCCGTGGGGGCGGGCAACTCTAGCTCAGCGTCGAAGGTTTAAGTCTGGGCAGGTAGCATACCAGATTTCAAATTCCTAGCAAAAAAAGGTATATGCCTAAGTTATAACCTCCAAGAGAAACACAAACGTAAATGTCAATGTATTTGAATGCATACATAAACATTTGTTAGACTCAGGTTATGAACATGACATACGCACGTACGGACATTATATCATGGCGAAACGTTATATGCCCGCTGCTGCCTTCGACATGATGGGGCAAAAAAAAACAACATATGCTGTGATTGTACAAATGCTTGGGTCTTCTGTCAGATTTGTAGCTTTGTGGTCATAAATGCACAAATTTCTACTCGACCAAAAATAATGCTTTGACAATAAAAACATACGAAAAATTAAAAAAAAAAAAAACATATATACAAATAATCCTAAGTTTGCCTAGAATTGCAAATTGAGAATCCACTCTAATATACAGATAATTACAGTGTATGTGACTAATTCATTGAACAAAGCTACCATATATACTGTTAGAGCTTTTCATTACGCAAACACGCCTATTCAAATATATTGCAAATTTCACCACCCCAAACTGCAAGTTTTCAGATAAAAATTTTGATATTTTTTTTTAAATATATTTCTGCTCAAAACATAGATTATAGGTACTCGTCAGAACCGCCTCGCCGAGGCGGTTCTAACGAGTATCCACAATCTATGTTTTTGAGCAGAAATAAGAAAAATAATGTATACCCCAGTAAACCCCAGTTTTACCATCACGAAAACATACCTATATAATTTTGACCCCCTTATACCCAAATTTTATACAGTAAAACTGGGGTTTACAGGGGTATAATTTTTTTCTTATTTCTGCTAAAAACATAGGTTATGGGACTCGTTAGAACCGCCTCGGCGAGGCTGTTCTAACGAGTACCCACAATCTATGTTTTGAGCAGTAATATGAAAAATATTAGAAGTTTTATCTGAAAATTTTCATTGTTTTGTTGATAAAATTTTCAGTATGTTTGAATAGGCGTGTTTTAGTAATGCTATATAAAAGTACAGCTCTATTAGGAGTTTGATTTGTGTCTATACACTGTTTGTTCAGGCTTCTTCTTCTTCTTCTTCTTATTATTTTTTTTACATTTAGTGTCCAAATTCTTATGGTAAATACAGTGTATAGCTGCACTTCATTATGTTGTTGCATCAGCATTATAATGCCCTGTCAAGTGGCTCCTACTCTACCAAATCCTTATTTAACATTACAGACAAAATGGGAGTAGACATTTGGACAGTAGATGAAAGGGGACAGTAGACAATACAGGAACAGACAAAATGGGAGTACAAGGGTCAGTCAAAAATAACTGATCACTGCCTCCGAATTTTTTATAATTGCATCATAAAGAACTTAATTGTTTATAATCCCTCAAAATAATCTCCCTCCTTGGATTGAATGACAAAATGCCATCTTTTCAACACTTTGATGACAGTTATTATGTCACTTAAGTTGACCCGCCGGCCCTCACCGTTCACGGCACACTCTGTTTCATCCAAACTGCCATATCGTATTCCCCATAGTGATTCCTTCAGGTTTGGGAACAAATCAATACTAGGGATAAAGGGGTTGGGGTGTGGGTGAGGGGTAGGGGGCTCAGGTCGGGAGAGTACAAGGAGTACGCGGGGCGGGGGGGGGGGAGGGGGGTGATATAGAACTTCCCACTGATATGACTCACTATACCTTGCAGGGGTTTACGGGCAATTTTCGCACTTTTTTTTTTTTTTTGTTGTTGTTGTTTTTTCACTTTCTGACAGCATGTTGTGCACCCATCGTGCCTCAGTCGTTTGCAAACGTTCCATCAGAATACAATGAACTAACCTATGACTTATGTCCAATCCATGAGCAATGTTATTACATGCATATCTTCTGTCATCGTAAACTGCTACACATTCTACATTTTCACCAGTCGTCGCAGACAAAGTCCTTCCGCAGAGGTGCTGCGGGGGATGGGATTTGAACTAGTTTTACTCGTAACGAGCCGTCTCATCAGGATATGCACTGTTAACTATTGCGTTTTTTAAATTATTTTAGACTGAAACCCATATTTGCACCAGTAGACTTGTCCAAATTCAAGGATGGAAGAGTCCACTTCTGAAACTCAGGAATGAAAAGGTTAAACCGAATCTGTTGTTTTCTGTCTTTTGCTTTATTATGTATTCCCAAAGGATCCCATTTCCAGAGATACGAGCCGGGGCACAGCATTTTCTACAAAATTGGCATGTGTGTGCTTAACCCTTGTCCTGCTGAATAAATTAAGTTGCCACGCCAATTTCTAATTGTCAGTCAGATTACTTGATCCAGGTTGTTGATACATATTCAAATACGTAGTAACAAACAGTGCAGATCCAGATCAGTTGGCTTCTTTAGAAGCCAGCTGATCTGGATCTACACTGTTTGCAAAGGTTGAGTATATCCGAGTTCGGCAGGACAATGGTTAACAACGACTCATATCAGCCTACGCATATCAGCCTACAGTTTTCGCTGTCCGCTTGAAGACGCTTTGACTCCTTGGTTATCCACAGAGTGCGCTGTAAGACTCCGATCAGACTGCGCGCATGCGCAGGCTGATCTGAGTCTTCGCTGGGGGCACACGCAGTCTTGTGAGAAATGCTATGCCCCAATTCGTATTGTATCCTGGGTACATATATCACATGCCTATATCAGATCAATTTAATTTTCACCTGTTTTTCATAATGCGGCACATACACGGTATAGACCTTTTTAATGTTATTGTTTTCATCCGGGCTACTGACCACGTGATTACAATGTTGTGCCACGTGACCAAAATTGTGGATGGCAAAAACATTTCTGGTTCCATTGACACCAATTGATTCACGCCAAATTTTACTTGGAAAATACATCACTTTAGTTTAACATTTAATCGTAAATTTATCTTGTGTTTTAAAAAAAAACAGCTTTAAGAAGCAATCTGACTGCTTTTTCTATGAAACAATTGTTTCAAGGATATTTTTTTTCCGATATCAACAGGCACGCGCGCAACCGTAATATTGCTTTATGGTGACCATTTTACGCCTAGTTTTAGCTACTATATAATCAAAATATGTGTTAATAATTCTGGTTATGACATTTAAATGATCATTCGATGAAACTCTCTTCTGAAAAGAAACTTTGGACGAATGAAACTAAATTATTTTTCTGAATAAATCTCGGCAACAACAACTTTCTGCCATCCGATAAGAACGAGGCTAGAACGTACTCCGCGTTAAAGATGATGTTTATTGTGAGACGAAGTGTTTAAAAAGGTCTATATCACGGAAAAAAGTGACCGTTGCGTATGCGGACAGAGAAGACACAGTTCCGACTGCAGTCTGATCAGGGCCTTTACTGCCCGCTTATAGAACTATTGTGTATTGTAGACTATATCGCTGTATAAGAAAGGCCCTTATCAAATTGCGGGCATATGCGGATAGCGAAGGCCCTCATCAGACTGTGCGGAATCATTGGATACTATAGCTGTTTCAATGGAGAGCAAATACACGGATGGAACTTGGCTAATGCGTAGGATATAGTTAACCCTCGTTACACCGGCACTCGTTAGAACGACAACATTCGTTATAATGACAATTTGAATGTCACGAAACCTTCGCTTAAGAGGTGACAGTGAATGAGAAATTAGGCAAGAATATTGCATTAAAACTTCAAGCAACATATGTTTTGGATATTTGTTAGAATCGCCTCACTGAGGCGATTCTAACATATATCCAAAACATATGTTCTATGAGGTAATAAGAACAAACCAAGACCTTTCTTACATATGAATGTGCTCATTAAGTATTCTTTACAACAGCAAATTCACTTTAATGGCAACGTCTCTGGGAACAAATGCTGTCGTTGTAACGAGGGTTCACTGTAATTTGAATCCACACATTTCGCGCATGCTCGAAAGCACTTTTTCGCTTTACGCGGCCAAAATGTAGGATGATTCGGAAGCAGGAAACATCAAATTTACAAAATTACTAGGGTCGGTTTTATTACTCTTGATATGGGTCTACACTGTTTGCCATGCACTGTTTGCATTACGTAGTAAAATGGGCTAGTTAAAATTTTAGGACTTAACCCTTGTCTTGCTGAATAAATTAAGATGCCACACCCACTTCTAATTTCCAGCCGATTACTTGATCCGGGTTTTTGATAGAAATTCACATATTTAATGACAAACAGTGCAGATCCAGATCAGTTGGCTTCTTCAGAAGCAAACTGATTTGGATTTACACTGTTTGCTAAGATATGGCGTGTCGTGTTCAGCAAGGGTTAATGTGTAGAAAAGTAATCAGGGAGAGACCTAATCACAGATCTTAGCATGCCAATGACACCAAGGGGAAGAATAAATAAATTACGATAGAGTACATGATTCCGTTACAAACAAAAGACGGTACAGCAACTGGTGCTTTCTTCTCTAACGAGGTGATCACAGACAAGACGCAGCGAACACTCTGACAGAACATTAGCCAACACAAAAAAGTAAAAAACCAAAACCTGCATCAAATAGCTACACAGTCCCACAAAATAGATGTCCAGAGGGTGCTCCAATCAAAGATCATAACATTACGAAAACATGCCTATTCAAGTATATAGAAAATTTCATCAACAAAAACTGAAAATTATCAGATCAAAAATTCTGTTATTTTTCATATTTCTGCTCAAAACATAGATTGTGGGTACGCGTTAGAACCGCCTCGGCGAGGCGGTTCTAACGCGTACCTACAATCTATGTTTTTGAGCAGAAATAAGAAAAATAATGTATACCCCTGTAAACCCCAGTTTTACTATAAAAAAGTAGGGTTTATGGGGGTCAAAATTATATAGGCATGTTCTCGTGATATGAAGGATAGTACACATGTAATAAACAGAAAGTAAAGCAACTACATGTAGCTCTCTCTTCCCCAACAAGATGATCACAAGGTTAAACAGAACCAATCAAAGGCAACCATTACGAAAACATACCTATATAATTTTGACCCCCTTAAACCCCAGTTTTATATAGTACAACTGGGGTTTACAGGGGTATACATTATTGTTAATATTTCTGCTCAAAACAATAAGTTGTAGATTCTCGTTAGAACCGCCTCTTTTCGCGCCACGGTGACGTCAAGTTGTTTTTTATGCCCCCAACTTCAAAGAAGTTGGAGGGGCATATTGCTTCTGGGTTGTTCGTCCGTCCGTCCGTCCGTCTGTCCTTCCGTCCGTCCGTCCGTCCGTTCGTCACGCTTTTTGATGCATAGCATAACTTTAAAACCGTGAATGCTACTGTTTTGAAATTTCATATATGGATTCCTCATGAAAAAATAGCTGACACATATTTTTTTTCTTGACAGGATTATGCCCCTTTTCTGAGTTATGGCCCTTTGAAAAAATATGGATGCAATCTTGTCAGCAAAATATCTCAAAAACTATTAAAGCTAGAGCCTTGAAACTTGATGAATAGACTGGTAGTGATGAGTAGACAACCTGATTAACTTTTGAAGAAATTTTGAAAAATACTTCTTGAGTTATGGCCCTTTGTAATTTTGGGCAATTTTACCTTGTCAGCAAAATATCTCAAAAACTGTTAGAGCTAGAGCCTTGAAACTTAGTAAATGGATTTGTAGTGATGCGTAGATGACCTGATTAACTTCTGAAGAAATTCTGAAAAACACTTCATGAGTTATGGCCCTTTGTAATTTAGGGCATTTTTAACTTGTCAGCAAAATATCTCAAAAACTATTGAAGCTAGAGCCTTGAAACTTGATGAATAGACTGGTAGTGATGAGTAGACAACCTGATAAACTTTTGAAGAAATTTTGAAATATACTTCTTGAGTTATGCCCCTTTGTAATTTTAGGCATTTTTATCTTGTCAGCAAAATATCTCAAAAACTGTTAGAGCTAGAGCCTTGAAACTTAGTAAATGGAATTAACTTTTGAAGAAATTCTGAAAAATACTTCATGAGTTATGGCCCTTTGTAATTTTGGGCAATTTTACCTTGTCAGCAAAATATCTCAAAAACTGTTGGAACTAGAGCCTTGGCACTTGATGAATAGACTGGTAGTGATGAGTAGACAACCTGATTAACTTTTGAAGAAATTTTGAAATATACTTCTTGAGTTATGCCCCTTTGTTATTTTGGGCATTTTTATCTTGTCAGCAAAATATCTCAAAAACTATTAGAGCTAGAGACTTGAAACTTGGTGAATTGATTGGTAATGATGAGTAGATGACCTGATTAATATTTTTTGTAAATTTTGAAAAATATTTCATAAGTAATGGCCCTTTGTAAATTTGGGCATGTTTCCCTTGTGAACAAAATATCTCAAAAACTATTGAAGCTGGAGCCTTGAAACTTGATGAATTGATTGGTAGCGATGAGTAGATGACCTGATTATGCCCCCAGTTTCGAATAAAATTGATGGGGCATATAATTTTGCCTTCATTTGTCCATCCAACTGTTTGTCCGTTCATCAAGCTTTTTTTGTGCATGCCATATCTTAAGAACCCTGCACGCTAGGGTTTTGAAATTTTATATTTGGGTTCCCAATGAAAAAATAGCCGACCCGTATTTTGTTTCTTGTCTAGCATGTTTATTTAAAGTTATGCCCCTTTGAAAAAAATCAGAATTAAATCTTGTGAGCAAGATATCTTGAAAAGTATTTAAGCTGGGTTCTTGAAATTCGATACAGTGAGTGGGAATGATGTGTACATTACCCGATTATATTTTGAGAGAATTCCATGAAAGTATTGATAAAGTTACGGCCCTTTGCAGTTCTGCTCATTTTGACCTTGTCAGCAAGATTTCTCGAAAAGCACTTAAGCTAGGGTCTTGAAATATTATATGCTGATTGGGGATGATGTGGAGATTACCTGGTTTGTTTTTTAGGGAATTCCATGAAAAATTGATGTAGTTATGGCCCTTTGTAGTTCTAGGCATTTTGACTTTTTCAGCAAGATATCTCAAAAAGTATTTAAGCTAGAGCCATGATATTTGGTATACTGATTGGGATTGAGGAGGAGATCACCAGAATAAATTTTGAACCAATTAAATGAAATGTTGGAGTTATGGCCCTTCGCAATTTCTGGCCATTTAATGTCCTTGCTTTATTGTGTATAGCATAAGTTTAGAACCATGTATGCTAATGTTTTGAAATTTCATGTTTTGATTCCTCATGAAAAAATAGGTGATCCGTATTTTTTTCTTATCCCAATCATCTCCTATTTTAGAGTTATTTCCCTTTGATAAAATAACATTGAAATCATATATTTGTACTGTTGTTACCGTCATGGCTAAGCAGTGTTGGAGTCAAACAGTGTTAGAGTCAGGCAGTTGGGGGCATAGTGTTTTACAAACACCAGCTCTAGTTTCAAGAGCGTCATTGTAAAAATATAAAAATAATTAATTTAATAGAGAAATAAAACCAGAATTTCGCCGAAAATAAAATATTGAGTAGTAAGTATTGAATTCTTCGGGACAGTGTGAAATTCTTTTGGTGGAAGTGCGTCTTCATGAAGAAATAAATAGTTTTGTGTTCACGACTAACGAACGGAAAAGAGAAGAGTGCCGCTGATCGACCTGAAAAGGAAAGGAAAAGGAAATGAAACAAATGTTTTTTTTTGTGAAATACAAACAGACGTAAGTTCTAATTATACTAACATCATACTAATATAATTCACTTGTGAAAAGTCATTGTTAAACCGCTGCTGCAAATAAACTGTTTTTCTTCATTAAACCTGGGCGAATAAATGTGAAATTTCCAGGATAGTTTTGTGAATATACGGAGTACAATTTTCTAATATTCCATGACTGAGTTCGCTACGATTATTCGATAGTCTTGATCTAAAGATGAACACTAACCAGATGAAATAAGCATATACAGTGGCCATACTAACTCGCCCCTAGGCCATTTTTCTATTGTTTGATATATCTCACTATAACACGGGTCACGCTCAACGGTTAACGAAACAAGGGAGGCAACTCTGTGTTAATCGTCTTAAACTGTATCTGTGAAACTGCAGCGGATATGTCTGCCGATTCGAAGCTGTATAGCGCGGAGGATTCTCTGAAAGATAAATACTCTGGAATCTTAAACCGCATGTCTCACGTAGAACTGAAGCAGTTTAAGAAATATGAATATAAATTGATCGTCCTAGATGAGATAAAGGAGCTTCTACCAGCTGAAAATCAATCTCGTCTTGACCAAACAGCACTGTGCGTCTCAAACTTTCTGCAAAATGAGGTACAGAAACTACTTCGCAGAAAACCTCGCAAATCAACAGAGCACAGCACACAGCTTCTGTCAGAGACAATCCTAAATGACTTAGATATAACTCTACAATCAAATGAAAATAAAGCTGATATCGACCACGACAGCAGTGATGACGATAGTGAGCTGAACCAGGCGGAGGATACTACTTGTTTGGATGATAGTGTGACACTCCTCAAAGAAGCAGCAAGGAGTGAACCGATACATGCAGATTCCTCTGATGCATCCAAGACAGAATCCAAACGTCCAACCAAGAGTACAAAATGCTGTGACACTTGTAAGGTCAAACCCACATCAAAACGGAATTACGATCAGATACGTTGTTCACTATGTGCCCAGTGGTTTCATGAAGCTTGTGTTGGGATAACTGAAGATGAGCCAGTGGGAATTTGGCTCTGTCATACATGCAGGGAAATACCAACTTCACTAAAACAAAATGTAAACTCTATGAAACTTGAATTAAATGACCTTAAGGTTTGCACTCAGAGCCTCCTGAAATCTGTTCAAGACCTTTTTGCAAAAGTTGACAATAGTTTTGAAAGTATCAATGACCGAATAACAGCCTTAACAAAACAGATAAACGGTAAGGACTTGTGCATCTCAGAATCCATTGAGCAACTTCAAGTTTCGACTAAAACCCTAAAAACTTCCCTAGATCAAAAGTCCTGCCAAATACTGAATAAAACAACAGCAGTCCTGGATAAGATAAAAACAAAAACTGATGACTCGATGAAAGTTGCAGAGGAACCCAAAATCTCAAGCAATACAATCAACAAGACTGAGACAACCAACGCCAACCAAAGTGCTTCACAGAAGAAACAGTTCAAGAAACCTCAAGGAAAGACATAACAGAAACTCTTAAACAGCACATATACAAAACGTAGTGCTCATAGCTCAATAGTGTTGAAACAAGTACAACCCCAACGGTCCCAACCAACTCTGAATACAGATGACGAGACCGATCATATAGACCTGACTGAAAGCGCGAGAAAACCTATAAAACAACCAACACTTCTGATTGGCAGCTCCATCCTGAAACAATTGCAAACAAATGAACTAAACGGTCATACAACTGTGCGCTCTTTCCCAGGAGCAACTATAACAACCCTTAATGACAAAATTAAAAAGTACAATATTGATATGTGTAAAACCATCATTCTGCATATCGGTGGTAATGATGCTGACCAAGGTGTTGACATAGACAGCTTCTGTGATAATTACATTGCACTACTAGAGAGCCTGGCGTCTGATAACCGTCGGATCATAGTATCAGGACTCCTACCGAGGAAGACAGCTAATCTTGAACCTTATAACGAACAACTCAGGTCTCTATGTGCTGAAAATGACATTGAATTTGTAGACCACTTTGACAGTTTTCTTCTTGCCACAGGTGAAATACCTGCAAATTATTTTTGGAAAGACAAAGTGCATTTAAATCAACAGGGTAAACAAAAACTCTTGTTGAACATCAACAATGTATGTAAAATCACCAATGTTCAGAAACCTTTACGACCAAAGAGACTGTTTCAAGGATCTCGACAGGTAGCAAGGCCTCTTTACCATAAGGGCCCTCGCTCGATGTCGAGATTCTGCCATATCTGCAAAACAAACAGCCATAGTACCGAGATGTGTTGGTACAATGGGAGGAACACTGGTATGCCGGGTCGATTCCCCCAATAGCAAATAAATGGGCGTGTGAAACACATATTACCAACAGATAATAATATATCAATGAGACTGCCCCCAGACACAGAAAACCATTCACCACAACAACAATGTGAATATGATGAAACAATTATCATACCACAAGAACCTGTGCATCCCGGTGATCCTTCCCTTGCTAACACTTCTTCTTTGCCCAATCAAAACATTATACCAAACTTTCATACCTCTGATTCTACCTGCTTGATGCCTAACACCACAAGTAATACCACTTTGGACTTGTTATCCAAGTCAAAAGGGTTGCATTTTTGTAATCTTAATGTTAGGCACATTGTCTCTAAATTTGATGAGATACGCATTATCATGGCTAACAAGACATGCCCAGATATTCTGGGTATTTGTGAGTCATTTTTAGAACCGACCGTCTCTGACAATGTGGTGGCGATCGACGGATTTGAGATTCTTAGAAAAGATAGAGCAGAGACCAAAAATAAAACTGGTGGTGGTCTACTATTATACATTAGAAACACAATTAAGTTCAAACGCAGGCCTGAGTTTGAAACATCTAGCTTAGAAACACTTTGGGCTGAAATCGAGCTACCGAATGCTAAACCTTTTCTCTTATGTACAGTTTACAGGCCACCCGATGCAAAAAGCGAATGGATCGACTTGTTTGAGGTAGAGCTTTCCATAGCACAGACATCTGGTCTTGAATTCCTTCTCATGGGTGATTTTAATGTTGATTTGAAAGCTCATACGAATAATAAATGGCTAAACCTTATAAATCTATTCGATTTAACTCAACTGGTAACAGAGCCAACAAGGGTAACGGAAACTACCAATACGTTAATTGATCATGTATATACGACTCATCCAGAGAATATTGTACGTTGTTTTACTTCTACTTTATCTTTAAGCGATCACTTTCCCATTTGCTTTACACGAAAAGTAAACTCAAAGCTTCTAAAAGACAAACATACTACCACTACTTATCGCAGCTACAAGCATTTTGATGAAAATAAGTTTATATCTGATATTGCTAACGATTTGGATGCGTTTGCGGCAGATAAATCAAGTATAGACGAAGACCTTAACATCTGGTATTCATTCCTTTTGAAACACTTGAACAATCATGCTCCGATTAAATCCAAACGCGTAAAATCTAAACGTATGCCTGACTGGTTTACTCCAGATATAATTCAAATGCAATCTTTACGAGATAAAACCAAACGATTAAAGCAATGGAGTGATCATAGAAAATACCGCAATAAAACAAAACAACTCATACGACAAGCAAAACGTAAATATTTTTCTAATAGCATAACAAATTCAAAAGATACCAAATCCTTATGGAAACACCTGCGAGACGTGACTAATGGTAGCAAGACTGCCTCCAGTAATTTGCCTCAAAAACTTATAATCGGAAATGAAACCATTACGGAGTCTGAAGCTGTTGCGAGCAAACTGAATAAATACTTTGCTTCAGTTGCCGAGCTTTTGAATAAAAACACGTCATCCGGAAATTCATTAGACTTTGACACCAATAAAATCAGCGATTTTGTTGATAGCAAAGTGCCTACAAACACACAATTTACAATTCCATTTATTACCCCCGAACAAGTTTTATTACATATTAATACCTTAGAGGTTTCAAAATCGACCGGGCTTGACGGCATAGGGCCAAGGATCATCAAACTTGCTGCCAAATCATTATCGCCATCGATTGCGATGCTTATCAATAAAAGCATTGCGACCGGCAAGTTTCCTTCTCAAATGAAATTGGCAAAGGTACTTCCAATTTACAAAGGTGGTGAAAAGTCCGACCCCTCAAACTATAGGCCAATTTCTATCCTGTCCACTGTATCTAAAATTTTCGAAAAGCACGTGAACAAACATCTTATGGCATATTTGAACAAATATAAACTTCTACATGACAATCAATCCGGGTTCAGGCCAAAACATAGTTGCCAAACAGCTTTAGTCAAACTCATTAATGACTGGATGAAATGTATTGATAAGGGTGACTTGGTTGGAGCCCTTTTTATCGATTTTCGGAAGGCTTTTGATCTAGTTGATCACTCCATCTTGCTGAATAAACTTGCATTATACAAACTTAACCCTTCTGCCATTCAGTGGTTCAAATCATATTTATGTTCTCGACAACAAGTAATCGAGAGTGATAAAGGGTTGACGGATTTCACCACCGTACAATCTGGTGTGCCTCAGGGCTCAATATTAGGCCCGACCTTATTTCTCATTTTTATCAACGATCTTCCGCTTCATATCAAAAAGTGCTCCTCTGATTTGTATGCAGATGACACGACGATTCACACGCATGGTAATGACATAGATGCTATTGAAGAAGATCTGCAAGGAGAATTCGGTAACACAAAAACATGGGGAAAGATAAACAAAATGAATGTTCACATGACCAAAACATCTTGTATGCTAGTTGGCGCTAGAAAACGCTTGAACGACTCTCGACCTCTAAATATTATTGCTGACGATGTCAACATTCAATCCGTTAGTAAACAGAAACTCCTTGGTGTTTATATCGATGAACACCTTTCTTGGTCTGCCCATATAGACCACTTATGCTCCCTTATCTCATCTAAAATATCTCTATTACGCCAGTTAGCAACGTATGTACCGACACATATTCAAAAAGTTTACTATCAGGGGTATATTCTTCCTTATATTGATTATGGCTCTGTTACCTGGGGGTCAGCCTCTGTAACTAATATTGAACGCATATCCAAGCTGCAAAAACGCGCTGCTCGAATCATCCTGCGAGCAAATTACGATACCCCATCAGTAGATATGTTCAGTCAGCTGGGATGGCTGTCAATTCCGGACAGACTTAAATATAATAAGGCTGTCTTGACATACCGAGCAATAAATAATTTATCCCCTGAATATATAACACAACTTCTAAAACCAGTATCCGAGGTACACACTCTTAACCTCAGGTCATCAGAAAATGGCTCACTCTATGTGCCGAAAGCACGGACAGCACTTTTTGATGGCTCTTTTTCGTGTTCCGCACCAAGACTATGGAATGCTCTACCTCAAACAGTAAAAACATCGGGGTCACTCTCTACCTTTAAGCAGTCTCTTAAAGCAACATTTTAACCCTTATAAAATGTCTTTAACTATGATTTTAAATGATATACCATGTGTAAAATTATCGCTGAAACCGTTATTGTAACTGAATTGAGAGCTTTTATGACCTAGCATAATTGTTTTAGATATTGGTTTTATGCGCTCGTCAAATCTTAAAGCACTTACAAAAACTGTGATAACATACAGATTTGTCTTTGATATAATTAAGTGCCATGTTTGGTTTTAAATCACTTGCACATACCTGTTAGCACTTTTTATTTGATAAAAACTTTATACAAGCATTCACTTCGCTGCAAGCTACTTTTATCCCATGAATTTCTTAGCTGTTAGTTAAGTCTTGTTGTATATATGTATATAAATTTTAGTTAGAGGACCACAAGGTAGAATAGTTATTTATAGCTAATTGTGTCATCCTCTTTAAACATTGTTTAAATAAATAAAAAATAAATAAATAAATGTCATATCTTAGCAAACAATGTAGATCCAAATCAGTTGGCTTCTGAAGAATCTATGTTTTGAGCAGAAATATGAAAAATATCAGATTTTTTTTTATCTGAAAACGTTCATTTTTGGTGGTGAAATTTTCAATATATTTGAGTAGGCGTGTTTTCGTAATGAAGACATTAATCAGAACGCAACACGAACAAGTTAGACCCTGGTAAGTGCCAAAGACTAAACACGTCCTGCAGCGAGTAACCACAAAGACCCTCGAAGACAATGTACAGAAATTGCCACAATCGTATAATATAGCTTACCAGTGATAAAACAATGAAAAACAAAACAACCAGCTCTCTCTTCTTGAACAAGATGATCACTTTGTTAAACAGGACCAATCAAAGACAACAACAAACATGAAAAAAGCCAAGCAGCGAGCAACAACAAGACTCCACAAGAACCACCATCTTATTACAGTCACTAGTAAACAATTATTTCATACCTGCCTGGGAGACAATCAAAACTATCAGCCCTCGGTGCTGTGAACCATCTCATTACGAAAACACGCCTATTCAAATACACTGAAAATTTTACCACCAAAAAATGGCAAATTTCAGATAAAAACATCTGATAATTTTCATATTTCTGCTCAAAACATATATTGTGGGTACTAGTTAGAACCTCCTTAGCGAGGCGGTTCTAACGAGTACACACAATCTATGTTTTTGAGCAGAAATAAGAAAAAATAATATATACACCTGTGAACCCCAGTTTTACTATATAAAAGTGGAGTTTAAGGGGGTCAAAATTATATAGGCATGTTTTCGTGATGCGATGAACTTTCGCCCTCGGCCGAGGGCTGATAGTTTGTTACTGTCGCCCAGAAATGTATAATATAGAGAGAGAAGAGAGAAGTTTATTAATGCAATAAGCCATACGGCCCATGAGCATATATACAAGTGACAACATACAATGATATACAGGATAGCAATAGCAGATTATATAAACATATATATTCATTTTCACCCATCTTTGGGAGAGGTGCGCATTTAGGTTTGCTAAAATTTGAAATAATTGAAAAGAAACATCATCTGAAACCCTCTAGCATCATAAACATGTAGCTAGTACTCACATCTAATACATATGCATGAATCTATCCTTTCATACTGAGATTGTGTATTTTTCACTGCTGAAATATCAGCACGTAACCTTAAACTAACACTACCAGTGCCCTCATTTTAAATGCTTTTTCTATAAAGTAACTTAGGTTTTTAATTATTTTTCTGTTTTGGGAGGTTAACAATTCAAATTTCGGCATATTCGGACTCTGCCAGTAGTATCTTTTAATATACGTTTTCCGTAGATCATCATAAATAGCACATTCTAAAATGAAGTGAAATTCATCTTCTAGTACCCCACAAGCCCTGCATTTTCTATTATCCAGAGGAATTTTATTCGGCTTTGCCCATCTACCCATCTCAACTTCGAGTCTATGTGATGATACTCTTAATTTACACAAACTTCGCCGGTATTTTTCGACCTTTATTAATTCCAAATATTTTTGATGCTGAAAATTTGCTATATTAATATAACATCTCGCTCTAGTGGAGGCCTCAAGTCTTGCATGCCAATCCTGAACAAATATATCTTTCACTCTTGTTTTAAATGTATTCAAAAAGTTATTTATATTTCCTACCCCTTGTGCATTCCAAACCTCCAAAAAACCCAGACGACTTAGTAAGTGCTTAACATGTGAAGTCCAATTGTGTTTATTTGGATGCAATTCCATGTCGTTTAACATCATAATATAGATGCTTTTAATATATTTATGTTCATCAGTATATATGACCTTTAACCAGTACTTTATAATATTAATGTATCTATGTGCTTGATAATCGATTCGACCTAACTCTCCATATACAAAATCGTTCTGTGTTGACTGTTTTACTCCTATCATTCTTTTGCAAAATTGCATATGTAGTGTTTCAATTGCTTTTGCTGCATGAAATCCCCAAACTTCCGATCCATAATTTAAAATTGGAGTAATTAATTTGTCAAACAAATCTAAAATATGAGCTGGACTTAACGGAGTGAAGTTGTGCAAATATTTGTTTAGTGTAAAAATCGCCTTTAATGCTTGTCCTGAAAGGGTCTTTTGAGTTTCGAAAGAGGAACCGCCTGAGGTAAAAACTATTCCCAAATAACAGAATTTTTTTACGATTTCAATGGCGTTTCCCTTGTATTTAAACTGTAAATCACCCGACAATCTGCCCCCCTTTCTGAAGATAAGTATCTTTGTTTTACTAGTATTTACAGTTAATCGCCACCTATCACAATATTCTTCGAGTACATTTAAAGATTTCTGTAGTTCTTCGGACGTATTTCCAAAAAGAACAATATCATCTGCGTAAAGAAGCAATAAAAGTTTAAACATGCCTATATCAATTCCATTCACCCCATTGTTTTCTAACTCTTGTTCCATGTCATTGATGTACATAGCGAACAAAAAAGGTGAAAGACACTCGCCTTGTCTTACACGCATATTGCAGGAAAACGCCTCACTGAGTGTATTGTTACATTTGACCCTTGACTTTACACTGTTGTAAATGGATCTTATAATATTTAACATTTGACCCCTAACGCCGATTTTAATTAATTTGTACCATAAAATGTCTGTCTATATAATCGAACGCTTTTGTGAAGTCCACAAAACAACAGTACAAATACTTATTTTCATTTATACAATGCGTGATAAGCCCATTTAATACAAAAATATTATCCACTGTTCCCATATGTTTTCTAAAGCCAGCTTGTGCCTCAATATAACATTATAGATTTCTGCCCATTTGTTTAGTCTGTTGTTTAATATTCTTGTAAACAATTTCCCTAATGTGCTAAGTAGAGTTATGCCCCTGTAGTCAGAAACCTCATTTATATCCTCATTTATATAGATGTTTTATTACCCAACTCATATTTTAAAGGAACTGTTGTCTTTTTATCGCTATGATCAATAAATACCGGTAACTATTTGATCATGCATTACGAAAACATGCCTATTCAAATATATTGGAAATTTTACCACCAAAAAAGTGAAAATTTTCAGATAAATTTTTTTGATATTTTTCATATTTCTGCTCAAAACATAGATTGTGGGTACTCGTTAGAACCGCCTCGAGGCGGTTCTAACGAGTACCCAAAATCTATGGTTTTGAGCAGAAATAAGAAAAATAATGTATACCTCTGTAAACCTCAGTAATACTATATAAAAGTGGGGTTTAAGGGGGTCAAAATTATATAGGCATGTTTTCGTGATGTGGGCGGAGATAGTCCAAAAGAAAAGCCCGGGTAATAGTTCTGTGAACCGGTTCAATATGGTGGGCTTTTGCCATAGATGAAGTTGCTAGGTAATGCACGTGACCGAGAGAGTCCAAAACATGAGCCCGGACTATGGTCTTCTGAGAACCGGTTCAATCTGACTGACTTTTGTCGCAGGTGAAAATGCGTTAGATAGTCCAGAATGTTTTATAAATTCTCATATAGTAGGTTGGGTAAAAATAAAAGCGACCGTGGTTATTGAATCGATTTTACTAGCAACAAATATTTGCCCTCTTCATTACGAAAAGAAGCCTATTCAAATATATTGGAAGTTTTTCCTCCAAAAAACAAAAATTTCAGATAAAAATCTCCGATATTTGTCATATTTCTCGGCTCAAAACATACGAGTAGATTGTGGTTACTCGTTAGAACCGCCTCGGCGATGCGGTTCTAACGAGTACCCACAATATATGTTTTTGAGCAGAAATAAGAAAAATAATGAATACTCCTGTAAACCCCAGTTTTACTATATAAAAGTGGGGTTTAAGGGGGTCAAAATTATATAGGCATGTTTTCGTGATGTCTAATATTGCTACAATACAAATCAGAGCACTGAGAGTGCTGATGGGGGCGGTTGCCTGAACTCTTGAACTGATTTGGATTTACGTTGAAATAAAAAAAAAAAACAAAAAAAAAAAAACATAAACAGTACTCAATAATGGCCATCCGTTTGGGGCTTTACCTATTTAAGGTAGATATGTGCATTTCAAATACAGATATCTCTTTTAATAAGTACTGATATCTTTAATTTTTGGACTTACAGATATCTTTAAGTGAAATGAAGATATCTATAATAGAAATAGAGATATATCTAACTGAAATGCTGATATTGGTATTTGAAATAAAGACATCTCTATTTTCGATCGTAATATAGATATCTGCATTTAAATTAAAGATGTCTACAAGTCAAATATTGATATCTGCAGCTCAATTAGAGACAACTCTTATTAAGATGAATTCTGGATATCTGTACTTGAAATACAGGTATCTCTAATTGAATTGCGTATATCTGTATTTGAAATGAGATATCATAATTTCTAAATTGAATACATATATCTGTATTTCTGTATTTCAGTTAGAGATATCTGCATTTCAGTAGGAGATATCTTTATTCATGATTGAATTAGAGATATCCCTATTTACTCCACTTATGAGAAACTGATACCTCCCTCGCCGATTTTTACTAGCGTAATGTTCACCGGTTACAAATACCAATGTGACGGACGGCGCAGTTAGCCCCTCTTACAGACGGCATAAAGATTTCATATCATAATTTCTTTAAAGTCAACTCCGTCGCTATAGACAGTCCCATACATAAACTTTATTCGCCATCTTTGTAACGCCAAAACACAGCTTGAGAATAGTCCCTTCTCTGCCCTTTTTCTGTCGTTAGAAGAATCGCCGGATAGCATTATGTTGACAGGAAATGCCAATCCATTACGAAAACATTCCTATACAATGTTGACCCCCTTAAACCCCACTTTTATATAGTAAAACAGGGGTTTACAGGGGTATACATTATTTCTCTTATTTCTGCCCAAAAACATAGATTGTGGGTACTCGTTAGAACCGCCTCGACGAGGCAGAAATATGAGCAGAAATATGTTTTGAGCAGAAATATGAAAAATATCAATTTTTTTTATCTGAAAATTTTCATTTTTTGTTGGTGAAATTTTCAGTATATTTGAATAGGCTTGTTTTCGTAATGATATTCTTTAAATACTTTATTCTGATAATAATCGTAGAAAGTAAGTATTTTAAGAAATATTTTGTTATTGTTTGCACGTTCTGAAGCTGAACTTAGACTAACTGATATTACGGAGCGAAATGATCTACTACGAAACGTGCCGCCTATATTACCGAGAAATATAGGTCAAATTGGTCAATTCAAGCAATACCTCTCGCTCAGCTTTTACTAGGGCACGAGATAAGTAAAAAGAAAATGAGACACACAGAATATTTAATAAGCGAGTTAATGCCTTGCACCTTGTGGATTTTGACCCACCACTCTGTGTCTCATTGGGGTAGCTCCCCTTCTTTTGCAAATACGCTGTAGATTTGGTTTGCTTTACTGGAATACTAGAAAATTTATATTCGTCCGCCGACATTGTACACAATATGATTAAAATCGTATTTCTTCAAACGTTTGACGTTTCCCTTGCTTTTGTTCATTTATTCGCTATCTATAAGCAACGGAGTGTATAAAGCTAATATGTTTAAATCCAGAATTAAGCGTTATCTGCGTTAGCAGAGAACTATTTAGGGGGCGATTTTAGGTAGATATTAGGTAGATATTTTTCAGCTGAACGGATAGTTTAAATGCGGTATAGTAAATCTGGTGGCGGTAAACGGACCCCCAAAATTGTTCATCTCATATACATAGAAATGTAGAACCCGATAAGGCACTGAAAGTACTCGCTTTCGTTCTCAAGGGGGGGGGGGGGGGGGGGGGGGGGGGGCGGGGGGCGGGCAGGGACAGGTATTTTTTTAAAGACAATAGTTTTGCATTTATCACTAGAATTAAATTTTGTTCTTTAACCCATTTATGCCTAGCGATCCATATAAGGGACATTATCAAACAGTGTAGATCCAGATCAGATGCCAGTGTTTTATCAGGATCTACACTGTTTTCATTTAGGAAAGGACTTTCCTTAAAACATGGCAACAATAAAACTTGGCAATCACTCCTTATACTGAAATGAACCAGTCCAAAAACTTATGGTAGAAGAGTCCACTCGACATAAATTGGTTAAATAGCTACCCATTACGAAAACACAACTATTCAAATGTATTGAAAATTTCACCGCCAAAAATGAAAGTTTTCAGACAAAAAAATCTGATATTTTTCATATTTCTGCTAGAAACAGAGGTTGTAGGTACTCGTTAGAACCGCCCACAATCTATGTTTTAGAACAGAAATAAGACAAATACTAATCACCCCTGTAAACCCCAGTTTTACTATATAAAATTGAAGGAAGTAAAAATTATATAGGTATGTTTTCGTGATGCTTGAGGAAGGATTCGTATACCGAAGAAACAGATTCTTTTTTAGGTTGACTGGTCTCCCTTTGAAAGGGGAGACAAACGCTTGGTGGGGTAAGAGTGCTTTCTCATTTTGTGTTGTATCCATTCAACGCAAGGGAGATAGGGACACTTCCAGGGGAGGTAACTTTGTTAAAATTGTTTTTGCCCTCTTCTGCAAATGGATGTTTTCTAAAAGGAAGCAGGTCATCTTAGAGTAGACCCCTTTTCAGAAGCGTGGCAATTCTGTCTTTTTAGAGTAGACCTATGGGGCTTAGTGTGCAAAAAAGCAAACGGAAAGTCACAAAAGTTGTCTAGCAGAAAATCCATCACCTTAGTGTACTAAAATTCAATACAAACAGACTATATTAAAAGTACAGAAGCGCAAATGCTGAAAAGGTGTTTTAAAATTATTCCTCCGTGACTGTGCTGATATTTAAGGCGTAGAAATTAATTGCAATTTAATATAAAGAGGCTACGTTTAAAAGATCGTGTTCTGATGTGCATATTCTGAAAAGAGTATTTATAATCGTTTTTCCGTGACTGCGCTGATTGTTTAGGCATAGAAATTTATGTCTTTTCCCACAGCAAAATTATTTAGCCTTTGTTGCCGATTTGTATAAATTCCTTTTCAAACAGTATTTCGCTCATACAGTACGTGTCAGTTCACGTACATGTTACTCATATAGAGTGTTTACTTTGTGCATGATAAGTTTTGCAAATTGAATTTGACTGACGCGCCATAACTAGCCAACTATTTTTTTGTGAAAGAAATATTGCAAATGAAGCGATTTAAATCATCTCAGCACGAATTAATATATAAAGCAAACTATTTAATTGGAAGACTAAATTAAACCTTTGTGAGGAATGTTTCAAGCTGTTACTGGTTTCATGTTCACTGTCTCTCCACCACCTCAGACCCCAAATTATTTTTGAATTTCCACATGAGCTACACTGTCGAAAAACGTATCATCACGAAAACATGCCTAAATAAATTTGACCCCCTTAAACCCCACTTTTATATAGTAAAACTGGGGTTTACAGGGGTATACAGTATTTTTCTTATTTCTGCTTAAAACATATATTGTGGGTACTCGTTAGAACCGCCTCTGCGAGGCGGTTCTAACGAGTACCCACAATCTATGTTTTGAGCAGAAATATTAAAAATATCAGAATTTTTATCTGAAAATTTTCATTTTTTGGTCGTAACATTTTCTATGTATTTGAATAGGCGTGATTGGACATGTGCGCCCAGCGAATATTCAGATCAGTCTGTATATTGGGGACTGGTTAAGTCTGATCAGACTCTTCACTAGGCACATTTTGGATAGCCAAGGATGCAATGTTTATTTATGCCGACAACGAAGACTCTGATCAGACTGTGCGGATGCCAGGCTGATCTGAGTCTTTGTTGGACGCACATGTCAGAGTGTACGTTTTCTCACGGTGTGTTCATATACACCCAGACAGTTATGTTTGACAGAAGATTTACCAATCAGGAAGTTCTCACAGATGTATTCTTTTATGCCTGATTAATGTAAAATGTTAGCATAAAAGAAACTCTAGCCACATAAAATATCCTTTATGTGGCTGATAGGAATAAATCGCTATTCAAATACACTGAAAGTATGTAAAGATACATGTATCTAGTAAATACAACAATCGCGAAAACATACCTATGTAATTTTGACCCCTTAACTCTTCCCACAGTTTTTGGCCGATCCTTTTGAAACTTTACAGGTGCTTTAAGGATGGTCTGAAGATGTGCATGTGGTTTATTTAGAATCCTGACATTATTTTTTATCACTTTTTACACGTTTTGAACTTAGACATTTTTTGAGTTCTAATATTACAGAAGTCTATAGGGAGAAGGTACCTTGTCCCCTTAACTCCTCCCACAGTTTTAAGCCGATCCTTTTGAAACTTTACGTGGGCTATTCATTAGAACCGCATCGGCGAGGCGGTTCTAATGAATACCCACAGTCTATGTTTTGAGCAGAAATATGAAAAAAATATCTGTTTTTTTATCTGGAAACTTTCAGTTTTTGGTGATAAAATTTTCAATATATTTGAATAGAAGTGTTCGTAATGAACAATCACGAAGCAAGCTTTATCGACGCACCGAAAAAAGGAGAAATGAGAAACAAAGAAAACAAAGCAACATATGAAACACTACCGGCGTACACACAAATAGGAACTGTGATAGAGTGACCACCTTGGAATGGTCAATAGGAAAAAAAAATAACTACTTGGGAGGGTGACCACCTTGGAATGGTCAATAGGAAAAAAAAAAAATAACTACTTGGGAGTGGCGTCCGCTTTAACTAGTTCAATGGCGCGAAACCTTACCCTTAATTCTGCTGTCACTCCATATAATCATTACAAAAACACGCCTATTCAAATATATAGAAAATTTCACCTCCAAAAACTGAAAATTTTCAGAAAAAAAAAATTGGATATTTTTTACCATTTCTGCTTAAAACATACATGTAGATAGTTGGTACTCGTTAGAACCGCCTCGATGAGGCGGTTCTAACGAGTACCCACAATCTATGTTTTTAACAGAAATAAGAAAAAAATAATGTATACATGTACCCCTGTAAACGCCAGTTTTACTGTATAAAAGTGGGGTTTAAGGGGGTCAAAATTATATAGGCATGTTTTCGTGATGAAATAAATATTCAGTTCGCATTGGAGTACTATATCCTCATTATTGAAACATCACAGCTAAGAACATATAATTACAAAAATTGTGACGTAACAAAGCAAAGGGCTCAATGGCGCACAAGAAAACCACAAACAGGACCACGGCGGAGCTGACCGTTAAAGTCACCGTACATTTTAACCTAAAAAATACCCATTTGTGTGTCCGACTAGTCTTATATTGGTAAGTCGTACATAAGTGCGTATACAGGTAGATGTTGAACAAAATTAGCACAACGTTTTATGGAATTTGATTTTATTTACATCACGAAAACACGCCTATATAATTTTGACCCCCTTAAACCCCACTTTTATATAGTAAAACTGGGGTTTACAGGGGTATACATTATTTTTCTTATTTCTGTTCAAAAACATAGATTGTGGGTATTCGTTAGAACCTCTGCGAGGCGGTTCTAACGAGTACCCACAATCTTTGTTTTGAGCAGAAATTTGAAAAATATTTGAATTTTTTGTCTGAAAATTTTCAGTTTTTCGGTGATTATTTTTTCAGTATATTTGAATAGGCATGTTTTCGTAATGCATTCAATCGACATTTTAGCCAGGGCAGAGCATTTCCTAAGATCGCTTGTGTGCCTAGCGAAAACCCCAGATCAGCCTGTGCCTCCACACATTCTAACCAGAACCGCTTCTGTATGTCTCAAGAATGACTGAATGTTTGGCTTTCCACAGAGTGCGATACAATGACGCTAATCAGGCTGCGAATTGTACAGATTACTCTGTCATTGCTTTGTGGATATGCGGTCGAAGAAAATTGCTGTGTCCGGCCCATTTCTTTAAAATTTAGAGACTCATTCATTGAAATACCGTATTTACCCTTAGTTTTCGGACAGACAGGCCTGAGCAAACATCCAATACCAAAATCAGACGCTGAGTCTCCACTGTTTGCCACTCACTCAACAGTGTTTTTAAACAAATAAACAAGTAGATATCTCGAAGTCCAAGGGACTTTCTGAAATACTTCGGGATATCAATACCTCGACATATCAGATTTGCAGAATTGAGGATATAAACAACAACACCATTTCTCAAATGAGCATGTAATTTGACCCCTGAAGTAAGAGATATATTAAAATATTATGGAAAAGAGGAGAAATTGCTCCTTTGGAGCATATAACGAGATAATGAGAGTCGAGATAACGAGAGTCGAGTGTAGTTCGATAAAGGGTATATTATTTTAGTCTGGTAACCCTAAACATGTAATTTGTAAACAATGCAGAGCCAGATCAGACGTCCTATTCTATATGCGGCGTCTAATCTGGGTCTCCACTTTATGCAAATAGTTTAGCCATTTTACTCTAAAGTGATATCTAAATCACATAGCCTGACACAGCTAAAATTGAAATTCAACTCTTCCAATATACATTGTGGGGGAGTTTATTCAGTCTAAAATGGGTTAAAAGTATGTGTCTGACTACTCAGGGTAAATGCAAAAAAACAAACGTAGGCTGCTAATATTTTCGCTGATTTAAGGGGGTTAATACACCTTCAGAGGAGGTAACGCTTTCAAGCTGTTTCAACTCCCTCCGGAAAAGAGGTCTACTCTAAAAGGAAAGGATTTTCTCACACTGGGAGCATTTCTTTCCTTTTAGTGTAGATCTTTTTAAGAAGGAGCAAACAATCAGGAAGTTACTAAATCGGTCTCCTTGGTAAAATGGCGGCTCATTTATTAAGTGCATCAAGTCCGTTAATGTGAATGGGGATATCTCAAAGCATGAATATTGTACAGTCGAACTCCAATGGCCCGAACATCTTTGGGACCATAGAAAATTGTTCGAGACATGGGTAGTTCGAGCCACTGTGGGTTAATCATGGTGCCAGGTCAGGAAGCAAATAGCGATAATTTAGTTGTTGTTTTTTTTTTATTTCCTTCACAATAATTGTATGTTTCGTGTACTCATTAGAATCGCCTCGATGAGGCGATTCTAATGAGTATACACAACATACAATTTCATGATAAAATAAGAAAATCTCCCTAAATATTTCTTTTCTTGAGCTAGTGGAAGAATTTCGTAGGGACTCAAAAACGAGTTCGAATTAGCCATGGTAAACAAGCCATCGGTGTTCGAGCTATTGAGGTTCGACTGTATACTGAAAGGGTTTGCCTCTCTTGTAGTTTTCACAGTGAAGCTACTCCAGCACAAAAAAGTGCTTCCCCGCTATATGCATCGATGCTCGAAAATAGAAGGTGGCTACTCTTCAAGGAAACAATGCTCTCAGTGGGAGACTATGCTTTCCAGACTAGACTATCTGCCTCTTTGCACGCATTCCAATTCTTTCCATGTTGTCCATTAGACCACCTACTTATCTGAAAGCGTTGCACTTATCTCCAGATAAGACTATCTGCTTCTTCGCAAGCGTAGCAATGCTTTCCAGATCAGACTATCTACTACTTTTGTAGTGCTGCAGTTCTTTCCAGATTAGACTATCTGCTTCTTTGCGAGCGTTCCACTGCGTAATTTAGTTTATACATTGTTTATTTCCAATAAACAAGGAAATGGAGTTGGACTACAAGTAATACCAACATTTGGTTCGATCCTTCTCCTACAATACAAAACACACATAATATGTAACACAATAGCATACAAACTAGAATTTATTGAAATTAATTAACAAGAAAATGTAATAAGAAGAATAAGAAAAAGAAGAATGAAATTAGGTAACAGAAAAGGAAATAGAAGATCATTGAGTTTTGTTGTCAAATTAATTTACGGTGAAATTTATATAAAGTGGTGCATCTAACGTAAGAACAGATAAAACAAAATACATACATAAGCAAACAGTGCAGACCCAAATCTAACTACAGTCTTTAATCTGGGTCAGCTCGGTTTGTAATGAATGCATCCTTTACAGATTAGCTAATATTATTAGAGATCGAAAACATTAGCTACAAGAGAATCTTTCTGTCTGCTTCATATAGTCACGGACTGCTAATGCTTAATTTGCAGATTAGACTATGTGCTTCTACGTACACATGTCTATGCTTTTTTTCAGATTAACCTATCTATTTCTGTATCTAGCTTTGTAGGCGTCCACAATCTGCTTATTTACACATGTTATGTGCTTTCCAGATAAGATAAGATTAGCTAATTTTTTTTTTGCTGTCATTGTTATGCTTTCCAGATTAGACTGTCTACCTCTTTGCATGCCTTCCTTATAATATCAAAGTATTCGGAATTGTCATATTCGGCCAGCTTTTTGTAGTGAGTCTGTTGAGCTTTGAGACATCTATTGTCCCAAGTCCAGTCAATGTAGTCGAAATTGAACATCGCCTGTCTTAAAGAATTATTATTGTACTTTTTACATTTATCTGGACACAAATGAAAACCTCCCATAAAACAAATACTCGATTTGAATATATTTGTGTATGTCTCTTGACTTTTCCAATCCCCGTCTTTGTCATACCACTTATAATGGACACAATTTCTCGTAAACGGTACCAGTTGTTCCTGTGTAAGCATTTGGTTATAATACGTTTGATCTTGTCTTCCTGGTGCTAGCTGCTTGTTAAGTTTTTGATTGAATTGTAAGCGAAATTTATATTCATTGCGATGAAACATCCATATATATTGACACATCATGTTAAACTGACTCATATTGTGAAACTTCTTTTCTTGAAGTAATCTATCAAAAGACATACTATGTAATTTTTCTAAATGTTTTCTCAATTTGACAATATGTTCCACTTTCACGATGACCGGAAAATTTGACATGCACCTCATTACCTCTTTAGTTTTGAAAATATTTGCAGTTGTCTGGGCTACCATTACCCAATAATAGTCTGAGATATTGCCATACACACCCACTATAACAGGCTTGCCATCTTCAAATAACATCTCGGGTATCACTCTCGAGACAAACACTGTGTCCGTGTCCAAATAGGCAACATACTTTTTCGATGTACACTTGTCAGGATAAAACATGTCCCTCTGCATTCTATCCTTGCCTGGATAGTCTACGTCAGTGACCGGCTCCATGTAACAAATCCTTGGGTACGGAAATGTTTGCCGTATGGTTTCTGCGAACAAATGATCCTCAGATCGTTCGTCGTCTAAAACAACAACCATTGAAAAGTTATTAGGCCAGAAATATCGCATACTCTGAACCAGAAGTGTTTCGTAATATCTTGGAAGCGACCGTTTCATTGTTGACATTCGGAGATACAAATCCATTGTGTCTGAAGGAATTATAGGGGTTGTGTTTGTTATATTCGACTGAAGAAAACCAATTTTCCACGTCCAGTTGTCTGAAGGGGTATTATTTATCTCATAACTAATCTTCCACGTCAAAATCAATATCATAACGGCGATTATTAACATAAACCAAATGCCCTTTCTGCCCCGTGTAATCTTCATTGTGTGTTCTCTTGCGGATTTAAAGTAGACGCCCTCTGTTAACATTTATACCGTGGTTTGAAGTAGACTTATTCTGTTGAGTGTTATGGCGACATTTGAAGTAAATCAGACACACTCTGTTAACATTTCTTTCTTGCTTTGAAATAGACTCAAACTGTTAACTTTTATACCGTAAATTTAACTAGAATCTTTCTGTTTACTGACTCACTCTTTTAAGTTTATATAGTGATTTGAAGTAAAACAGACATAATCTGTTAACTTTTGTATCTTGATTTGAAATAGATGCACTCTATTAACTTTGATACCACCATCTACTCACTCTGTTTGCTTTATATCGTGGTTCGAAGTGAAGCAGACACAGTTTGTTAACTTTCTCTACCTTGATTTGAAATAGACCCACCCTATTTTTTATCGTGATTGATTCAGTCTGTTAACTCGATATAGTTTTTTTTGAAGAGAGCACTGTGTGTTAACTTTTATACATCGGTTTGAAATGCATGTAGACCTTCTCTTTTGCGTTTTATACACTGATTTACTCTGTTAATATAGTGATTTGAAGAAGGCATACTCTGTTAATTTTTATACACTGGATTGTATATGGCATCAACCTGTAAAAGAAGATACAGCTGTATTAAAATGTGAGCTGCGACATTGGCATTACATCTTCAGGGAAATTAATACACTTTCAAGTGAGACTACTTCTCAAAACTGTTTTACTTCCCTTTGAAAGGAATCTGATCTAAAAGGAAAGAATTTGCTCGTATTTGCTTTGTTTGTAGAGTAGATCCTTTTTCAAGAGGGCATTACTGTACTACAAACAAAGAGGAATCACAAAAGTTGTCTCCCTTACAAAATATGGCAGAAAATCTATCAAGTGTCAAAAGTGAAGGTCAGACAGCTCACCAATTATAATATGAGCCGGGGCATAGCATTTTCTAAAATATTACATGTGCGCCCAACAAAGATCACCCGTGCTTCAGCATACTCTGATCAAAATATTTGCAAGGCACTCTGTGGGTAGCCAAGGATCCAAAGCGCAGGCTGATCTGAGCCTTCGCTGTGCGCACATGCAATCTTGAAGGAAATTCTTTGCCCCCGGCTCATATCATATGAGTCTCGCCAAATAGAAACCGACCTTATGAAACATGCAACCGGCGAAAACTCTGATCAACATGCACATCAATCTACCATTGAGGTTACCATCACAACAGCCATTGCAACGGTCTTTCAAGTTCGGGCAACACCTGTATCTTCCCAAGAATTCTGGATCCTCCGCTGAAGCTTTTTTGTACTTCGGAATATTTGCAGGGCGGTAGATAGGTCCCTGATTCTTTCATTACGAAAACACGTCTATTGAAAATTTCTGAAAAGTTTTCAGATAAAAATTCTGAGATTTTTCATATTTCTTTACAAAACATAGACTGTGGGTACAAAGTATGTTATTGAGCAGAAATAAGAAAAATAACGTATACCCCTGTAAACCCCAGCTTTACTATATAAAAGTGGGGTTTAAGGGGATCAGAATTATATAGGTACGTTTTCGTGATGTATATATAGTGCAAGCAATTAGTTTTTAGCTATCTAAATAGAACCCCTTTCTAAAAACTCTATCAAAAACCATCAAAAACAACACCCTCGTCATCAACAACAGCAGCAACACAGCAGCAGTAGTAGTAGCAGCAGCAGCAACAACAACAATAGAAACAAAAACAACAGTGTCAGTTCCATTTATAGAATCAGATGGCACAGAATGGTGCATCTGATTGCATGAAATATAGAAATTTCTGACAAAGAAAAAAACTAAATACACTGCAACTAGATACTTAAAATATGCATGAACCTATCCAATTTATAAGGCCATTCTATTGTACATGAGTGGGTTTCCATTAAGCATTCTTTATAAATCTATAGCGGGCCGTTATCGGCCCGTCGGTAGCTGACGGGCCGATAACGGCCCGCTGTAGATTTATAAAGAATGCTAGCTGGGTTACGTTATGTTCCAAGTCCATGAAAAGTAAATAAGTGAACTCAGGAACTGATACAATCAGATCCACATCAAGCCCCCATCACCAAAGCGAAAAACAGACAAATACAATAAAGCAGGCGCAAAATGAACAGACGGCAAGTAGCGTTGGTAACTCTTTCCCAAAAAGGTGGTAACTCTATTACCCAAACTTAACTGGATATATAATCAACTTACATAATTGTTAAAAGACTAAACATTTAAAAATAAAATACAACATAACAATTAACAAAAAGTACCACAATGAAATCACCGCCAATGATGGACTGTCGGAGTCTTATTTCGTCGCACCTGCGCGAAATGCATTTACAATTTCGTATACTACACTGTAGGTGTAGTCATCCATTTCCAATGCAAGAATAGTGAGGATGCCAACGTCATTGAACCCCTGTTTTCACCTTTATGAATATACCTAGCCATTTTGACAGTGACAGGCAATGTCACTGTCTTACAATTTGGCCCCGCCTGTTCAAGTCAATGTAATCTAACTAAAACTAATCAACGAAGACTATTGAGTCTAAAAGCGAAAAAAGTACAATATGACTGATTGCAACACTACGACTGCATTAAAAAAGAAAAAATATCACGAAAACATACCCATATAATTTTGACCCCCATAAACCCCACTTTTGTATAGTAAAACAGGGGTATACTTTATTTCTTATTTCAGCTCAAAAACATAGATTGTGGGTACTCGTTAGAACCGCCTTGAGGTCTGCTCTTAAACATAGATTGTGAGTACTCGTCAGAACCGCCTCGTCGATACATATGTCTATTCCCTTCCTAGGTTCAATACATATAAAATAAAATAGACATAAATCAAGCGAAATGGTGTTTTGTTAAATAAATAAATCCTTTGTTTTCTCAAACAAGACAAACAAACCTGAACTGAACAGTACTCACCTAGGATAGTGGCACCTAATATTTCTAATTTCAGGCATTAGTTACCATAAAAGAACGCTGTATGGTCCAGCCATCTTCTAAACACTTGCTGAACGGTATTATACCCGATTCATATTTTTTTTTTTTTACCTCAAGTTATTAATTCAGCGTGTATAATCCTTCCGGGCTCTTTCAACGTATTCGATTAACAGTAAATTTCGGCGTGAATGAGTCCACATCCACATAAGGATTTTTTATAGGTCTTTCATTTCACATCACTTCATTCTATTCCTTAAGCTTATAGGGATTTACCGACTATTTAAGATCGTTGACGTTTTCCACTTCAGTTAATATGACACACTCTATGCACTGAATAATATATATTGAACATATAATATGCAGTAAAGTACTATTAGTATATGAAACTGTGTTCGGCATCTTAATATTAATAATAAAGACAGTTATATAATTATTCTTCCTTTTGACACCATAGATACACGCGTTTTCAATATCCCCAATATCTTAGCGTGCCGATTAAGTTCAATAATGTCAGAAGAAAATGTTCTTGATAAAAGAATGAACGAACTTAAATTATACTTGCTGAAGCAAGTTTATTGATAATAGAATAAAGAAACGCTAGGAAACTTGAAAACATCACCCGAAGCAATATCTCAAGAAAGGCAGAAGAACCCGTTATCAGCTATGTATCAACAAGCAACCCAAGAAATATCAAGAACTATTCACCATCACGAAAACATGCCTATATACTTTTGACCCCCTTAAACCCCACTTTTATATAGTAAAACTAGGGTTTACAGGGGTATGCATTATTTTTCTTATTTCTGCTAAAAAACATAGATTGTGGGTACTCGTTAGAACCGCCTCGTTCTAACGAGTACCCACAATCTATGTTTTGAGCAGAAATATGAAAAATATCAGTTTTTTTATCTGAAAATTTTCAGTTTTTGGAGGTGAACTTTTCTATATATTTGAATAGGTGTGTTTTCGTAATGCTATAATCAAATCAAATTACGCAATCCCAGAGGAAGACTATGAAACTAGTATTATTCAAACACATTTAAATTGATTAAAAGCAAACATCAACCAAATACTTCAAAACAAATATAAACTAAAGCTTAATTCCACTACAATTCTGATCATGAAGTAAAATGTTTTTACAGGCCTAACTGTGCTCTCTGTAGTCATTTAATTGAAGGCACTTCCATACAATTCAGTTGCGGAGGAACTATTTTTTTTGTGCATGAAATCATGGCATGTGAATTAAACTATGTAACCTATATTATTAAATTCTGAGGCTGTGACGAAGAGTATATACATGTAGGTGAAACAGGCAGTCACTTAAGAAAAAGGGGCACTGTGCACAATAAAAAATAGGAGTCCAAAAAAAAAAAAAAAAAAAAAAAATAGGAGTCCAAAACAAAGATGCTCTATGTAAGCAATCATATAGTACATGCGCTCGAAACCTCAACCCTAAGTATCGAATCTTCTTATTTTACAAACTGTATTCAGGGAGCATGTCACTAATGTGTGCGAAAGAATAAAATATTTCATAAACCTACAAAAACCCAAATTAAATAGAACGCGTTCTTGGGCCATCAGAGTATTGCAGAGAATATTTCTGATAACCATTGAACCACTGTAACTACTAGATGACATATCTTTGTACAAGTATTTTTGCTTTGTATCAATCATGTTATATATTTACATTGTTTTCTTGTATTGTATGACGTAACGTTATTAACGCAAATTATTGCATAAAAAGCAGTGCCGCACGTTATTAACAGCCGTGCATTAACCGGCGAAAAGCCGTGTATAAACAAGGCAATTCACGCGTTGTTAATGCACGGCTATTCAACTTTCAATATGATCGTACCGGGGCCACAGATTTGCTGCCGTTACGAGATGTGCACTGCCCGGCCTTAGAACGAGCTTAGTTCGTGGCGATTGTGTTCGCTAGACATTGGTGAAAAGGCGAAAGAAAATAGTGCAAGAAATAACGCGAAATGTAGCAAATGTTTTCAGTTTTTAGGCAATAATAGCGATCGAACATGGTTTTTCAATGCATTAACATTTGCCAGGTCCCTAGGGAGTAGTTGAAAACAACGGCCTCCAGGCCTCGGTTTTCAACACCTCCCTCGGGGCTGGCGAATGTCAGTGCATGAAAAACCACGTTTGATCCCTATAGTAACGCATGGTTATTAGGGTTTTTTATGCAACGTGAACGTTGTAACCCCTGAGGATCTATTAAGGTAGTGAAACCGATAGAAAAGAAGCAAACTAAATTGGAAATATCTGTGAAATCGGGCTGAATTGTGTTTATTTAGTATTTCCTTGTGTGTGGATATTTTCGCGCATGCGGGCGCGGGTGTGTGTGTGTGTGTGTGTGTGTGTGTGTGTGTTATAGGGAGAGCACAGATGAAATGTGTTGTAAAATGTATGAAATGTTCTGGAATGTTTATTTAACACCACTTTGCTGAGTGAGACTTGTTTCGCTGTTTTTAGCAGTTAGTGAATGACTGATTTAAAAGATAAAGCAGTTATATAACTAGGTACCTTTAATCATGTTAATTCCAACTGACTGACACTAAGAAAAGATATCAAGTCAATTATTAAGTTACCGGTTAGTATCTTTACTGAAAGGAAAACACAATTACTAAAATCAATATTTTATTCATGAATGTTAAATAACACACACCAAGGGAGACAATTGAATCATGATTTAAGACCATAAGGAAAGAATATTCTCCCTTTGGAAATAAAACCGATGATTTAATACTTTGCATGCTGGGCAATAAATACTGAAATAAATAAATGAATAAATAAATAAATAAAAATCAGCAAATGACATTTTGAATTGTTTTATTTATTTTTCATTCGCAAATAGGATTTGATACTTCATGCAAATTGTCTCCTTAAAAAGTGTCAAATTTTATTTTCTGGGAAAAATGCGACAAATATCGTCAGATTGTCATCTGGTGAATTTGCCCAGAGCATGGTAAGTGTTTAGACAACTTCATACAAAAAGAGGAAAACAACCCAATACAGTTTGCCTCCCTTATCATGTTATGTAAAGATCTTTATCATTTACATTTCTCTCTTTGTTAGAGCTATACTAAATATCACTCTCAAATTCACGAATGTTGTTTCCCTTGCAAAATGAAAAAAATAGAGCCTCATACATGAATGTCCATATATTCTGTGTCATTTGCATTACGGAAACACGCCTATTCAAATATCCTGAAAATTTTACCATCGAAAAATGAAAATTATCAGATAAAAAAAATCTGATATTTTTCATATTTCTGCTCAAAATATAGATTGTGGGTATTCGTTAGAACCGCCTCGGCGAGGCGGTTCTAACGAGTACCCACAAACGAGTACCACATCGGCGAGGCGGTTCTAACGAGTACCCACAATCTATGTTTTTGAGCAGAAATAAGAAAAATAATGTATACCCCCGTAAACCCCAGTTTTACTATACAAAAGTGGGGTTTAAGGGGGTCAAAATTATATAGGCATGTTTTCGTGATGAAAATAAATGAAGTTAAACTGTTTGTTTCTCTGTTTACATTTATGCACTGTGTCATAGGCAGTCCAAAACCCGATTTGATAATAGAAGGAAAGTACTCACTACACCGCCTATAATTACTTTAACATCATTGAAGGGCATTTTTATTGCACTTTGTTTAACGTAACATAGATTAGTATTTCATTGACACATAGAATCACCATATCTAGGCTTCTATCAAATGTGTTTGACATCTTTATCGCTTATTAAAATTCTATTGCATCTTTTTGGAAACTTTACTTGTATATCGGACCTAAGAGAAAGCATCAACTTTGGTACGATTTCGCATTCGTTTCAAAGCCCAAAAATAGAGAGAAAAGAAAAACATCAAAGGGTTAATAGGCCCAAAACATAGTTTCTTTAAAATAAACTATGCTGATATAACTTCGCAGGCATGTATATAATGAGATACAGTCGATTCTCGTTATCTCAAATTCCAAGGGACTCTCTTAAACACTTCGAGATATCCGTACCTCGAAATATCAGAGCTACAGAAGTGAGGAAAACAATATATCGAACAACCACATTTAACAAATGAATATGGAATTTGACTCCTGAAGTTAGAGATATATTAGGAGCAATTTCTCCTCTTTTCCACAATATTTTGTTACCTGTTCTTAGATTTCCATGTTAAAACAGGGACCAGAATTTCACTTTGAGATCAGCGGTTATTCGAGATAAGCAAGGTCGAGATAACGAGAGTTGACTGTAATTGTTCGCTTCGAAGCGTATCAGCTGGAGCGAACAAGATGCGTCCTTCCCGGAACAAGCAAAATCACCGCAAACTGCCTAAATTTCGACTTACTCTGCGTCTTTTCAGCGCTGATAAGCACATGTCAACCAGAACGAGATACGTATTTAGGAACGGAATTTCTGAAATTGTGATGAAAAGAAAAAACATATTTCTGTTTTCGTTTCATTTGAAAAAATGTTTTAATTGTTCAAAGTATCATTGGAAAGATAAACTTAAGTTTATAAGATCGAAAAGATTTCAATTTGCGTTCTTTGATTATCGTCGTTGTTTAATAATCAAAGCACGAACGTGCTGGAGGGTCATTTGTCTCAGAGTAGGCAGGGAAAATGGCCTTGAACGGGGACTTAAGACTGTTTCGTTTAACCCTTAACCTCCTGTAATCTAAGCAAACAACACATTCTGTACTGTCTGGTCTGGGTTTGACCTGTTTACCAATGCCCCAATCCAGGTTTTACTGCTAGCCCTCCATAAACAGCACTCTGACGATACAGCGACAAGAATACCTGGATTTCGTCTAACGCGCGGTTTGATTTCATTGGTCAATGATAATTATGAGGACAACTACCTTAAAGAAATTTTGACGTTTATATACTATGGCTAGATTGTAAACAATCGAACCAAAAATGCTCTTTTAAGCGTGTTTCCTTGTTAAAATGTTGTGCTAGATGTATCATTTATTTTATTTCTTGTGTATTCGTCAGGTTTTGAAACTGATAAAGCTGCTTGGACGTTTTAGGAAATATGTTGTCAGAGCGCAACCTAGAACTTCTCACAGACCGAAATGTTTGGACAGTCTTTTTGACAGATTTGGACTTCTGGGATATCGAGTTCGGCCGTAGAAAAGAAATTCCGGAAGTCGACGGAAAGTCTTTGAAGTACAGTATTTAACAAAAGTTGCTGACGTTTTTTCTGTGAAACCAATTGTATGAATTTCCATACATGCTTCTTTTTTTAATGAAAATTTTACCACCAAAAATGTAAATATTCAAATAAAAAATCTGATATGTTTTCATATTTCTACTCAAAACATAGATTGTGGGTACTCGTTAGAACGCCTTGTTCTACATGTAACAAGTACCTACAATATATGTTTTAGAGCAGAAATAAGAAAAATAATGTATACCCCTGTAAACCTCAGTTTTACAAAATAAAAGTGGGGTTTAAGGGGGTCCAAATTATATGGGCAGGTTTTCGTGTTTTTGTGTTGTGCTTCAAATGAGTATTTTACTTTCATTACCAAAATGATTGGATGAATGTTCATACATTTTTCTTAGAGATTGTTTTATACGTATTCTATTTATTTCAATGACAAAAAGGTTGTATGGGTTTACATATCCTTTGTTAACATAGTATATACCCAGTCAGCATTCTACGTAAATCTATATCGGGCCGTCATCGGCCCGTCAGGGTAGCTGACGGGCCGATGATGGCCCGATGTAGATTTACGTAGAATGCTAGCTGGGTAGTTTCTGTCTGGATAAAATTGTATGAAATTTCATATCTTTTCTGCATAGCTTGATCAATCTTAATATATACAGTCTTTGTTTCCATATGGTTGTTTGATTGTAGAGTTTTCACACATTTACATGCCAATAAATGCAATTTCTGAACATATTTCTGGAGGTCATTGTTTTTTCTTTCTTTTGGACATCGTCCATCCTTCTATTGTCCCATTATTCTTGTGCAATATTTATAAAAATGGTCCATATTTTCACAAAAATGTATAAAGTTAGATATAGAGATATGCCTGTATGTGGAAAACACGCTGCAAAAAAGGGAAACTTTGGAATGGATATTTGCTATTACATTTTTGGTTTTAAACTGACATCCCTATTTGCAATAGATTTATGTCAAAATTCAAAGATAGAAGAGTCCACATTAGAAACTCATGGGTGAGGGGAGAGGGGGATTTGGATTAATGGCTGACTGCGTCCTTTGAAATTCCTTTACGACTTATAAGATCAACGAAAATTCAGACCAAGCAGTTTGATTTGGGTGTATATTGTTTGATGTATCCGAATATTACGGTAAATGCAACAGCATGTTTATCGCATAGCATAGGCGTAGCGCCCCTTACGCACGTTACGCATGCGCATGATATGCGTAAGAAAAATAAAACCATTTGCAAGAAAGAAATATCAACTAACATAAAATGTTTTGCTTTTTGACCATATGGGCTACTCATACAGAAAACAATTAATCGCCTCCTAAATTAGGGCTACTTTTAAAAGAAAGAATTTGCTTCCTTCCTTTATGAGTAGCCCATATTTTCATAGTGATATTAGTGGGGAACGTCTTTAAGATTATTCCTTGGTTTGCTTAACAATAATTCCGTTCTGGTTACGCCACTGGTATATTCACATTTTTTGGCGGAAAGATAAAAAATACAGTTTTACCAGTTAAATAAGGGAGTGTCAGGTTACCAAAAAAGTATTTTTATTTGGCCTTAGCATATGAGGGTCGTCTCACCAAACAACTTTCTTCAGATTTATGTGATCTACGCAGAATTAAACCAGACGGTGTGATCAGAGCTCGCAGTCTTCACCAAAACAATTATTACACATAGAAGATTTAAAAATGGACTCGCTGTCTTCTCTGCGCATGCGCAGCTAGCATAAGCCCGAGGGCATGTTTCGCCAAGATGCGGCTCAAATTGATGATTTTGCTCCCAGCAGAGTTTTTGCGAGACTTCCGTAATCATACAAAATGTTGAGCCATCATCAATCCTTCCCAATCTTTAATGTATAATAAAATTTAAAAAGCAACCCCATTCGAGCATGTAGCGACGTCACTGAACGGCAAACAGTTTACATCCTGAATGGGCAGTTTGATCTGGGTCTACATTATTTGATCAGACATGCGAATATTTAGGGTAAATGCGCAAGCAAATGCTAAATATGATCAACCAGTACGAAAATCAGTGTGAAGGACCCATCAAGAACATCCACTGTTACCCATGTTGTTACCGCAAACACCTTTGCCATGCTGAATAAATAAAGATGCCAAGCCCACTTCCAAATGTCAGCCAATCAGGTTGCTTGATCCAGGTTGTAATGCAAATTGGCATACTGAATGACAACAAGATCCACGTTGTAATGCAAATTGGCATACTGAATGACAACAAGTGCAGATTGCTTGATCCAGATTGTTATACGAAGCAAACTGAATGACAACAAGTGCAGATTAAGAGCAGTCGGTTCTTCAGAAGCCGTCTGATCTTGATCTACACTAATTGCAAAGCCAAGGAATGAACAGGTTCAGCAGGGCCAGGGTTAATTAAGAAGTTCAGGAGCTACCACAATCTACTACGCTACCGAGAGGAAGAGCGAGCAAATAGGAACATCCCAGTAAGCATTCTACATAAAACTACAGCGGGCCGTTAGCGGGCCGTCTGGATAGCTGACGGGCCGCCAACGGCCCGCTGTAGATTTATGTAGAATGCTAGCAGGGATACAGTCTCTTATAGATACCGTATTTATCGCACAATCCCTATAAGCAGAGTTTTTGTGTCGATTGTTTACAATTGAGCTAAAGTATACAAATACAAATTGTTTTATTGGTCTAAAATTTAATCACAGGATTGTCACCAAAAACAACAAAATGTGTAACTACAAAGTATACATACACCAAAATTCTTAAGGTTGTTGTCCACTTAATTATCATTGACCAATGATATCAAACCGAAATCCAGGTACACGAAATCCAGGTAACGGTTATTTATAGCCGCGCTTTTCTTGTCACTGCGACGTCAGAGTGCCGTGTAAAGAGGGTTATCTGTAAAACCTGGACTGGGACATTGGCAAACACTGCATTCCCAGATCAGACGCCGCAGAACGCGGCGTCTGATCAGGGTCTGCACTGTTTGCTTACAGGAAGTTATAGGTTAAATGAAACAGTCTAAAGTCCCAGTGCAGGACTATTTTCCCAGCCTACACTTAGAGACAATCGACCCACCAGTGCTGTCAGTGCTTTGAATGAGTTTGTCTTAGGCCAAACATTGGTCAACTTGTTCGTGTGGCATCTGGCTGTATTGTTTTGAAGTACTGTTTTCTGTTTAGGACATTTAAGAGGAACTGATACACATTTAGACGGACAAACTCTTTCAAAATTGTTTTGCATCCATTCGGCAAAGGGGTCTAATTTAAAAGTAAAGAACCTGCACATGCTTTCCGTTTAGAGCAGACCGTTTTCAGAAGGGGGTTTGTGTGCATAGGAGCAAACAGGACGTCACAAAAGTTGTCCCCGCCCCACCCCTTGTAAAAATGGCAGAAATTTACCAAATGTATTCAGCAATATTTACATATCGTATTCAACCCAATTATTGCACATACTCCTATAACTACTAGTGAGACAATTTATGAGTCGTAGACTACCGACACCTTAATCCTATGCATTGCTTCATATGTTGTGGGTACTTATTAGAAACGCATCAACCTTGTAAATGCTGTTCACAACAACTGTTTTGCTAATGATTTTGATTTTTAAGCCCTTATCAGCACCTTCAAAGTGAAAGGATTGAGTTGGTAGATTTTCCAACATTTTGACAAGGGAGACAACTTTTTGTGACTCCCTGTTTGCTTTCTCGTACATCAAATCCCTTCCTAAAAGGGGTCTACTCTAAACAAAAAGAATTTGCATCCACATAGTCTGAAGGGATCTTTACTATCTACATGAGAAAATGTCCTTCGTAGCAAACTCCCCAAATCGTAAAAACGGTCGTTCCGATGTCGCTGTCAGCGAAATCAGAATGACGTTGTTACGACTTTGCGTCTTTGCTTGGTTGGCTTTCCATTGCGAAAACATGCCTATTCAAATATATTGAAAATTTTACCACCAAAAAATGAAAATTTTCAGATAAATTTTTTTTATATTTTCCATATTTCTGCTCAAAACATAGATTGTGGGTACTCGTTAGAACCGCCTCTCCGAGGCGATTCTAACGAGTACACACAATCTATGTTTTGAGCAGAAATAAGAAAAATAATGCATACCCCTGTAAACCCCAGTTTTACTATATAAAAGTGGGGTTTAAGGGGGTCAAAATTATATAGGCATGTTTTCGTGATGCCATCGAGCGTCCAGCGAAGACTCTGACCTAAGTTTTCACCCGGCGCACAATTCTGAAGGTTTGTTTTTTTGTTTGTTTGTTTGTTTGTTTGTTTGTTTTTTTTGTTTTGTTTTTTTTGTTTTTTTTTTTCATGTTGTGTCTCAAATTACATGCAGTCACAAACCGATCCGAAAGAGAGATACATGTACAACACTTCTGAACTGCAAAGAAAAGTGAGATTAATAGTATCTCATTTTTGTCTGTTGCAACAAAAATATCTGTATACGTGTTGGTCCATGATTTCTTGGTAAACACATGAAAATATCATCAGTTTGTCGTGTGCTGATTTGCTGAATTTGCCAAGAGAGTGGAAATGGTTCAGGAAATGTTTTAAAGTTGTATTTGAGAATGTGCCCGGAGACAAGAAACCATCCTAACCAATGATAAACTGCTTAAATGATAAATCGCACATGCCCAGTACACTGTATATGTGTATTAATAGCATTCGCATTTTTTTCCTTATCTTCCCCAGGAAACAGATCAGATTGGGAAAGGTGTCTAAGTAGAGGCATCTGAGCTTCAACTTCAAACGCCATTCAAAATTGCAGCAGATGACAATCTGAAGATTTTTTATTCTTGGAAAAATAAGGCTTCATATTTCTATAAGGCTTATTATTTCATGTGGATCCAGACGATTTACATGAAATATCGCAAACTTTATTTTCTTAATAAAAACACAAAAACAACAACAATAATAATAACAGTCATCATGAAAACATGCCTATATAATTTTGACCCCCTTAAACCCCACTTTTATATAGTAAAACTGGGGTTTACAGGGGTATACATTATTTTTCTTATTTCTGCTCAAAAACATAGATTGTGGTACTCGTTAGAACCGCCTCGTCGAGGCGGTTCTAACGAGTACCTACAATCTATGTTTTGAGCAGAAATCTGAAAAATATCATAATTTTTTATCTGAAAATTTTCATTTTTGTTGGTAAAAATATCAGTTTATTTGAATAGGCATGTTTTCGTAATGAGTAATACTAGCAATCTTAATAAAGTCTGTCGTCTGCTGCTGTGGTGATTGGCGCTATAAGGCTGTAATTATTCACAAAGGTTGGTAATTTGATCCTGTGATATTACAATGTGGTACACTGCTGTTTTATGTTTGATGGCGGCAAGTAGCTGTATTGCGATATCCCCACTGATCTACGAGAGACCTCCAAATATAGAAGGCAATCCAATAAACCTGTGTGAGGTAAGTGTGCACTTTTATTAACGCTTAGAACTCTGGGTAAATTTTCAGATAGACGACATTTTGAAATATTTTTTTTATTTTTCCCAGAAAACAGGATTTGGCATTTCATGCAAATTGTCTCCAATGGAGAAAATTTGCATGAAATGGCCAATCCTGTTTTCTGGGAAAAATAAGAAAATTATTACCAATTCATTACGAAAACATGCCTATTCAAATATACTGAAAATTGTACCACCCAAAAATGAAAATTTACAGACAAAAAATTCTGATATTTTTCAGGATTCTGCTCAAAACATAGATTGTGAGTACTCGTTACTCGACGAGGCGGTTCTAACGAGTACGAGGCGGTTCTAACGAGTACCCACAATCTATGTTTTGAGCAGAAATAAGAAAAATAATGAATACCCCTGTAAATCCCAGTTTTACTATATAAAAGTGGGGTTTAAGGGGGTCAAAAATATATAGGCATGTTTTCGTGATATTGTTGTCTGCTGAATTAGCCTATGAATTTGCTTTGTTGTAAAGAATCCTAAATGGACAGAATGATATGTAAGAAAGATTTTGTTTTATTCTTATTTCCTCATAGAACATATGTTTTGGATATTTGTTAGAATCGCCTCAGTGAGGCGATTCTAACAAATATCCCAAACATATGTTGCTTGAAGTTGTAATGTAATATGCTTGCATGATTTCTCATTTACAGTCACCTCTTGAGCAAAGGTTTCGTGACATTCAAATTGTCATTATAACGAATTTTGTCGTTGTATCGAGTGTCGGTATAAAGAGGGTTGACTGTATCAAGTTAATTGTGTATAAATATGTTTGATTTAATTGTTTGTGTTTTCTCTTTTTTTTCCCTTCTTTTCTAGCATTTTTTTTTTCTATTTTGTGAAACCAGAAGCTAATAACTTTGAGGAAATTGGGGCTAGCAAACTGATTTAATTTCACACCCCAATCTGCATTGCCTACATTCATTGTGTTTCTAGTCTTATCTATAATTTCAGTTCGCCAGCAGGGGCTACGCAGAAAATCGACCTTGGTATGTGACATATAGGCTGACGCCGTGCTCATGGTACGAACGGACGAACGTTAACAATATCAAACTTCTCCTGGACCTGCCCGACGAAGTTCAAGACTGTTACCAACTGATTGCTCCTGTACATGCGTGTAAGACCTTCAGGTATTGATTAACAATGTTTTCATAGCATACAGTCAACCCTCACAAAACAGCCGCTCAAGAGGGGACAGTTAATGAGAAATTATGAAAGAATATTGCCTCAAAACTTCAAGCAACATATATTTTGGATATTTGTTAGAATCGCCTCAGTGAGGCGATTCTAACAAATATCCAAAACATATGTTCCATGAGGAAACAAGAATAAAACATATCATTGTGTCCATGCAGGATTCTTTACAACAGCAAAATCATTTTAATAGCAACATCTTTGGGAACAAATGATGTCGTTGTAACGAGGGTTCACTGTGCAATATGTGTCATCTCTGAAAGGTAGGGTTAGAAAAAATACCATGCCCGACATGTCCACCTGAGGACAAGTTAGAAATTCTATTCCTTTGTCCTAGGACAAGGATTTTATAGCTCTAGCTAAGAAGAGTATCATGATTATGAGATACATATGTTTTTTTTCTTATTTCTCGAAGGAAACATGAGGCGCTTCTAATGAGTACCCATGCCATATGTTTTCTTCGAGAATTTAGGACATTACGAAAACACGCCTATTCAAATATATTGAAAATTTTACAACCCAAAAAAGGAAAATTTTCAGATGAAACATTCTGATATTTTTCATATTTCTGCTCAAAAACATAGATTGTGGATACTCGTTAGGTCTAGCGAGTACCCACAATCTATATTTTTGAGCAGAATTAAGAAAATTAATGTATACTCCTGTAAACCCCAGTTTTCCTATATAAAAATGGGGTTAAAGAGAGTGAAAATAATATAGGAGTTTTTTCTTGATGAAATGTCGTCTATCTTGGTTGGGCACGTGGATTGTGACTATTAACTTGCCCGTGGACAAGTATTAAAATTTGATAATTCCAAAACCCTGCTGAAAGGGGAATTTGAAGAAAGATTAAACTACCAAAGATAGATTTCCTTGTGTAAATGTGACTGCCTATTGTTAGACTCACAGAGATACTTATAAAATGGTGTAACTGGTCAGCTCTCTAGGATTAATCCAGCTAGCATTCTACTTAAATCTATCTCCTCGTATCATTATAGATTCAAGTAGAATGCTAGCTGCTATATAGATTTAAGTGGAACGTTAGCTAGGAAAATAGGATGAAAATGATTGACGTTAGGTGTTAATACAGGCTCCAGGATTTTTATATATCTTTTATCAGTTATGTTGCCAAATCTCCGCCTAAAAATATTATCTAAATATACGTATAAACTTCTTGGCTGGGTGTCGCACTCAGCACTCTTGATAAAAAATTCAGCAGACGACATATAATATATGTTTTATTTTTCTTCACAGGAAAAATGTCTTGACATTTCATGCAAATTGTCTTCAATGGAGACGATTTTGATAAAATGTCACATCTTGTTTTCTCGGAAAAAGAAAAAAGATTGTCATCATTTTGTAGTTTGCTGAATCAGCAGGTTTGCCTTGGAACCGATGCACTTGTCATTTAGCTGCATATAGTTTTATAAAGCGTTTTATATTTTTATATTACCTTTGCTTGTTTTGTTGATACATACCACATTATATAGAGAATATCTTATGGCAATTTTCATATAATACCCCATATCAACCCGAGACACCCATATCAGCTTCGGGCTGATATGGGTGTCTCGGTTGATATGGAGTATGTGTCAAAATTGCCATATCATAATCTATTTATTATACATTTTTCTTTCTGACAAGTTTGCCTATTTGATATCGTATGCGAAGTCAAAGGCAAGACCGCCGAGTGCTCCGAATGTGGTGATATGGGTTTTTTATCCTGGCAAAAAAGCCGTATCACCCACGTGACGTGGTGATATGAGCTCTTTGCCCGGGCAAAAAAGCCGTATCACCCACGTGACCCATTATCACACCTCTTGCGCCCCACAAGTGATATGTGCTTGAAAGCCATTCTAGTATCACATACAAAATGAACATATATAAAAATGGGGTTAATACCACATTTAAATAAAGCACAGAAAATACTGTTGGGGCGGTTGCCGAAGTTCTATAGGCCCCTAAAGCTAATTGGGATTTACGCTGACAGTAAAGTCCTGTTCGGTACCTGATAGACTCTTTTCGGTCCTTTTTAGTGGAAAAGGTCCTTTTCCGTGTGTTCGCGTTATACGTTTTCACCCAACGCTGTAGATTTGTCACATTTTACCGGAGTATTCATAAGCGTTCGTCGATATTGTACTCAAAGCGATTAAAATTTTATTTCTTCAAAAGTTTGAAGTTTTCTTTGGTTTTGTTTATTTATTCGCAATTCATAAGCATCAGAGTATATAAGTCTAATATGTTTGAATGTAGCATTATAAGCGTTAGCAGGGAACTACTTTTTAGGTAGTTATTAGGTCGGTAGTAACAGGAAAACGGATTGTCGAAATGTGATATGTTAATTCTTGAGGTCTCCAAAAATGGTTAAAAATAGAATAGTTCGATATACATTGGATTCCATTATTCCACTGCAAACCTTTTTCCGACAAATAAATATTTTAATTGAACATTGTGTAAGAAATGTGAAATGATTAATTCATACATTGATTACAGAGGCTCGGAAGGCTGTGACAGGTTATTCGAAAGATATCAGTTCATTGGTCCCAGAACTTACGCTTTCCACAGCAACCTCGGTAAGTTGGCCACTACAAATAAAATATATAAAGGCCCTTTCAAACAAAGAGCACGCACACACACACACAAAAAGAAAATCGGAGTCTCGGTTTCTTGACTTTATATAAAACATGTCTCTCCAGACCATTATGAAAACATGCCTATTCAAATATACTGAACATTTTACCACCAAAAGATGAAAATTTTCAGATAAAAAATTCTGATATTTTTCATATTTCTGCTCAAAACATAGATTGCGGGTACTCGTTAGAACCGCCTCGGCGTGGCGGTTCTAACGAGTACCCACAATCTATTTTTTGAGCAGAAATAAGAAAAATAATGTATACCCCTGTAAACCACAGTTTTATTATATATGCGCATTTCATGTTTTAATATCAACACGCTCCAGCTGCTGTCTGTGTAAACTGCGCGTGCTTTGATTGGATTGTATCACATCTAAGAACACTCAACAGCTCAAAATGTTATCAAATGTTGACAGTTTCCCAGCGGGCACACAACGTTGAAACGTTCTTTCCTCTTAGAGTAGATTCCTTTCTTTGAGAGTGACAAAACAATTTTGAAAAAGTTGTCTTCCCTGAAAATGTATTAATTCCCTTTCAAGTATCAGTTTGTTTTTGTTTGTTTTTTTGTTGGTGGTGGTGGTTTTTGCTGTAAAGGCTGAAACGAGCTTATTTCGGCAGCGTTTATGGAAAGATGCTGATCTCTGTTAAACTGACAGTGGTCCATATGATAATGCCCTCATAAAGGTCACGGACTGCTAAAATTTACAGAGCTTCGGGTTGGTACGAATATAGTCCCATACTAAATAGTCCCATCATTACGAGAACACGCCTATTCAAATATATTGAAAATTTTACAACTAAAAAAAAAATAAATAAATAAATAAGAAAAAAAAAAAAAAAAAAAAAAAAATAATAATAATAAAAACATAAAATTTTCAGGTAAAAAAATTCTGATGTTTTTCATATTTCTGCTCAAAACATAGATTGTGGGTACTCGTTAGAACCGTCGGCGGTTGTTCTCCTGAATATTTTTCATGAATGAAATGTTTTATAAATTCATATCTAAAACATATTTAAGGTTTAGCTCTTCCCAAATGTGCCCAAACGTCACTTTTTTCTCATGCCAAGGCCCTTTTTTCAGGTGGCCTAAATCAAGGAGAGTACGTCGTGACAGATCCTCTTGATACAGACAGATTTGCTGTAATATGGACATGTTATCGCCAGAACCCTGTTAATCCCGATGACCCAGAGAGTGGCAAATGTCTGGATGCGGGTATTGAAGTACTGACTCGGGATAAATCACCCTCCGCCAGCGTCCTAGATGATATCGAGTCAAACCTCTTGAACAACTTCAGCATAGACCTAGACGATCTTACGCCGGTCTCGCAGAGCGAAGGTAAGCGCGAAAAGCCATGACTTTGCATATTTTCCGAAACAAGAGTAAAAAAAAAAAAAAAAAAAAAAGAAAAGAAAAGAAAAAAACATGCAATTATATTTCGCTAAATACTCTATATTATCTATTAAACAGTATAATCTCTCAAAAAAGTTTCAGTATAAAAGTAAGAAAGTATGAGAGTTTTGTTTTCATTTCCGGGTTAAGTGACCTGACAAATACATGTAATTCACCGTGGTCGTATTCTTAACCCTAGTCCTGCTGAACCTGGATATACCCTGCCTTTGCAAAAAGCGTAAGTCCAGATCAGTTGGCTTCTAAGAAGCCAACTGATCTGGATCTACACAGTTTGCCATTCAGTATGTGAATCTATATTAAGAATCTGGATCAAGTGATCTGACTGGCTGAAAATTAGAAGTCGGCTTGGCATCTTAATATATTCAGCAGGACAAGTGTTAACAAATATCTCCTTAGATATTGTATATATAGATATCATTATAAAAATAACAATGCTTGTTTTTAATTTAAAAATATTTTATTTCAACACTGATGTATACATACAGCAAAACATTACGAAAACACGCCTATTCAAATATATAGAAAAGTTCACCGCTAAAAACTGAAAGATTTCAGATGGAAAAACTCTGATTTTTTTTTCATTTTTCTGTTCAAAACTTAGATTGTGGGTACTCTTTAGAACCACCTCGCCGAGGCGGTTCTAACGAGTTCCACAATCTATGTTTGAGTAGTAGTAAGAAAAATAATGTTTATCCCTGTAAACCCCAGTTTTACTATATAAAAGTAGGGTTTAAGGGGGTCAACATTATATAGGCATGTTTTCGTGATGTAACGCATTTTATAAGATTAGATTGAAAACAGTCAGCTTGTTTGGTTCCTCTCCTCCTTTATTTTTTGGAAACCCAATTATTGCTTTGGAAAAATCCATGATTTTGCATATTTTCTAAATGGACATTTTTTTTTTTTTTTTTTTTTTGATAAGTATTATATGGAAAATTCGTATACAGTTAGGCTATGATTCACTGAATCAAAACGGAATAATTAAGTACCAGTAATTAAAAAAAGCGGGTAATTGTTTTTACTGCAGCCACAAACCATCATCAAACTTTACGTATCGAATTTATAGTGTCTATTAGGCAAAAATGTCAAACTTTCGCTCATTTATGAACCTAAGACATTATTCATACATAATAGAAAGTGCAGAAGTGAATAACTGTACGATAGTATTTATTAGCTCACCTGAGCACGAAGTGCTCAAGGTGAGCTATTGTGATCGGTAAATGTCAGTCGTGCGTCGTCCGTCGTCAACAATTTGCTTTAAAAGCCTACTCCTCCTACACCCCTGGGCATATTGACTCGAAACTTGGTAGGATGCATCGGGGTGACTTGTAGATCAAAAATAGCTAAAACCGTTCCGATCGAAATCCAAGATGGCCGCCATGGCGGCAATCTTGAAAATCTATTTTTCACTTCTTCTCCTGAACCAAACGGCCAATTGACTTGAAACTAGGCAGGAAGCACCGGGGTGACTTGTAGATCAGGAATAGTAGCGGCCATCTTCAAAATTTATTTTTCGCTTCTTCTCCTGAATCAAAAGGCCATTTGACTTGTAGCTCGGTAGGATGCATCGGGATGACTTGTAGATCAAAAATAGCTAAAATTATGCCGATTGGAAATCCAAGATGGCCGCCGTGGTGGCCAACTTGAAACTCTATTTTTCGCTTCTTCTCCTGAACCAAAAGGCCAATTGACTTAAAACTTGGTAGGAAGCATCGAGATGACTTTTACATCAAAATAGCTAAAATTGTATCGATCAGAAATTCAAGATGGCAGCCATGGCCGCTATCTTTAAACTCTATTTTAGCTTCTTCTCCTGACCTGAAAGGTCAGTTGACATGAAACTTGGTAGGAAGCATCGGGGTAACTTGTAGAACTAAAATAGCTAAAATTGTTTCGATCGGAAATCCAAGATGGCCGTCATGATCACCATCTCCAAATCTATTTCGCTTCTTCTCCTGAAACAAAAGGCCGATTGTCTCGAAACTTGATAGGAAGCATCGGAGTGACCAGTAGATCAAAACAGCTAAAATCATTCTGATCGGAAATCCAAGATGGCCGCCATGACTACTATCTTTAAAATCTATTTTTAGCTTCTTCTCCTGACCTGAAAGGAGGAGTTGTACTCATTCATTTAGAATTTAATGGTGTTTTAACGTCAACCCGTACATTGCCATAGTGCAGATTATATTTCATTTTCTTTGGGATCGTTGGACCCATTATGGTATATTTGAAAATGGAGTTCTGCTCATGTATACGCTAGATGGCGTAAACAGTATTGCAAACTTCATTACTGCTTACTGCTTATGAAGAGTCTCAATAAAACCGAGACTCCCTTTTTCTAATCCGTAGTTTGTTCTTTGTCTCCAAAGGCAATCTTTTTTACGATTATTTAACAATCAAAAGGCAAAAAGTACAAACCCTAATTAGACACCGCATTTTGCGATCGTTGATATATGTTGTTTTTTTAGCCATAATCAGCTTTGTATGTCATTTGATACGTATATACACTGGTAGTTAAAGTTGTGAATTGTCCATACGCCCTGCCTCGGCCAAGACTGGCTGACTGAAGACAGAGTACGTCCAGTTTACGAAAACTATATTTTTATTTAAATATTATTTTATCTTCTAATGAAACTCCTTAGGAGGAAAGTAGTATACAATTATGAATTTATTCACACATTTTAAATATTTTCACCTATAGCCTTCTTCTGTAAACAGAAAATACGCTGTTATTTACATTTTAAGAAACCATATCTGTTCATAAGGGAAGTTTAAACAGACATGGCTTCTTAAAAATGCAAGTAACAGCATATTTCGTTTTTTTTTCTTTTTTTTTTTTTTTTTTTTTTTTTTTTTTCGTTTTCAACAGACATGCTTGAAAATAGCAGCGCATTTCGTTTTTTACTGAAGACGGCCTTAGTCCGAAATATTTAAAATGAGTGATTTTTCAATATTTATTTTTTATTTTATTAGGTATCTATATATTATCATGTTATTTTCTTCAGAATGTGAAAAAGAGGACGATAGGGCGTACAAGATATGCTGTGAACCCCGTCACAAGAAACGATATCGCTATAGACACAGACACTGGTGGAGGAAATATTAGAACTGGTTCCCACAACAACGTGCTTACCATAACATATGAACAGAAACCAATTTTTAGCATATGAAAATCGCTTATGACTGACCAAATTGAGCATGCGTAGCTGGCAAATTCAGTCTTTGGACTTTTAGATCTTAACTGGATTGGTAAACTAAAATATTAAAATATTTTTTTGACATTTTCATAAGGAGATAAAATTTTTGTGACTTTCCGTGCGCTTGTCTGCACACCTAACTACTTTTGCGAAGGAGTCTACTCTTAAAAAGGAAAGAATTTGCTCCTTTTACATTCATCACGAAAACACGTCTATATAATTTTGACCCCCTTAAACCCCACTTTTATATAGTAAAACTGGGGTTTAAGTGGGTAAACAGGGGTATACATTAGTTTTCTTACTTCTGCTCAAAACATAGATTGTGGGTACTCATTACAACCGCCTCGCCGATCTATGTTTTGAGCAGGAATATGAAAAATATCAGAATTTTTTAACTGAAAATTTTCCTTTTTTGGTTGTAAAATTTTCAATATATTTGAATAGGCGTGTTTTTCGTAATGAGACCTCTTTTCAAAGGAGAGGCAAAACTCTGGAAGGGTAAAAAATCCCCATAAGCAAATAAACTATGAGTGCGCTATGGCCTACGGACTTCGCATATGCTCTTTGTCAGGTTGACTCTCATATAATCGGAAATAACATGAAAATAAAACAACGTAAAATAATAAAAAGGCTTTGAGTTATCTTTTGACCTTGTATACCATGAACGGTAAATATGAACATAAAACACTTGAATAGTATATAAATAGATTCGAAAAGGAATGACTGTTTAAAGTAATGAACATACTCACAAACTGAAAACAGTCGAAATGTCACAAGCCTAGTCCTAACAAATCCGGTAAGAACCTCTGATCCCGTAAAAGAGTAGTTCATAACATCCGACTGACGTGTAGTTGACAGGAAACGATGTCCAGCTAGCAGTCTGCTTACATCTACATTGGACTGATATCGACCCAACCTGAGTCTTGTTAGTCAGGGTTTTCATTCTCATAACTTTAAACAAAAAATCAAAAAAAAAAAAAAAAAAAAAAAAAAAAAAAACCCTACTTTCGGAAAGATATACAGCTGATTGTTTGCATATATAAGGCCTTGATATTGCATGATGCAAAACCACTGTATAGTAATTCGAAACTAATTGCATTTGGGTTATTTGGCAAAATGCAAGCATTTTGCAAGGTAATGTTTTCTAATTTTGCCCAGCAACCATAACTTCTATTAAGCGTATAATAAACAGGGACCAGTTGTTCAAAACTAACGATGTCGTTAGTTAACGTACCGTTAAAACTTTGATTATCATAATATGGCATATACTCTAATATTTTTGCTGAAAAAATGTGAGTAGCTTTTGCATTTGTAAAAGCTACTCACATTTTTTCAGCAAAAATACCTGCGAATTAGATATAGTACTTACTAGAACAGTTACCATTTTGACCATTAACGAGCTCGTTTAGCTAACGACGTTTTGAACAACTGGGCCCAGGTATACGTTGACAGGTAAATACACCCGACTCAATAGATTAATCTGTACAGTTGTTGTCTAAATATAAATTAGCACTGAATGTTTTTAATTTTTGTCGCGTTTTGTTAAACCGCTTGTACTCTATGGAATTTCGAATACATTTTTTTTTTGCGGAAATTTTGTTTAATTTTTATACATTTTTACCGAGTGTATTCCGTCAAAAGATGTTTTTGAGTTGTAGACATGACGAAATTCGCAGAAAACTCCCTCAACATGTATTTTTAAGACTTACATAAGTATAAAACTGTATTGTATATGAATTAATCTAATAGGAAAATCCAAAGCACGAACGCCTGAAAGGTGTCTGGTAAAATTTAAAATGTGTCATTCAAAATGGTATTGTAAAATTTTCAAAACAAATGTTTTCTTATAAGCTTATCGTAGCAGCAAAATCAGATCATAAATCGGACATTGTTTGATGTCGAAAATATAGATGGTGTATTTAAAATACAGTTTGCTTGTAAACTTTTAAATTGGTTTCGAGCAGTAAACCAGGGTACGCGTTCTGAAACGCAGTAAACAGCCGCAGTATCATTTTTGGTTTCATAGTTTTTATGCACATGAGTAATTAAACATTCTACTTTCTATTTTGAGTATTTTTTTTTTTCTTTGTTTTTCTCTCAATTTAATCTGAATAATAATGTTTTTGTATACTTGGAATTTATTATGCATCAAGTGGGCCTCCGAAGAAATATACATGTTTTCGCGGAATGCAATCTATGAATATCTGCTATACAGGGCCCAGTTGTTCAAAGCTAACGATGTCGTTAGTTAAAATTTACATCCAGTGATACGCAAATATGCTGAAATTTTTTGCTGTAAAAATGTGAGTAGCTTTTGCAGTGCAAAAGCTACTCACATTTTTTCAGCAAAAAATATCAGAATATTATATATTGAATCCGCTAAAACAGTTAACGAAATGACCCTTAACGAGCTCGTTAAGCTAACGACGCTTTGAACAACTGGGCCCAGTTGTTTTATATACAGGCATGTCCAAACTTTTTTCCATTATCAAAATAAATTGGATATCTTTCCGATTCTACGGTTAGCGAAATTTCTATATTGGGACCTGTAGTATATTAGGTCGATAGATCCGATATATATTTATGGAGTTTATTTCAAAATTGAAGAGGCTTTAAAACCCCTAAGGATACAAAACTTCATACTATACTCAATCATGCATAATCACATGATAACATTGGACATGATGGCAGTTTTCTTTCTTTCTTTTTTTTTCTTTTATT